>CM069458.1:62192518-62260486 GCA_035610835.1 Ophiura sarsii | reverse complement strand
CCCCCCATTCAATGTTGTTCGGAACCGTTTCATCTCCACGGTCGTTGGGACCCTCAACATTGATTGGTGGGGGCGGGGGAGGGATATCACTTAGTAGATAGCTCAAGCTCTCCACACAAGTTTGTTGCAAAATCAGCGCTTGAAAATAGTCCCTTAAAGTGGGATATTAGCAAAGAAATGGACTATGTGGTCCAACACCAATTTTCCTGAATTGTCTGAATGAAGTCCAAAAAATATCATCTGATTTTACATTTTTAGCCACAACTTTTTTATTTGTAAGTCTTTTTTGATCAAATTTTCAGTAAATAGAGATGCTATGAATCTCCTGATATACCATCATCAAGAGTTGTCTACAGTACTGGATTAGGGACTGGTCATATTAAATACCTAAACCTGCATATTTGCTCCTATTATTCAAGGAAGCCTGACTTATTTATTTTGAAAAAAGCATCTGATACCCCGATAAACATGATAACATTATAAAATATGATTTAAATACAACTTTGACGGTTCGTGCGTGGCGCTCGACCCAATCCCACGCGTATCCTTTGGTTACAGCTTGCGCTACGCGTTTGCATAAACTTCGAGCATAGCACTCGACTTTGTTACCAAGATATAACATGAACAATGAGATGGTAACTAACTATCATGATTAACAATCTATACGTCTCTCGCGCAGCGCTCGACACGCCACGCGCACAGCGATAGACACTCCTTGTGCACATCGATTGACACGCCTCGCGCATATCGCTCCCAGCGGCTCGGACACAGCGCACGACATTGCTCGCGTAGCATACCGCGGCAATCATTTATTACAGAATTATTACATTTATAACATTATAATAACAAGGCCAAAGCTAAATAAAGAGAATTATATTAAATAGCATCGTCCACAGTGGTATAAACATTACATTGTAGGTAATTCGCCGAACCCTGTCTTTGGAATTCTAATGACGCGGCGATGGACAACCGTTACACGGTTGACCGTATTGAATTGCACGCGTGTACACGATTGTCCGTCTAAATTAAATAGATAATAGGAGTTAGTTCTATTATTTATCGGGGACAATCGACCGATGTGCATGCTTTTCAATGGATGGACAAACGCAACGGTTGTCCATACTCTGATAGTACGAGGGCATGGTTCTGAATATAAATACGCTATAAGGCGTTACTATGAAAGGTGTATTGTGAATCAGTGCTAATTTCTAAAGCCGAAGATAATATGACACTTGATTTGACTTGATATTGCATAGATGGGTGATTAGCTCAATTGGTTAGCGCGTTGGCCTATTCATACTTAAGGGCAGAGACACGGGTTCAAATCCTCATGGCGGCAGCCATTGGTGTTTTTAATAATGTATTTAATATAACATTTTCGTTATTCGCGTGGCTCATTTACTGGTTTTTTTTATTCATCTGTTTGTCACATATTGTTTTTGTTTTTTCTCTCCTTTGGTTTTTGTTCTTCTTTATTTTTGAACTTTTTTCGGTGGTTGTTGTTTGTCTTTCTTTCTCTCTGTCTACCACATGTAAAATGACCAGTCCGTCACAATGCATTTCGTACTTTTAATGCATTTATTAAACACGGAAGATAAATTATAACCGTCAAGTTAAGTAAATGCAAAGAAAATACAATCATTCCATGACTTCAATGGCAAATACAACGCTACAATAATTGACACAATAGTTATTACTTTATAGCGTCTATAATGCGGTTGTGACCGGTCCCTTATCAAAAAAGAAACGCATTGCGATAACAAAAAGGATTTTAATTGATTGTTGCATAATAAACTACTCTCATATAATTAGTTTAAATAATGAATTTCACCCGTTGCACCCTATGTAAGACTACATGTAACACTCGCGCATTCCATATAAATGGGCCATAATCACGCATGAAATGACCAGTCCCTAACAATGTACACGCCGTATTTACTTTATCTTTACCATATATGATAAGTATATACATATCTTGCCACTCTCCAAATTAGAAGATTATGCAATGTATAAAAGACGAGTTATTCCCTATAGACGGTTGTCATATTGAGTGATTTACCATACAAACGGGCCATAATCACGCATAAAATGACCAGTCACTAACAATGTAAATGTCGTATTTACTTTATCTTTACCGTATATAACAATTATATACATATCTTGCCACTCTCCAAATTAGAAGATTATGCAATGTATAAAAGACGAGTTATTCCCTATAGACGGTTGTCATATTGAGTGATTTACCATACAAACGGGCCAAATCACGCATAAAATTAAAATGACCAGTCCCTAACAATGTAAATGTCGTATTTACTTTATCTTTACCGTATATAACAACTATATACATATCTTGCCACTCTCCAAATTAGAAGATTATGCAATGTGTAGAACACGAGTTATTTCCTATAGACAGTTGTCATATTGAGCATTTACCAATAGCCTCAGACAATTCCGGAAATAACTGTTGAACCACTTTGAGGACTTCGTTGAAATCAACCCCCCAGTCCCCCCATTCAATGTTGTTCGGAACCGTTTCATCTCCACGGTCGTTGGGACCCTCAACATTGATTGGTGGGGGCGGGGGAGGGATATCACTTAGTAGATAGCTCAAGCTCTCCACACAAGTTTGTTGCAAAATCAGCGCTTGAAAATAGTCCCTTAAAGTGGGATATTAGCAAAGAAATGGACTATGTGGTCCAACACCAATTTTCCTGAATTGTCTGAATGAAGTCCAAAAAATATCATCTGATTTTACATTTTTAGCCACAACTTTTTTATTTGTAAGTCTTTTTTGATCAAATTTTCAGTAAATAGAGATGCTATGAATCTCCTGATATACCATCATCAAGAGTTGTCTACAGTACTGGATTAGGGACTGGTCATATTAAATACCTAAACCTGCATATTTGCTCCTATTATTCAAGGAAGCCTGACTTATTTATTTTGAAAAAAGCATCTGATACCCCGATAAACATGATAACATTATAAAATATGATTTAAATACAACTTTGACGGTTCGTGCGTGGCGCTCGACCCAATCCCACGCGTATCCTTTGGTTACAGCTTGCGCTACGCGTTTGCATAAACTTCGAGCATAGCACTCGACTTTGTTACCAAGATATAACATGAACAATGAGATGGTAACTAACTATCATGATTAACAATCTATACGTCTCTCGCGCAGCGCTCGACACGCCACGCGCACAGCGATAGACACTCCTTGTGCACATCGATTGACACGCCTCGCGCATATCGCTCCCAGCGGCTCGGACACAGCGCACGACATTGCTCGCGTAGCATACCGCGGCAATCATTTATTACAGAATTATTACATTTATAACATTATAATAACAAGGCCAAAGCTAAATAAAGAGAATTATATTAAATAGCATCGTCCACAGTGGTATAAACATTACATTGTAGGTAATTCGCCGAACCCTGTCTTTGGAATTCTAATGACGCGGCGATGGACAACCGTTACACGGTTGACCGTATTGAATTGCACGCGTGTACACGATTGTCCGTCTAAATTAAATAGATAATAGGAGTTAGTTCTATTATTTATCGGGGACAATCGACCGATGTGCATGCTTTTCAATGGATGGACAAACGCAACGGTTGTCCATACTCTGATAGTACGAGGGCATGGTTCTGAATATAAATACGCTATAAGGCGTTACTATGAAAGGTGTATTGTGAATCAGTGCTAATTTCTAAAGCCGAAGATAATATGACACTTGATTTGACTTGATATTGCATAGATGGGTGATTAGCTCAATTGGTTAGCGCGTTGGCCTATTCATACTTAAGGGCAGAGACACGGGTTCAAATCCTCATGGCGGCAGCCATTGGTGTTTTTAATAATGTATTTAATATAACATTTTCGTTATTCGCGTGGCTCATTTACTGGTTTTTTTTATTCATCTGTTTGTCACATATTGTTTTTGTTTTTTCTCTCCTTTGGTTTTTGTTCTTCTTTATTTTTGAACTTTTTTCGGTGGTTGTTGTTTGTCTTTCTTTCTCTCTGTCTACCACATGTAAAATGACCAGTCCGTCACAATGCATTTCGTACTTTTAATGCATTTATTAAACACGGAAGATAAATTATAACCGTCAAGTTAAGTAAATGCAAAGAAAATACAATCATTCCATGACTTCAATGGCAAATACAACGCTACAATAATTGACACAATAGTTATTACTTTATAGCGTCTATAATGCGGTTGTGACCGGTCCCTTATCAAAAAAGAAACGCATTGCGATAACAAAAAGGATTTTAATTGATTGTTGCATAATAAACTACTCTCATATAATTAGTTTAAATAATGAATTTCACCCGTTGCACCCTATGTAAGACTACATGTAACACTCGCGCATTCCATATAAATGGGCCATAATCACGCATGAAATGACCAGTCCCTAACAATGTACACGCCGTATTTACTTTATCTTTACCATATATGATAAGTATATACATATCTTGCCACTCTCCAAATTAGAAGATTATGCAATGTATAAAAGACGAGTTATTCCCTATAGACGGTTGTCATATTGAGTGATTTACCATACAAACGGGCCATAATCACGCATAAAATGACCAGTCACTAACAATGTAAATGTCGTATTTACTTTATCTTTACCGTATATAACAATTATATACATATCTTGCCACTCTCCAAATTAGAAGATTATGCAATGTATAAAAGACGAGTTATTCCCTATAGACGGTTGTCATATTGAGTGATTTACCATACAAACGGGCCAAATCACGCATAAAATTAAAATGACCAGTCCCTAACAATGTAAATGTCGTATTTACTTTATCTTTACCGTATATAACAACTATATACATATCTTGCCACTCTCCAAATTAGAAGATTATGCAATGTGTAGAACACGAGTTATTTCCTATAGACAGTTGTCATATTGAGCATTTACCAATAGCCTCAGACAATTCCGGAAATAACTGTTGAACCACTTTGAGGACTTCGTTGAAATCAACCCCCCAGTCCCCCCATTCAATGTTGTTCGGAACCGTTTCATCTCCACGGTCGTTGGGACCCTCAACATTGATTGGTGGGGGCGGGGGAGGGATATCACTTAGTAGATAGCTCAAGCTCTCCACACAAGTTTGTTGCAAAATCAGCGCTTGAAAATAGTCCCTTAAAGTGGGATATTAGCAAAGAAATGGACTATGTGGTCCAACACCAATTTTCCTGAATTGTCTGAATGAAGTCCAAAAAATATCATCTGATTTTACATTTTTAGCCACAACTTTTTTATTTGTAAGTCTTTTTTGATCAAATTTTCAGTAAATAGAGATGCTATGAATCTCCTGATATACCATCATCAAGAGTTGTCTACAGTACTGGATTAGGGACTGGTCATATTAAATACCTAAACCTGCATATTTGCTCCTATTATTCAAGGAAGCCTGACTTATTTATTTTGAAAAAAGCATCTGATACCCCGATAAACATGATAACATTATAAAATATGATTTAAATACAACTTTGACGGTTCGTGCGTGGCGCTCGACCCAATCCCACGCGTATCCTTTGGTTACAGCTTGCGCTACGCGTTTGCATAAACTTCGAGCATAGCACTCGACTTTGTTACCAAGATATAACATGAACAATGAGATGGTAACTAACTATCATGATTAACAATCTATACGTCTCTCGCGCAGCGCTCGACACGCCACGCGCACAGCGATAGACACTCCTTGTGCACATCGATTGACACGCCTCGCGCATATCGCTCCCAGCGGCTCGGACACAGCGCACGACATTGCTCGCGTAGCATACCGCGGCAATCATTTATTACAGAATTATTACATTTATAACATTATAATAACAAGGCCAAAGCTAAATAAAGAGAATTATATTAAATAGCATCGTCCACAGTGGTATAAACATTACATTGTAGGTAATTCGCCGAACCCTGTCTTTGGAATTCTAATGACGCGGCGATGGACAACCGTTACACGGTTGACCGTATTGAATTGCACGCGTGTACACGATTGTCCGTCTAAATTAAATAGATAATAGGAGTTAGTTCTATTATTTATCGGGGACAATCGACCGATGTGCATGCTTTTCAATGGATGGACAAACGCAACGGTTGTCCATACTCTGATAGTACGAGGGCATGGTTCTGAATATAAATACGCTATAAGGCGTTACTATGAAAGGTGTATTGTGAATCAGTGCTAATTTCTAAAGCCGAAGATAATATGACACTTGATTTGACTTGATATTGCATAGATGGGTGATTAGCTCAATTGGTTAGCGCGTTGGCCTATTCATACTTAAGGGCAGAGACACGGGTTCAAATCCTCATGGCGGCAGCCATTGGTGTTTTTAATAATGTATTTAATATAACATTTTCGTTATTCGCGTGGCTCATTTACTGGTTTTTTTTATTCATCTGTTTGTCACATATTGTTTTTGTTTTTTCTCTCCTTTGGTTTTTGTTCTTCTTTATTTTTGAACTTTTTTCGGTGGTTGTTGTTTGTCTTTCTTTCTCTCTGTCTACCACATGTAAAATGACCAGTCCGTCACAATGCATTTCGTACTTTTAATGCATTTATTAAACACGGAAGATAAATTATAACCGTCAAGTTAAGTAAATGCAAAGAAAATACAATCATTCCATGACTTCAATGGCAAATACAACGCTACAATAATTGACACAATAGTTATTACTTTATAGCGTCTATAATGCGGTTGTGACCGGTCCCTTATCAAAAAAGAAACGCATTGCGATAACAAAAAGGATTTTAATTGATTGTTGCATAATAAACTACTCTCATATAATTAGTTTAAATAATGAATTTCACCCGTTGCACCCTATGTAAGACTACATGTAACACTCGCGCATTCCATATAAATGGGCCATAATCACGCATGAAATGACCAGTCCCTAACAATGTACACGCCGTATTTACTTTATCTTTACCATATATGATAAGTATATACATATCTTGCCACTCTCCAAATTAGAAGATTATGCAATGTATAAAAGACGAGTTATTCCCTATAGACGGTTGTCATATTGAGTGATTTACCATACAAACGGGCCATAATCACGCATAAAATGACCAGTCACTAACAATGTAAATGTCGTATTTACTTTATCTTTACCGTATATAACAATTATATACATATCTTGCCACTCTCCAAATTAGAAGATTATGCAATGTATAAAAGACGAGTTATTCCCTATAGACGGTTGTCATATTGAGTGATTTACCATACAAACGGGCCAAATCACGCATAAAATTAAAATGACCAGTCCCTAACAATGTAAATGTCGTATTTACTTTATCTTTACCGTATATAACAACTATATACATATCTTGCCACTCTCCAAATTAGAAGATTATGCAATGTGTAGAACACGAGTTATTTCCTATAGACAGTTGTCATATTGAGCATTTACCAATAGCCTCAGACAATTCCGGAAATAACTGTTGAACCACTTTGAGGACTTCGTTGAAATCAACCCCCCAGTCCCCCCATTCAATGTTGTTCGGAACCGTTTCATCTCCACGGTCGTTGGGACCCTCAACATTGATTGGTGGGGGCGGGGGAGGGATATCACTTAGTAGATAGCTCAAGCTCTCCACACAAGTTTGTTGCAAAATCAGCGCTTGAAAATAGTCCCTTAAAGTGGGATATTAGCAAAGAAATGGACTATGTGGTCCAACACCAATTTTCCTGAATTGTCTGAATGAAGTCCAAAAAATATCATCTGATTTTACATTTTTAGCCACAACTTTTTTATTTGTAAGTCTTTTTTGATCAAATTTTCAGTAAATAGAGATGCTATGAATCTCCTGATATACCATCATCAAGAGTTGTCTACAGTACTGGATTAGGGACTGGTCATATTAAATACCTAAACCTGCATATTTGCTCCTATTATTCAAGGAAGCCTGACTTATTTATTTTGAAAAAAGCATCTGATACCCCGATAAACATGATAACATTATAAAATATGATTTAAATACAACTTTGACGGTTCGTGCGTGGCGCTCGACCCAATCCCACGCGTATCCTTTGGTTACAGCTTGCGCTACGCGTTTGCATAAACTTCGAGCATAGCACTCGACTTTGTTACCAAGATATAACATGAACAATGAGATGGTAACTAACTATCATGATTAACAATCTATACGTCTCTCGCGCAGCGCTCGACACGCCACGCGCACAGCGATAGACACTCCTTGTGCACATCGATTGACACGCCTCGCGCATATCGCTCCCAGCGGCTCGGACACAGCGCACGACATTGCTCGCGTAGCATACCGCGGCAATCATTTATTACAGAATTATTACATTTATAACATTATAATAACAAGGCCAAAGCTAAATAAAGAGAATTATATTAAATAGCATCGTCCACAGTGGTATAAACATTACATTGTAGGTAATTCGCCGAACCCTGTCTTTGGAATTCTAATGACGCGGCGATGGACAACCGTTACACGGTTGACCGTATTGAATTGCACGCGTGTACACGATTGTCCGTCTAAATTAAATAGATAATAGGAGTTAGTTCTATTATTTATCGGGGACAATCGACCGATGTGCATGCTTTTCAATGGATGGACAAACGCAACGGTTGTCCATACTCTGATAGTACGAGGGCATGGTTCTGAATATAAATACGCTATAAGGCGTTACTATGAAAGGTGTATTGTGAATCAGTGCTAATTTCTAAAGCCGAAGATAATATGACACTTGATTTGACTTGATATTGCATAGATGGGTGATTAGCTCAATTGGTTAGCGCGTTGGCCTATTCATACTTAAGGGCAGAGACACGGGTTCAAATCCTCATGGCGGCAGCCATTGGTGTTTTTAATAATGTATTTAATATAACATTTTCGTTATTCGCGTGGCTCATTTACTGGTTTTTTTTATTCATCTGTTTGTCACATATTGTTTTTGTTTTTTCTCTCCTTTGGTTTTTGTTCTTCTTTATTTTTGAACTTTTTTCGGTGGTTGTTGTTTGTCTTTCTTTCTCTCTGTCTACCACATGTAAAATGACCAGTCCGTCACAATGCATTTCGTACTTTTAATGCATTTATTAAACACGGAAGATAAATTATAACCGTCAAGTTAAGTAAATGCAAAGAAAATACAATCATTCCATGACTTCAATGGCAAATACAACGCTACAATAATTGACACAATAGTTATTACTTTATAGCGTCTATAATGCGGTTGTGACCGGTCCCTTATCAAAAAAGAAACGCATTGCGATAACAAAAAGGATTTTAATTGATTGTTGCATAATAAACTACTCTCATATAATTAGTTTAAATAATGAATTTCACCCGTTGCACCCTATGTAAGACTACATGTAACACTCGCGCATTCCATATAAATGGGCCATAATCACGCATGAAATGACCAGTCCCTAACAATGTACACGCCGTATTTACTTTATCTTTACCATATATGATAAGTATATACATATCTTGCCACTCTCCAAATTAGAAGATTATGCAATGTATAAAAGACGAGTTATTCCCTATAGACGGTTGTCATATTGAGTGATTTACCATACAAACGGGCCATAATCACGCATAAAATGACCAGTCACTAACAATGTAAATGTCGTATTTACTTTATCTTTACCGTATATAACAATTATATACATATCTTGCCACTCTCCAAATTAGAAGATTATGCAATGTATAAAAGACGAGTTATTCCCTATAGACGGTTGTCATATTGAGTGATTTACCATACAAACGGGCCAAATCACGCATAAAATTAAAATGACCAGTCCCTAACAATGTAAATGTCGTATTTACTTTATCTTTACCGTATATAACAACTATATACATATCTTGCCACTCTCCAAATTAGAAGATTATGCAATGTGTAGAACACGAGTTATTTCCTATAGACAGTTGTCATATTGAGCATTTACCAATAGCCTCAGACAATTCCGGAAATAACTGTTGAACCACTTTGAGGACTTCGTTGAAATCAACCCCCCAGTCCCCCCATTCAATGTTGTTCGGAACCGTTTCATCTCCACGGTCGTTGGGACCCTCAACATTGATTGGTGGGGGCGGGGGAGGGATATCACTTAGTAGATAGCTCAAGCTCTCCACACAAGTTTGTTGCAAAATCAGCGCTTGAAAATAGTCCCTTAAAGTGGGATATTAGCAAAGAAATGGACTATGTGGTCCAACACCAATTTTCCTGAATTGTCTGAATGAAGTCCAAAAAATATCATCTGATTTTACATTTTTAGCCACAACTTTTTTATTTGTAAGTCTTTTTTGATCAAATTTTCAGTAAATAGAGATGCTATGAATCTCCTGATATACCATCATCAAGAGTTGTCTACAGTACTGGATTAGGGACTGGTCATATTAAATACCTAAACCTGCATATTTGCTCCTATTATTCAAGGAAGCCTGACTTATTTATTTTGAAAAAAGCATCTGATACCCCGATAAACATGATAACATTATAAAATATGATTTAAATACAACTTTGACGGTTCGTGCGTGGCGCTCGACCCAATCCCACGCGTATCCTTTGGTTACAGCTTGCGCTACGCGTTTGCATAAACTTCGAGCATAGCACTCGACTTTGTTACCAAGATATAACATGAACAATGAGATGGTAACTAACTATCATGATTAACAATCTATACGTCTCTCGCGCAGCGCTCGACACGCCACGCGCACAGCGATAGACACTCCTTGTGCACATCGATTGACACGCCTCGCGCATATCGCTCCCAGCGGCTCGGACACAGCGCACGACATTGCTCGCGTAGCATACCGCGGCAATCATTTATTACAGAATTATTACATTTATAACATTATAATAACAAGGCCAAAGCTAAATAAAGAGAATTATATTAAATAGCATCGTCCACAGTGGTATAAACATTACATTGTAGGTAATTCGCCGAACCCTGTCTTTGGAATTCTAATGACGCGGCGATGGACAACCGTTACACGGTTGACCGTATTGAATTGCACGCGTGTACACGATTGTCCGTCTAAATTAAATAGATAATAGGAGTTAGTTCTATTATTTATCGGGGACAATCGACCGATGTGCATGCTTTTCAATGGATGGACAAACGCAACGGTTGTCCATACTCTGATAGTACGAGGGCATGGTTCTGAATATAAATACGCTATAAGGCGTTACTATGAAAGGTGTATTGTGAATCAGTGCTAATTTCTAAAGCCGAAGATAATATGACACTTGATTTGACTTGATATTGCATAGATGGGTGATTAGCTCAATTGGTTAGCGCGTTGGCCTATTCATACTTAAGGGCAGAGACACGGGTTCAAATCCTCATGGCGGCAGCCATTGGTGTTTTTAATAATGTATTTAATATAACATTTTCGTTATTCGCGTGGCTCATTTACTGGTTTTTTTTATTCATCTGTTTGTCACATATTGTTTTTGTTTTTTCTCTCCTTTGGTTTTTGTTCTTCTTTATTTTTGAACTTTTTTCGGTGGTTGTTGTTTGTCTTTCTTTCTCTCTGTCTACCACATGTAAAATGACCAGTCCGTCACAATGCATTTCGTACTTTTAATGCATTTATTAAACACGGAAGATAAATTATAACCGTCAAGTTAAGTAAATGCAAAGAAAATACAATCATTCCATGACTTCAATGGCAAATACAACGCTACAATAATTGACACAATAGTTATTACTTTATAGCGTCTATAATGCGGTTGTGACCGGTCCCTTATCAAAAAAGAAACGCATTGCGATAACAAAAAGGATTTTAATTGATTGTTGCATAATAAACTACTCTCATATAATTAGTTTAAATAATGAATTTCACCCGTTGCACCCTATGTAAGACTACATGTAACACTCGCGCATTCCATATAAATGGGCCATAATCACGCATGAAATGACCAGTCCCTAACAATGTACACGCCGTATTTACTTTATCTTTACCATATATGATAAGTATATACATATCTTGCCACTCTCCAAATTAGAAGATTATGCAATGTATAAAAGACGAGTTATTCCCTATAGACGGTTGTCATATTGAGTGATTTACCATACAAACGGGCCATAATCACGCATAAAATGACCAGTCACTAACAATGTAAATGTCGTATTTACTTTATCTTTACCGTATATAACAATTATATACATATCTTGCCACTCTCCAAATTAGAAGATTATGCAATGTATAAAAGACGAGTTATTCCCTATAGACGGTTGTCATATTGAGTGATTTACCATACAAACGGGCCAAATCACGCATAAAATTAAAATGACCAGTCCCTAACAATGTAAATGTCGTATTTACTTTATCTTTACCGTATATAACAACTATATACATATCTTGCCACTCTCCAAATTAGAAGATTATGCAATGTGTAGAACACGAGTTATTTCCTATAGACAGTTGTCATATTGAGCATTTACCAATAGCCTCAGACAATTCCGGAAATAACTGTTGAACCACTTTGAGGACTTCGTTGAAATCAACCCCCCAGTCCCCCCATTCAATGTTGTTCGGAACCGTTTCATCTCCACGGTCGTTGGGACCCTCAACATTGATTGGTGGGGGCGGGGGAGGGATATCACTTAGTAGATAGCTCAAGCTCTCCACACAAGTTTGTTGCAAAATCAGCGCTTGAAAATAGTCCCTTAAAGTGGGATATTAGCAAAGAAATGGACTATGTGGTCCAACACCAATTTTCCTGAATTGTCTGAATGAAGTCCAAAAAATATCATCTGATTTTACATTTTTAGCCACAACTTTTTTATTTGTAAGTCTTTTTTGATCAAATTTTCAGTAAATAGAGATGCTATGAATCTCCTGATATACCATCATCAAGAGTTGTCTACAGTACTGGATTAGGGACTGGTCATATTAAATACCTAAACCTGCATATTTGCTCCTATTATTCAAGGAAGCCTGACTTATTTATTTTGAAAAAAGCATCTGATACCCCGATAAACATGATAACATTATAAAATATGATTTAAATACAACTTTGACGGTTCGTGCGTGGCGCTCGACCCAATCCCACGCGTATCCTTTGGTTACAGCTTGCGCTACGCGTTTGCATAAACTTCGAGCATAGCACTCGACTTTGTTACCAAGATATAACATGAACAATGAGATGGTAACTAACTATCATGATTAACAATCTATACGTCTCTCGCGCAGCGCTCGACACGCCACGCGCACAGCGATAGACACTCCTTGTGCACATCGATTGACACGCCTCGCGCATATCGCTCCCAGCGGCTCGGACACAGCGCACGACATTGCTCGCGTAGCATACCGCGGCAATCATTTATTACAGAATTATTACATTTATAACATTATAATAACAAGGCCAAAGCTAAATAAAGAGAATTATATTAAATAGCATCGTCCACAGTGGTATAAACATTACATTGTAGGTAATTCGCCGAACCCTGTCTTTGGAATTCTAATGACGCGGCGATGGACAACCGTTACACGGTTGACCGTATTGAATTGCACGCGTGTACACGATTGTCCGTCTAAATTAAATAGATAATAGGAGTTAGTTCTATTATTTATCGGGGACAATCGACCGATGTGCATGCTTTTCAATGGATGGACAAACGCAACGGTTGTCCATACTCTGATAGTACGAGGGCATGGTTCTGAATATAAATACGCTATAAGGCGTTACTATGAAAGGTGTATTGTGAATCAGTGCTAATTTCTAAAGCCGAAGATAATATGACACTTGATTTGACTTGATATTGCATAGATGGGTGATTAGCTCAATTGGTTAGCGCGTTGGCCTATTCATACTTAAGGGCAGAGACACGGGTTCAAATCCTCATGGCGGCAGCCATTGGTGTTTTTAATAATGTATTTAATATAACATTTTCGTTATTCGCGTGGCTCATTTACTGGTTTTTTTTATTCATCTGTTTGTCACATATTGTTTTTGTTTTTTCTCTCCTTTGGTTTTTGTTCTTCTTTATTTTTGAACTTTTTTCGGTGGTTGTTGTTTGTCTTTCTTTCTCTCTGTCTACCACATGTAAAATGACCAGTCCGTCACAATGCATTTCGTACTTTTAATGCATTTATTAAACACGGAAGATAAATTATAACCGTCAAGTTAAGTAAATGCAAAGAAAATACAATCATTCCATGACTTCAATGGCAAATACAACGCTACAATAATTGACACAATAGTTATTACTTTATAGCGTCTATAATGCGGTTGTGACCGGTCCCTTATCAAAAAAGAAACGCATTGCGATAACAAAAAGGATTTTAATTGATTGTTGCATAATAAACTACTCTCATATAATTAGTTTAAATAATGAATTTCACCCGTTGCACCCTATGTAAGACTACATGTAACACTCGCGCATTCCATATAAATGGGCCATAATCACGCATGAAATGACCAGTCCCTAACAATGTACACGCCGTATTTACTTTATCTTTACCATATATGATAAGTATATACATATCTTGCCACTCTCCAAATTAGAAGATTATGCAATGTATAAAAGACGAGTTATTCCCTATAGACGGTTGTCATATTGAGTGATTTACCATACAAACGGGCCATAATCACGCATAAAATGACCAGTCACTAACAATGTAAATGTCGTATTTACTTTATCTTTACCGTATATAACAATTATATACATATCTTGCCACTCTCCAAATTAGAAGATTATGCAATGTATAAAAGACGAGTTATTCCCTATAGACGGTTGTCATATTGAGTGATTTACCATACAAACGGGCCAAATCACGCATAAAATTAAAATGACCAGTCCCTAACAATGTAAATGTCGTATTTACTTTATCTTTACCGTATATAACAACTATATACATATCTTGCCACTCTCCAAATTAGAAGATTATGCAATGTGTAGAACACGAGTTATTTCCTATAGACAGTTGTCATATTGAGCATTTACCAATAGCCTCAGACAATTCCGGAAATAACTGTTGAACCACTTTGAGGACTTCGTTGAAATCAACCCCCCAGTCCCCCCATTCAATGTTGTTCGGAACCGTTTCATCTCCACGGTCGTTGGGACCCTCAACATTGATTGGTGGGGGCGGGGGAGGGATATCACTTAGTAGATAGCTCAAGCTCTCCACACAAGTTTGTTGCAAAATCAGCGCTTGAAAATAGTCCCTTAAAGTGGGATATTAGCAAAGAAATGGACTATGTGGTCCAACACCAATTTTCCTGAATTGTCTGAATGAAGTCCAAAAAATATCATCTGATTTTACATTTTTAGCCACAACTTTTTTATTTGTAAGTCTTTTTTGATCAAATTTTCAGTAAATAGAGATGCTATGAATCTCCTGATATACCATCATCAAGAGTTGTCTACAGTACTGGATTAGGGACTGGTCATATTAAATACCTAAACCTGCATATTTGCTCCTATTATTCAAGGAAGCCTGACTTATTTATTTTGAAAAAAGCATCTGATACCCCGATAAACATGATAACATTATAAAATATGATTTAAATACAACTTTGACGGTTCGTGCGTGGCGCTCGACCCAATCCCACGCGTATCCTTTGGTTACAGCTTGCGCTACGCGTTTGCATAAACTTCGAGCATAGCACTCGACTTTGTTACCAAGATATAACATGAACAATGAGATGGTAACTAACTATCATGATTAACAATCTATACGTCTCTCGCGCAGCGCTCGACACGCCACGCGCACAGCGATAGACACTCCTTGTGCACATCGATTGACACGCCTCGCGCATATCGCTCCCAGCGGCTCGGACACAGCGCACGACATTGCTCGCGTAACATACCGCGGCAATCATTTATTACAGAATTATTACATTTATAACATTATAATAACAAGGCCAAAGCTAAATAAAGAGAATTATATTAAATAGCATCGTCCACAGTGGTATAAACATTACATTGTAGGTAATTCGCCGAACCCTGTCTTTGGAATTCTAATGACGCGGCGATGGACAACCGTTACACGGTTGACCGTATTGAATTGCACGCGTGTACACGATTGTCCGTCTAAATTAAATAGATAATAGGAGTTAGTTCTATTATTTATCGGGGACAATCGACCGATGTGCATGCTTTTCAATGGATGGACAAACGCAACGGTTGTCCATACTCTGATAGTACGAGGGCATGGTTCTGAATATAAATACGCTATAAGGCGTTACTATGAAAGGTGTATTGTGAATCAGTGCTAATTTCTAAAGCCGAAGATAATATGACACTTGATTTGACTTGATATTGCATAGATGGGTGATTAGCTCAATTGGTTAGCGCGTTGGCCTATTCATACTTAAGGGCAGAGACACGGGTTCAAATCCTCATGGCGGCAGCCATTGGTGTTTTTAATAATGTATTTAATATAACATTTTCGTTATTCGCGTGGCTCATTTACTGGTTTTTTTTATTCATCTGTTTGTCACATATTGTTTTTGTTTTTTCTCTCCTTTGGTTTTTGTTCTTCTTTATTTTTGAACTTTTTTCGGTGGTTGTTGTTTGTCTTTCTTTCTCTCTGTCTACCACATGTAAAATGACCAGTCCGTCACAATGCATTTCGTACTTTTAATGCATTTATTAAACACGGAAGATAAATTATAACCGTCAAGTTAAGTAAATGCAAAGAAAATACAATCATTCCATGACTTCAATGGCAAATACAACGCTACAATAATTGACACAATAGTTATTACTTTATAGCGTCTATAATGCGGTTGTGACCGGTCCCTTATCAAAAAAGAAACGCATTGCGATAACAAAAAGGATTTTAATTGATTGTTGCATAATAAACTACTCTCATATAATTAGTTTAAATAATGAATTTCACCCGTTGCACCCTATGTAAGACTACATGTAACACTCGCGCATTCCATATAAATGGGCCATAATCACGCATGAAATGACCAGTCCCTAACAATGTACACGCCGTATTTACTTTATCTTTACCATATATGATAAGTATATACATATCTTGCCACTCTCCAAATTAGAAGATTATGCAATGTATAAAAGACGAGTTATTCCCTATAGACGGTTGTCATATTGAGTGATTTACCATACAAACGGGCCATAATCACGCATAAAATGACCAGTCACTAACAATGTAAATGTCGTATTTACT
This sequence comes from Ophiura sarsii, assembly GCA_035610835.1. Taxonomy (NCBI): domain Eukaryota; kingdom Metazoa; phylum Echinodermata; class Ophiuroidea; order Amphilepidida; family Ophiuridae; genus Ophiura; species Ophiura sarsii. Next base: position 62,243,331 of record CM069458.1, on the reverse strand, counting down.
TTATCTTTACCGTATATAACAATTATATACATATCTTGCCACTCTCCAAATTAGAAGATTATGCAATGTATAAAAGACGAGTTATTCCCTATAGACGGTTGTCATATTGAGTGATTTACCATACAAACGGGCCAAATCACGCATAAAATTAAAATGACCAGTCCCTAACAATGTAAATGTCGTATTTACTTTATCTTTACCGTATATAACAACTATATACATATCTTGCCACTCTCCAAATTAGAAGATTATGCAATGTGTAGAACACGAGTTATTTCCTATAGACAGTTGTCATATTGAGCATTTACCAATAGCCTCAGACAATTCCGGAAATAACTGTTGAACCACTTTGAGGACTTCGTTGAAATCAACCCCCCAGTCCCCCCATTCAATGTTGTTCGGAACCGTTTCATCTCCACGGTCGTTGGGACCCTCAACATTGATTGGTGGGGGCGGGGGAGGGATATCACTTAGTAGATAGCTCAAGCTCTCCACACAAGTTTGTTGCAAAATCAGCGCTTGAAAATAGTCCCTTAAAGTGGGATATTAGCAAAGAAATGGACTATGTGGTCCAACACCAATTTTCCTGAATTGTCTGAATGAAGTCCAAAAAATATCATCTGATTTTACATTTTTAGCCACAACTTTTTTATTTGTAAGTCTTTTTTGATCAAATTTTCAGTAAATAGAGATGCTATGAATCTCCTGATATACCATCATCAAGAGTTGTCTACAGTACTGGATTAGGGACTGGTCATATTAAATACCTAAACCTGCATATTTGCTCCTATTATTCAAGGAAGCCTGACTTATTTATTTTGAAAAAAGCATCTGATACCCCGATAAACATGATAACATTATAAAATATGATTTAAATACAACTTTGACGGTTCGTGCGTGGCGCTCGACCCAATCCCACGCGTATCCTTTGGTTACAGCTTGCGCTACGCGTTTGCATAAACTTCGAGCATAGCACTCGACTTTGTTACCAAGATATAACATGAACAATGAGATGGTAACTAACTATCATGATTAACAATCTATACGTCTCTCGCGCAGCGCTCGACACGCCACGCGCACAGCGATAGACACTCCTTGTGCACATCGATTGACACGCCTCGCGCATATCGCTCCCAGCGGCTCGGACACAGCGCACGACATTGCTCGCGTAACATACCGCGGCAATCATTTATTACAGAATTATTACATTTATAACATTATAATAACAAGGCCAAAGCTAAATAAAGAGAATTATATTAAATAGCATCGTCCACAGTGGTATAAACATTACATTGTAGGTAATTCGCCGAACCCTGTCTTTGGAATTCTAATGACGCGGCGATGGACAACCGTTACACGGTTGACCGTATTGAATTGCACGCGTGTACACGATTGTCCGTCTAAATTAAATAGATAATAGGAGTTAGTTCTATTATTTATCGGGGACAATCGACCGATGTGCATGCTTTTCAATGGATGGACAAACGCAACGGTTGTCCATACTCTGATAGTACGAGGGCATGGTTCTGAATATAAATACGCTATAAGGCGTTACTATGAAAGGTGTATTGTGAATCAGTGCTAATTTCTAAAGCCGAAGATAATATGACACTTGATTTGACTTGATATTGCATAGATGGGTGATTAGCTCAATTGGTTAGCGCGTTGGCCTATTCATACTTAAGGGCAGAGACACGGGTTCAAATCCTCATGGCGGCAGCCATTGGTGTTTTTAATAATGTATTTAATATAACATTTTCGTTATTCGCGTGGCTCATTTACTGGTTTTTTTTATTCATCTGTTTGTCACATATTGTTTTTGTTTTTTCTCTCCTTTGGTTTTTGTTCTTCTTTATTTTTGAACTTTTTTCGGTGGTTGTTGTTTGTCTTTCTTTCTCTCTGTCTACCACATGTAAAATGACCAGTCCGTCACAATGCATTTCGTACTTTTAATGCATTTATTAAACACGGAAGATAAATTATAACCGTCAAGTTAAGTAAATGCAAAGAAAATACAATCATTCCATGACTTCAATGGCAAATACAACGCTACAATAATTGACACAATAGTTATTACTTTATAGCGTCTATAATGCGGTTGTGACCGGTCCCTTATCAAAAAAGAAACGCATTGCGATAACAAAAAGGATTTTAATTGATTGTTGCATAATAAACTACTCTCATATAATTAGTTTAAATAATGAATTTCACCCGTTGCACCCTATGTAAGACTACATGTAACACTCGCGCATTCCATATAAATGGGCCATAATCACGCATGAAATGACCAGTCCCTAACAATGTACACGCCGTATTTACTTTATCTTTACCATATATGATAAGTATATACATATCTTGCCACTCTCCAAATTAGAAGATTATGCAATGTATAAAAGACGAGTTATTCCCTATAGACGGTTGTCATATTGAGTGATTTACCATACAAACGGGCCATAATCACGCATAAAATGACCAGTCACTAACAATGTAAATGTCGTATTTACTTTATCTTTACCGTATATAACAATTATATACATATCTTGCCACTCTCCAAATTAGAAGATTATGCAATGTATAAAAGACGAGTTATTCCCTATAGACGGTTGTCATATTGAGTGATTTACCATACAAACGGGCCAAATCACGCATAAAATTAAAATGACCAGTCCCTAACAATGTAAATGTCGTATTTACTTTATCTTTACCGTATATAACAACTATATACATATCTTGCCACTCTCCAAATTAGAAGATTATGCAATGTGTAGAACACGAGTTATTTCCTATAGACAGTTGTCATATTGAGCATTTACCAATAGCCTCAGACAATTCCGGAAATAACTGTTGAACCACTTTGAGGACTTCGTTGAAATCAACCCCCCAGTCCCCCCATTCAATGTTGTTCGGAACCGTTTCATCTCCACGGTCGTTGGGACCCTCAACATTGATTGGTGGGGGCGGGGGAGGGATATCACTTAGTAGATAGCTCAAGCTCTCCACACAAGTTTGTTGCAAAATCAGCGCTTGAAAATAGTCCCTTAAAGTGGGATATTAGCAAAGAAATGGACTATGTGGTCCAACACCAATTTTCCTGAATTGTGGTTGTCAACTATTACTAGCCTGCTATGGGTGATAGGGTGTATACCAAATGCAATATAATGTATCACTTTCATCAGTGCAGTTGGTTTTCTAAAAGTTCATAACTTCATGAAATGTATGTATGTATTGATTCATATTAAGAATTAACTTAATACATTGAATAATAAACATATTAATTAATCAATCATTAAAATTATTAATAAATACAATTGTTAATTAACTTAAATAAATAAATAAATAAATACATTTCTTTAATGAAATTAATTAATACTAATTCATAAATTGATAAATTTATCAATGAATAATCAATTATTGATTATTGATTATTGATACTTAATTAATCATTAATGAATCATAATTAATTATCCATTACTTAATTAGTTGTTTTTGCCCCTGGTTGATTTTGATGTAATAGGTCTTAGTCTATTCTTAATTAGATACAAAATATTCCTATTTGGGACCTTTAACTCAAATGTTCAGGGGAGTTTGTTTATGTAAACAATCATGTACAGTATAACTATGGCCATAGATCTTTTCTTCTCATGGATCTATGCTATGACTGAAAGTGCATGTTTTGTTATGACACAATTTTTTCTTTATGAAATTATGATAGTCTTCATTTATTTCTGCTAGCATTCAAACTTAACCCCCTCGAGGCGAGGATTGTGTTTTAACACTCTTCTTGTTAAAACTCTTGCTCGATTTCCGACCCAAATAAGATTTTAAAGTCTTCCCACAATACATTGCGCGAACGCCAGCCAACTAAAGCTTTTTCACATGATGCATTTGCAGAGCTCTTTTTAGAAATAAGAAAAAGGAACACTGATAACTAATTTATCCATTGATGTAAACTAGAACCTAAGAGGTCCAACGATGAACGCGCTATGGAGCCATGATTGTGAGCATATGTCTATGGGAACCAAGACCAATTGGAGACCAGAATAAGGGAGGCTACGAATTAGGGCAATTTTCAAAAACGCAATGCGTTGTGGTGGTGTCTTTAAAATCTTCTTTGATTCCGACCATAATAAATCCTACATACCTTTGGCAAAGTATGTGCGGGCCGAACTCCTAATCCTCCTACAGGAACGAAATTAGGCAGCCCAGGAGATGGGTAATCAAGGGCCCAGTGTGTCTGAGATAGCCAGATTTCTGCTTTAGATGACATTTCCCATATATCCACTTTCGGTGCGATACCATATTCACGTTTAATCTCAATAAAATCCTCAAGAAGAAAACGCAACATGTAGGTATTAAATGATATGTAGGATAGTACATTACCCGCACGTTGTATAAACGTCATCTTATCTGTAAACTGATGAAGTCCAAACTGTGGTACATACGAAAGCTCTGGCGGAATGCGATACACGCTATTAGATACACAAAGGTACTGGCGATTTGCGGTGGCCGCTATCCATGGAATGTCTAGAAGATGCGCAATGAATATATCACATGGGGATATCAGATCACCGATGAGAATATCGAAGTGTTCCGATTTCAGTCGTTCTAGGAAGACACGATCATTGAGTAGAGCGCGGCAGTCCTCAGCCAAACCTCGATATATCCTCAAAAACACATCGATCTGCTGCACGGAGCTATAATCATGAAATTTGACGGCTGCCAGTTCCTTTTCAGCAGCAGAATTAGTAGTGGTATTTGGTGAACGATAATTGATGATTTGACTCGCGTTTGCTGCAGTAAACTTGATGCTACATTTTTCCGAACCACTTAGGAGAGTCACATGGTGGCCTCGCCGCGTAAGTTCAGCTGATAGTGTTGAGAGTACTTGAACATGACCTGTGCCCTCGAAGACCGGGCCGGGTACGACGATTTTGGCTGTATGAATAACAGATACATAGTCACATACGCATAGCAGTAATGCTACATTAATCGAGTTTAACATCGTCTACGTTAATTAGCCAATCGATCGTTCCGCAACATAATTAATTAATAAGGTGTAGCATAATATATTTAACCCAAATGTGCCCGTGGTACTATACGCAAACTAGCAGGGGCGCATGAATCTCTTGGCCCGGTCTGTAGGACAGTGAACCAATGGGTTAAGTTACTATTATTATATCAACCATCCAGTATTTATGTATAAACGCACTAACCTGGTGGTCATGTTCACCACAATACTTTTGCGCTATAATATTATAAGCATGATAAGTGAAAGGGATTGTTGGAGGTCAAAGGTGGGCCATAGCATTTCGTTCAAACCAAACCCCGGGGTTCAGTCAAGTATACTAGTAATGCATAATGCATGGTATACACAGGTAATGATCACACGCGGAAATGCGTGACTTGTTTTGGGAGTATACAAATCAGCAATTCAAGAAAAAGGACTAAATTTGGGTGTGTGTGTGTGTTTTCTGATCCTGTACCAATTATTTCAGAGGCTTTTCAGGTAGGTTTTTTTCCTCAAAATAATGTATCAATCTGTTCCAAAAAGGGTAAAAATTACTTTGGCCAAATAAAAACGTATAATACTTTTTGTCATTAAATCTATACATGTATATGTACATGCACCCCCATGAAGTGATAGTACATTAGTACATTCAAATTAAAACCTCATTGAATCTGTAAGAATATCATTCTATTAAATAAAATGAAAAGTATCTGGAATCAAAATAATATTATGATTGAACGATATTAAAATAATCTCTACATTTACTAAATATAATAGTAACGGGAAAAACAAAACATTCTCTGTGGGATTCGAACCCACGGTCTTCAGATTATAAATCTGACGCTCTACCGATTACTCTATCGGAGCATTGAATGACAATAGTTGAACAGACATAAATTCAAATGATAGTTAAACACTATCCTATAAATAGGAAGTTAAAATGCTTTATATTTCTATTTTTGTATGTATTTAACATAGGGTTCTCGCCCAATAAATGATTTAATGTTGTTTCAGATTATAATCGTGGTTTCATTCAAATGAATAGAATGACTTTTCGAAACATTTCTAGACATGAATTTTGTTCGTACATTTTGCTGTTTGTAGCCAATCTTTCGGTACGCGAGCTATCAACATTACATCATGGGGTTTATATGATGTATACGCGGATCTCGGGTATGTAGCGAGTAATGTGACTTTTGCCTGGGGCAAACATTTGAGATTCGGAAGTGCCTTTAAGATTAAACTTTTAAAAGACGTTTTGATCGCGAGATGGCGCCCTGTATATCAGAGATAAAAACCAGATACAATCATGCCAAATGCTGGTTATACGGTATGCAATTTGGAGCAGTAAAAAAAGCAGGAAGTCTAAACATAAAAGTGTTACAAATCCAAATAAGATTATGTCACAAGGACATGGTAATTGTAAACAAAACCATAAATATGCTATATCTCGTTCTTACACAATGTTTGACGAAAAGGCATTTCTAAGTGATTTAAGGTGAATAAGATGGGATAAAGTTATGTTGAATGGCGATGTTAATGTAATTGCTCTTTCATTTGAAACACTTTTTCTGGAAGTCATTGACAAACACGTTCCTTTAAAAAGACACAGGGTACGTAAGAAATCGGCACCATGGTTAACTAAAGATATCATCCAACTTATGCATTACAGAGATAAACTTAAATTAATAGCATCCGCTCAGGTAATGACATCATGAAGTGGAAAGATTTTCGTGATGCCAAGAATAAATGCAATATTTTAGTCCGTACCAGTTAAAAACAATTTATAAATAAGGGTTTAACTGAGAGTAAAAATAATATTAAGAAAACTTGGGAGCAACTGCGTTTTGTAATACCGTCTAAAAGTAAAAACACCAGCATTACTTGTTTGAATACAGACAATGGTTCTGTAAATAAACCCATAGATATTGCAAATGAATACCTATTTTGCTGAAATAGGGCCTAAACTTGCATCAAAAATTACTACAGATGATCATAGTAGTAATTTCTCTCACAACACAAATACCAACTGCAATACTAATAAAACATTCAACTTTGAGTTTGTTACACATGATTTGGTTTTCAAGTATCTCTCTAAGTTATCAGATAATAAAGCTACAGGTTGTGATAATATCCCGTCAAGATTATTAAAACTAGCAGCACCAATTATTTCACCAATCATCACACATATAATTAATCATTCTTTTACTACATGTACCTTCCCAAATAATTGGAAGAAAGCTAGAGTTACTCCTATTTTTAAGGCGGGAGATCCAACTGATCCTGGTAATTACAGGCCTATTTCTATTCTACCTGTTATTTCAAAGGTTATTGAAAGGGCTGTGTTTGATCAACTATATGATTATCTCAATGTAAATAATTTGATTCATGTAAATCAATCTGGCTTCCGGCCATCATATTCCACTGCTTCAGCTTTAATTAATCTAACTGAAGACTGGTACAATGAAATTGATAAAGGTAATATAATTGGTTTATGTATGTTAGATTTAAAAAAGGCATTTGATACTGTAAACCATGATATTTTCTTAGAAAAACTAAAGTTATATGGAGTTAGTAAATATGTTATAAATTGGTTTTGTAGTTATTTAAGCAATCGTACTCAATTTACATGTAGTGATGGAATTTCCTCAAGCCCTAAGCCAATTCAGTGTGGAGTGCCCCAGGGTTCAATTGACGGACCTCTTGCTTTTCTTGTATATATTAATGATTTACCTAAATGTGTATCTCACTCTAGAGTTAGCATGTATGCAGATGATACAGTTCTTTATTATGCATCTAACTCAGTTGATGATATTATAAAATGTATAAATGAAGACCTTGTGTCTGTAAGAAATTGGCTTCAATAAACTCAGTTTAAACGTAACAAAATCAGAGTTCATGTTGATCTCATCAAGGCAACGTTTAGCAAATGGTCACATTTCTTAAGTTGGAACCCTAAAAAGGGTGGATTTGTCACATTTTGTCGCTTATTTGCCATTCAAATGCTTATATTTTTCAAACCATACATATCAATTGAGTATATTTAGTCTCATTTGGAAGATAATTTATTGCTTTAATAGTATCTATAAGAAAAATGTATAAATCAAGTTGAGATTAATTACTATAACTCGTTAATTACAATTAGTCAGGGTGGAGGCGGGTGAGGATGCACGCGGGTGAGGATACACGCGGGTGAGGATGTACACTATGTATTTCCAATGGGATGGGCAACATTTTTTCGCTTATTTGCCATTCAAATGCTTATATTTTCCAAACCATACATCACAATTGAGTATATTTAGTCTCATTTGGAAGATAACTTATTGCTTTAATAGTATCTATAAGAAAAATGTATAAATCAAGTTGAGATTAATTACTATAACTCGTTAATTACAATTAGTCAGCGTGGAGGCGGGTGAGGATGCATGCGGGTGAGGATGCATGCTATGTATTTCCAATGGGATGGGCAAAATACATGATTAAACCTTGTGTATATTAGTTCATTGAATTATTATTTTGTGTGATTAGTATCATTATTGTAATTACCAAACCCTTATTAGTGTTAATTACATCCCCAATTAATTAATATTACTAATTAATTACATACACCAAATACCATCTGAAAATGTATCAACGGCAGATTATTACCCATTTCAAATGGTAACTGGGGGGGGACACTATTTCTGCAGTGTTTTAATGAAGTTGGACCTAATGTTGAATGTTCCTTAATATTTTAGAAAATCTTTGCTAATTATATTGATACTAATTACCTAGGAAGTGCTTATTTTATCCACCGAATCCGCACAATAATATCACTTTTTAGTGTTTAGGATTAACATGTCCATCGCCGTCACCCTACTAGTATATCAAATTGTTCAATATCCAATGCTGATTTCTATAGATCAACAGTTTTAACTATGTATGTTAGCAAGATGTCAGTGCAATTAATGCCAGGCATAACATTGTAATCAATTCATAATGCAGAAATGAGGTTGGAAGTAATCAGCCGAATTTGTTTTCTTCATTTTTGGACACCCTGTATAATAAAATTTGAATGAATTGTACCTTTCTAGGCTTGTTCATAAACTTCATTTAGGTGTTTCTTTTGAACAAACAACATTTATATACATTTTTGTCATACTGTCCACACAGAATATATAGGTTTTTTATGTGAAAATTGACACATTTTGATCACCCTGTATTTTCGTTTGACAATTAATTAACCCCTACAAATAATATATGACCGGAAGGGCCTTGCCTTTGGCTTCTGAAATCTGGGGTTCAATATTTATTTCAATGCACTACGTTTAAATTAGGAAGCATACAGTAAATTACATTTCATAGTAATATTTCTTTTGTTACACCCTATATATTTCCTAAGTCTCCCTGTATACTGGAACAAACACTAGATATTCACAATCCTAGACATCTCAGCTTTCTAGCAATGTACACTTTTGCACACTTTGGATTTATACTTTTTGAATTATTAGGCTTAAAGCAATATCACATGTAATTTTTGTCAAATGTATGCATGTGACGCAATAGGGTCCCAACTTAATAAATGTGACCAAATGTAGAAAATCATAATTTGACAGTACAAATTAATGGAAACAATTTAGCTAAAGTTGATAAATGTAAGCATCTTGGTGTTATTATTGATAAACATTTAACTTGGAATGAAAATATTGAATATACCCGAAAAAAAGCATTAAAGGGCCTTCATATGTTAAAGCGAGCGAAGCCTTTTCTTTCACATGATATTCTTAAAACTGTATACAGTGCCATAGTTCTTCCTCATCTACAGTATTGTAATATTGTATGGGGGAATTGTGGCTGTGTCTTGAAGTTCTTAACAAACTTAAATTGTTACCACTTGATAGTAGACAAACATACAACTGTAATATTTTTGTCTTTTAAAATACTGAATGATATTGCACCATCATATTTGAATGATTTACTTTTGTATAATGACGTAATTAATTACAATTTACGCAGAAGTAAGTATAATGCTATAATTCCTAAACCTAAAACAAATTATAAAAAACGCAGTTTTTCTTATAGGGGTGCCATTGAATGGAACAAACTTGACAAAAATATTCAAGTCTCCCCCAATATTAGTATATTTATCAACCGTCTTAAACGTGTCAGTTGTAATTTTCGATATCTTAAAATTCAATTTTTGTAACCTTGTTTTATTACACTGTATACTATAAGATTCAAGAAATATGTTATATTATGTAATTTTAGAGTTATTATATAAAATGCTAATTATATTGACCTTATCACGGCCTCAGTGAAAAACAGCTGTAAAGTTGACCTATGTATGTATGTTTGTATAATTTTTTTGAAAGATATTTAGTCAACCGATTCCAATTAAGGAATTAAGAAACATGTTCGCATGATAGCAATATTTCGCACGTAATCAGTTCCAACAGATTTGTAATCTATCTTCATAGATATCCTGCACTCTTAGATTATGGGCCCTTCACATGTATCTGTGTGAGCTGGGCGGCCCCTTACCGTCTTATAGAAAAACAACAGAGTCCAACACGGTGAACAATCAGCAAAAAATGTCAACGGCCGCATTGATTTTTTTTTGTCACCGGGTTCATACCGTTCAATACCGGGTCTTCATCAGCCTTGATAACGTCATCAAACCGCCCTTTATAAGCTGAGCGCTCAAGCTTGCCGCTTTACTCACATTCCGGTAATCTCTGTATTAGTCACATGTATCCATGTGAGCTGGCCGGCCCCTTACCGTGTGACAAATTGGTGCAGACGGCGGCACACGGTGAGGACACATGGTGGGCCGTTTCCCGTCCGTTGAACACGTTCAGGAACTTTGCCGGCCATCCGCGTCCGGCAGGAACTTTTGAGCATGCTCAAAACTCCTGCCGTGTGAGTATAAGCGGCGGCGAACGGTGAGAGCCCGGTTTGAGGACGGTATACAAACGGCGCAACCGTTTTGCTCCTGTTTGCCTAATAGAAAAATAACAGAATCCAAACAATCAGTAAAAAATGTCAACGGGCGCATTTTTTTTTTTTTTGGTCACGGTCCATACCGTTATACACCGGGACTGTACCGGGTTCTCACCGGCCTGGTACCGGGCTCAGCGGCCTCATAATAGTTCTAGCTTTACCGTTCTCCCCGTGTCCTCACCGTGTGCATACCACCTCCATACCGGGTCCTCACCGGTCGGAACGACTGGGCACCGGCCGAACCGCCTTGAAGGGCCTCCTCAAGCTTCCTTTTTTTTTAAATAGTTCAGACGCTAAACATGTTTTATTTTTTTGGTTTTTTTTGCCTTATTCACTTTTTGTGAGAGTCCGTTCCGCGAACGGTTAACCAGGCGGCATGCGCCCGTTCGCAGCCCGTCGCTGACATGGTCGACGTCCACCACCATCCATCACCGCCCTGCGAACGGGCGCAAAACGGGTGAGCCGTCCTTATACTGTCCTCATACCGGGCTCTCGTCGTTCGCCGCCGCTTTTACTCACCCGCCAGGAGTGTTGAGCATGCTCAAAACTCCGGTGGCCGGCAAAGTCCCCTGAACGTGTTCAACGGACGGGAATCGGCCCACCGTGTGTGCCGCCGTCCGTATCCATTTTTCACACGGTAAGGGGCCGCCCAGCTCACACGGATACATGTGAAGGCCCCATTAGTAATCGTTACCACTTAATAATTACCTGTTCCATCATTACATATAACTGATCTGTTCGAACAGATGAATAATCTCTTGCCAAACTTTAACAAAGTTATCCGTTCCTTAAAATTGACAAGTGGTCTCACAAATTTATAATTCTGTTCCCATATATTACCAAGTTGTGCTCACAGATTAACGTTCACCCACAGGATAGTAATCTGTACCTACAGATTGGTAATCCGTACCCACGTGATACAAGGCGTATTTGTACACAGAAGGAAACATAACGCGAAACGAGGAAGTTTCTTGTTTAATAAAGGATTTTGCTTTTTATTGTAACAATTTGGTTTTACTGCTGCTGTACAGTCATGTACTACCAAAAAAAGTAAAGGGGCACTGTGAGATTGCTGAGAAAAATGAAATTTGGAAATAATGAATTGTTTCAATAGATAAGGTACTTAGGAACCCTTAATGGTAATCATGGGGAAATGGTTTAGATTAATGGCGCTAGATAGATATTCGGTTGAAGCAATTTATATGGCAGATGATGCTGATAATTTCGATGTGATCTACATCGAAATTACCCAATTCGTAAAATGTTACACGATAGACGGCGAATTAAGGTTAACGGTTTCAGATGGTAGTTAGTACATGTATGCATGCCCAAGTATTACGTAGGTGCATAAAAACCTGATTACCAGGAAAAGTATAGTCTTTGGTATATAGGGTCTCCATTATGTCATGTCGGTGCACTAATAATACTTAATAAAAATATGCGTACTTAAATATTTGTTATATAATCTTTGTGTAATTTGCAAACAAAATTCAATGGTTGACAGGAGTGTTGTTGTCTGAGCATGAAGAAGGTGGACGGGGTCCCAATGGCCTGGCGCTCAAATTATAAACTCATGATAAGTATTTTCGACGCTTTAATAGATATTCATTTCCTTCGTGTATGATTGTATCAATACAATAATAACTTACACGATAGCCATAAATCTAGTCATCATTTAGCCTGTATGTTAATCTAGCTTAGACGATACTTTTGTTTTGCGAGCAACTATTCGCCATAACAATCGACAAATATAGACTACCAGAGCAGTTAAACCCATGACAATACTGAGAAAAAATAAGCCAACATCTATCAGGTAATACTGAATAAGGTTGAGTTCATACACTCTTGGCCGAAGGTGTGCACCGCCAAATTTGATCACGTGTTCTATCCAATAGACCGCTGTTTCAAGAGGGGGCTTGTCGTGCAATATCGCTGAGTAGTGAGTAACAGCCTTCTTGTACCTTTGAAAGAATAAAAGAACAATGACAGAGTCATGAATTGATATTAGTTGGTGATAACTTTCAAAAAAATATCAAAATTGTCACAATTTTTTTTTCGAGTAAAAAATGGGTCGGTCGGGCCCGTAGACCAGGGTTTTTTCGTCACATAAATAAATATTTTAAAAAAACTATTATTACATTATTACAATTTGGGAAAGATTGCAGATTTTATTAAAACCTTATCGACGTTGAGAAATTGTTAGAAAATGTAGAACATTTTCCGAAATTGTCATAACGATTCACACACAAACACCCCTCCCCACCCCCAAACTAAACCTCCACCCACCATCTATCATCCAGTAGAAAATGTTAAAAGGGTCCGGGAGAATGTGTTATTATACATACGTATTTTACGTACACTAACCTTGTGTCGTTGAGTACGCTTGTCACGGCTTCATAAAATATGTTTTCCGTAAGCTTACTTCTGTCCAGATGTATACCCATTCCCTTCGATGCCATACGACCAGCATTCTCTTTCTGATCATCCAACATAAGGGGTATTAGCACCATGGGTACGGCGTGGTACAAAGCTTCGTAGACTCCGTTCAAGCCTCCGTGTCCTATGAAAAGACGTACTTTGGGATGACCTGGATAGGACAGAATCGTAAGGGGTATTATAGTACCATAGGTAAGGCGTGGTACAAAGCTTCGTAGACTCCGTTCAAGCCTCCGTGTCCTATGAAAAGACGTACTTTGGGATGACCTGTACGGGACAGAATCGTAATATTGGGTTTGCATTTGAAATCTACACCCCCAACCCCAACCCCCCTGTAGAATACATAACCTTTATACATTTCCAAACAGGGAGTCTAGATTTCAAAATCATTACGATTAATGTACGGATTTCTTCTAGTCACCCGTGCATTCACGTAAGAAGGCTGCACTGGCACATATTTGAATTATTCAACCTATTTTGTTTATCAAAAGTGCGATACTTAAAACTTTCCAACCATACACAAATTATTTTATTGTGTTCCTAGTCCTTCATTCATTCACTCGAATCGGCGGTTTTCCTACTGTAAATATCATGACGGAGCCTAATACATTATAATTACACTGTTTCGTAGAATTCTCATTCTTGAATATCAAAGTTAACCGATTCTTTTGATCAGTGTGCCCTCTGTTTGGATTTAAATGCTTGGATTTTAAATGGAATAACACTTTCGAAATCAATACCAAATTCTAATATCATAGCAATGATATTGGTGCTTTCACTCTATGCTGAAAGACTCAAAATGACCTAAATGATTTCATATTTGATCCAATTCCGTTCATCGGACCAGAACCGACTTCCGTGAATTTGCTCTTTAAAAGGGCTTGTTGATTGAAAAAGCCCAAATCGTCTATAATTGTAAGCAATACTTTAAGTTAATAAAATGAGATAACTAACTCAAACGTATCCTGACTATTGGACTACAAACCATACGGGCTAAGTAGAATTATTCTCTGACTCCAATAAATAACTAAAATTCGATTTTATATAGTTCACGTAAAACTGAAAGTGAAAAGTAGTACCGTATCTTACTACACGTATCTTTTATCTAAAAGCTAATGGGACAGCCTTTCTGCCAGAATAAATAATCTGAGAAATCTTTGCACAGATTTTTAGAAATAAAATCCCAAAGTTGAGTACACTTCTTTTTTACTCACCCTGTACTTGACACGCTGAGCCTTACCTAGCAAATCATTTTGAGGGAGCCACTTCATAAGCTTTACGTTGCTTCCTAAATTGGGTGGAGTTGGTCCATCGTGTTTCCATACTACTCTCTGCGGTAGTTTACTGAGTACAGATGTAATGATCCTCGTCTCTGGTGCATTCGGTAAATATTTGATAATGGAACCGAGGGAGAAAATGATGAAGCCATGTTCTCCTGAACCCTCAACGAATTCTTCAAGGTCCTAAAAAAATGAGTATTATTATTGATTATTTCATCAGAATTGCTTGGGTTTGATCATGCCCATAGGGAGTTGTTTGGATTAGCTTCAATACAATCAATACCATAACCTGGCAACGAAAAATCAATGGTAGACTGGGTCCCAGCGTCCCTCTATATGGCCGCCATCTTTAAAAATGGCGGACCAAATATAGAGCACCCTCGCAGGGGCCTTGTGTAAAATAGGAAGGCATGAGGGTCCAGTCTAAGTCAATGGCAGCTAAGCTACACAAACAGATATGTTATAGAAGCTTGTTTAGGCGCACATCTTTTAAAAGTATGTTTTGCTGCTAACGACTCCCATGTACTACATCGACACAGTCACCGTAGTCAAGGTTATTGTTTTAAAAAATAGAAATTCTACCCTATTTGAAAGTTCTTTGTTAGTTTCTTATAAAACAAACCATGTCTGCGACTAGAACTATCCGATAATTTTGTTTTGCGCATACCGTTCAGATTGTATGTTTAAATGCGAAAATGCATTAAAGTATTTACAATTTCATCTCTGACCTCAATTCTACTCGGAAATTCACGGAAGTTCACGGAAGTTCATAGGTTGTTATCGTTTCCCGTATTTGAAATATTGATCTAGGTGATAATATTGTACGCCGTTTTTAATAAACACTCGTGTCATTGCAGAAAATACAGTATAGCCTAATCGTCTGCTCCCACTTAGTACTTCAGATTAAAGATCGAGGTAACTGTATTGCACTCCTTTAGCATTTGTATATATTCCAGAGGACATGCGTACAATAACTATATTGCCTGCTCCTGCATAGAAGTTCCGATATGGTATCAGTTTAAAATTGTATTGTATTGTATTGTACTCCTAGCATTTCTGGAGAACATGGGGTACAATACAACACAGTACCTGTTGTTACTTGTAATTTATATATGGTCATGTGTTTTAAGCTCGCCTCCTTTCGCGTTACACACGGATTTTGGCTTTCGCGACATGAATTTAACTTTACACATTTATATTTGCTTGTATACCCCCCTGAGGTAGTAAAAGTATACATTTTCTGAAGGGAAATTGCATGAGGAAACCAAATATGTCATTAAAATTATAGTACGATCAAGAACTAAAATGGTACGATCGGAAATGTTCGGAAAATATCAGAGTTTTTTAATTTTTAATTTGAGATCCATATATTTTGTATACCTATCCCTATCATTATTTTGTTTACATATTTGAATTCCTCATGAAATTACCCATTAGATGATAAATATTTGTCAAAGTTACTACGTCGGTATGGTAATTATACCGGCTAGTGAATATCTCAAATTTTTATTTTATATATTTTTAGAATTTTCAGAAATATTTGTTTAAGGGTGAACCCTTCCCTGATATAAACTGCATTTCTGAATTCCTCTAGTTACAAGCTTTCCAAAAATGTATACTTTTGCTATCATAGGTTGAAAACTTTTTCTGTTATAGTCATTTTTATAAATCCGGTAAATTGAGGCTGATTATTCATGTTGACTGTGTAGCGAATAGGAAGAAAGCTGATGATCATTGTCTTATCCATACTTAATTAGTTGTTAATAATAGTTGACAAGTCTATTGAACCACATACTTAATGACTACTAAATATCCTTTGAAATGGGACCAAAATTGTGTTTTTAACATTAGGGGATGACTAGTTATTGTAAAAAGAACAAAGCATGGGATTATCCCCATTGAGTTTGTACAGGCAGCACCCCTTCCAGAAACACCCCTTCCAGCACCACCCCTGGTCCCCAAACATCAAACAGCTGTATCTCCCTTTCTGTATTAGCTATACCAATGCCAGTTAGCAGGCAGATAGCTTGTCATTAGGGCTTTAAAATGATACCAAATTTGTTGAGATAGCTTTTGTGGTTTTAAAAATATTTGAGGAAAATGACAGCATGAAGCTAAAAAATGTAACGGCACCACCCTATTGGGAGGCGAGTTCATAACGCGTGACCATATACATCCCGGTATTCAAATTGCACTCCTTGCATTTTCTATGTTCCAGATGAAAGGGATTACCTATTATTGCTTAATAATTCAGATATTCACACAGGTAAATTGTATCAGGCTCCTAGCCTCTGTATCTGTTCTGAATGACAAGGAGTACAATACAATCATCTGGTACTACTTAATAATATGGATGTTGCTTCGGGCAATGTATTGCACTTCTAAATCTGTATGTGCTAATTGACAAGGGGTACAATAGAATCACCTGGTACAACTATAAGTAATTCTGATATTGATCCAGGCAATTAATAATGCTCTCCTAACGTTTGTATAATGTTCTGAATGACAGGGCGTACAAAACCAACACCTGTTAGCAATTAATAATACAGGTATAGATCCAGGTGATTGTAAGTTGCCCTTTTGAATATCTTATATCTTCTGAATGACAGGATTACAACACAATCACCCATTACTACTAAGTAATTCACATATAAATCCAGGCAATTGTATTGCGTTTCTAGCATTTGAATCTGTTCTGAATGACAAGGAGTAGGCCTAAAATACAATCACCAGATACAATCCAGACAACTACATTGCACTACTATAGTATTTGTATATTTAAAATGGGACCAGAATGGTGTTTGTAACATCAGGGGATGACTAGTTATTGTAAAAATAACGAAGCATGGGATTATCCCTATTGAGTTTGTACAGGCGGCACCCCTTCCGGCGGCACCCCTTCCTGCACCACCCCTGGTCCCCAAACTTAAAACAGCTGTAGCTCCCCTTCTGTATTAGCTATACCAATGCCATTTTGCAGGCAAATAGCTTGTTATTAGGGCTTTAAAATTTGTTGAGATAGCTTTTGTGGTTTTATAAATATTTAAGGAATATGACAGCATAAAACTAAAAAGCGTAACAGCACCACCCTTTTCGGAGACGAGCTAATAACGCGTGACCTAAGTTAAATATTAATTTAGGCAATTGTATTGTACTCCTAGCGGCATTTGTATCTGTTATACACGGCAAGGAATACAATACAATCAGCTGTTACTACTCATTCAGATATTAATCAAGTTGATCATTGCTATGTCTTATCGCCCTATATCGTTTTCTCGGCAGAGTATAATACTACTTCAGATAATGAAACAAATCTGTACTGGTACAAGTTCAGTACTCCCGTTGCAGAGATCAACTTATTTTCTAGCAAGGTCACATCATGGATATATTTGGTACTCTAAGTATAGTGTTAAATTAAGGCCACCTAGACCGTCAAGTACCCTTGGTTTCATTTGCTAACAAATTCCACCCCACTATACATGCTATATAATACGTACAACCCTGTCAACCAATCATAACAGCTGATTATAACTATTTCCAATTATTCATACGCAGCCTTTTGACAATTTTGCAGACATATACCATATCAAGCAATGACCAATTTACTCACATGTGGGGGTCAACAGGTCATGTGAGATTTGAGTTTCTAATTGTATCGTGGTGACTGACAGTTTTATCATACTTCAATCTTGGCCTGGTTGTCAACTATTACTAGCCTGCTATGGGTGATAGGGTGTATACCAAATGCAATATAATGTATCACTTTCATCAGTGCAGTTGGTTTTCTAAATAAAGTTCATAAATTCATGAAATGTATGTACATGTATGTATTGATTCATATTAAGAATTAACTTAATACATTGAATAATAAACATATTAAATAATCAATCATTACGTTTATTAATAAATACAATTGTTAATTAACTTAAATAAATAAATAAATAAATAAATAAATACATTTCTTTAATGAAATTGATTAATATTAATTCATAAATTGATAAATTCATCAATGAATAATCAATTATTGATTATTGATACTTAATTAATGAATAATGAATCATAATTAATTATCCATTACTTAATTAGTTGTTTTTGCCCCTGGTGGACTTTGATGTAATAGGTCTTAGTAGCTGGGGAGCGGAGGCCCATTTTTAGGGTTTTTTGGTCCCGGTGTGCTGGCATAGGGAAACATATGCCAAAATGTTCCTTGAAGTCTGTAGCATACAACCTAGGTGGACATCCTTGCCAACTCGGATGTTAAGTTGACCTTTGACCTCGATTTAGGGTCAAAGTTCACATGTGTTTCAATGGGACGTCAAAACTTTAATTTAACATAGGGAAAAAATTAAAAAACAATATATTGACCATGCAAAGTAGATAATCACAAGTTTAATTGTCGATCAATACTTTTTGACCTATGTCCCTTTGAAAATGACATGTCAGCAAAATCGGCCATTTTTTACCGTTTTTCACGAAATTGGCAAAAAATGACATGTAATCATTATTTTCAAGATATTATTGGCCCTTAGATGATCGGAATACATCTAATATTGGTGGTTAATAGACCTACTTTGATTTTAAGACAATTATAAAATCTACCGGCAATGCAGTTTCCATAGCAACCACCATTTATGTCTAAATTTCCTCCATTTTGACCAATTTTTGACGTTTTTGGAAGCCATTTAAGTCTGTTTCCATGACAACAGCAAACCATTGATGTTCAAAATTTTTCTTAATATAAAGTACATTGATATACCAACCTTAAAACATGGTTTATGACTTCTCAATGAGTTACAATATTTTTTTAAAGGAGAAAAAAGTGGAATTTTGGCCGAATTTGTGAAAAATTGCCAAAAATTGCCTTTTTTTATGACTTGTCATTTTCAAAAGGTCATAAGTCAAAAAATATTGATCGATGATCAAAGTTGTAATTAACTTTTGCTTTAAACAGTCAGCCTAACAATATGATATACTTTTTGTGGTCAATAATTTGTTTTTTTAATTTTTCCCATGTTAAATTAAGTTTTAATCTTAACGTCCCATTGAAACACATGTGAACTTTGACCCTAAATCGAGGTCAAAGGTCAACTTAACATCCGAGTTGGCAAGGATGTCCACCTAGGTTATATACTACAGACATCAAGGAACATTTTGGTATATGACTCCCTGTGCCAGCAAACAGGGACCGAAAACCATGCGCGCTCCCCAGCTATTTGTATTGGTCACCATTTTTCTGCACTCTCGGCTATAAACAGCTCGTCACCCGAAATCAGAACTTTTTATGGAAAGCCATAATATCAATAACTTTTTAACGGTGCCTTTACCAGTGATCCTCCCATTCAATCTTTAAAATTATTTTTTTAGAAAAAAAAGCAGAGATGCAAAAAGTAATATAAGGTTACAGATTAACTAAAAAAGACCATTAAGGTTGTTTAAAAATTAATGAAATATTAAAAATTTAAAAAAATGCACCAAAAAAGCACAAAAACTGGGTTTTTTTTAATAATATTTTTAAAATTGTTTACTTTTGATGTCTAAGATTGATTTTAAATGTTTATGCCATACCTTCTTTTCAATTTGTATGATAAATTAGGTATTTTTACCAAATTTTGTTGTACGGCGTGCCAATTTCAAAGGAACTTTCTCATTCAAGGAAAAATTTGACCTTTGACACTAAATCGAGGTCAAAGGTCAACTTAACATCCAAGTTGGCAAGGATGTCCACCTAGGTTGTATACTACAGACATCAAGGAACATTTTGGTATATGACTCCCTGTGCCAGCAGACCGGGACCGAAAAACCATGCGCGCTCCCCAGCTATAGTCTATTCTTAATTATATACAACATATTCCTATTTGGGACCTTTAACTCAAATGTTCAGGGGAGTTTGTTTATGTAAACAATCATGTACAGTATAACTATGGCCATAGATCTTTTCTTCTCATGGATCTATGCTATGACTGAAAGTGCATGTTTTGTTATGACACAATTTTCTTTATGAAATTATGATAGTCTTCATTTATTTCTGCCAACATTCAAACTTCTTGTTAAAAATCTTGCTCGATTTCCGACCCAAATAAGACTTTAAAGTCTTCCCACAATAATAATAATAATAATAATAATCAGTATTTATATAGCGCCTTTTCCACATGGCTCAAAGCGCTGTGATTTTGCTGCTGGTGAATCATCAGAATCATGTCGCATCAACTAGGTGCTGCCAATTTCTAGCGCAAACCTATCCGCAGTTAGATTGTAACATCCACCATTTTTCAATGCAGCTCCCCAAATACCTTTGGGTCAAGGAAGTTTTTGATAACCGAAGAAGAATACATTGCGCGAACGCCAGCCAACTAAAGCTTTTTCACATGATGCATTTGCAGAGCTCTTTTTAGAAATAAGAAAAAGGAACACTGATAACTAATTTATCCATTGATATAAACTAGAACCTAAGAGTTCCAACGATGAACGC
The DNA here is from genome assembly GCA_035610835.1 of Ophiura sarsii. Taxonomy (NCBI): domain Eukaryota; kingdom Metazoa; phylum Echinodermata; class Ophiuroidea; order Amphilepidida; family Ophiuridae; genus Ophiura; species Ophiura sarsii. The sequence continues at coordinate 62,222,159 of CM069458.1, read as the reverse complement.
GCTATGGAGCCATGATTGTGAGCATATGTCTATGGGAACCGAGACCAATTGGAGAATTACGGCCATTTTTTTAAAAACGCAATGCGTTGTGGTGGTGTCTTTAAAATCTTCTTTGATTCCGACCATAATAAATCCTACATACCTTTGGCAAAGTATGTGCGGGCCGAACTCCTAATCCTCCTACAGGAACGAAATTAGGCAGCCCAGGAGATGGGTAATCAAGGGCCCAGTGTGTCTGAGATAGCCAGATTTCTGCTTTAGATGACATTTCCCATATATCCACTTCCGGTGCGATACCATATTCACGTTTAATCTCAATAAAATCCTCAAGAAGAAAACGCAACATGTAGGTATTAAATGATATGTAAGATAGTACATTGACCGCACGTTGTATAAACGTCATCTTATCTGTAAACTGATGAAGTCCAAACTGAGGTACATACGAAACCTCTGACGGTATGCGATACACGCTATGAGATACACAAAGGTACTGGCGATTTGCGGTGGCCGCTATCCATGGTATATCAAGAAGATGCGCAATGAATATATCACATGGGGATATCAGATCACCGATGAGAATATCGAAGTGTTCCGACTTCAGTCGTTCTAGGAAGACACGATCATTGAGTAGAGCGCGGCAGTCCTCAGCCAAACCTCGATATATCCTCAAAAACACGTCGATCTGCTGCACGGAGCTATAATCATGAAATTTGACGGCTGCCAGTTCCTTTTCAGCAGCAGAATTAGTAGTGGTATTTGGTGAACGATAATTGATGATTTGACTCGCGTTTGCTGCATTAAACTTGATGCTACATTTTTTCGAACCACTTAGTAGAGTCACATGGTGGCCTCGCTGCGTAAGTTCAGCTGATAGTGTTGAGAGTACTTGAACATGACCTGTGCCCTGGAAGACCGGGCCGGGTACGACGATTTTGGCTGTGTGAATAACAGATACATAGTCACATACGCATAGCAGTAATGCTACATTAATCGAGTTTAACATCGTCTACGTTAATTAGCCAATCGATTGTTCCGCAACAGAACTAATTAATAAGGTGTAGCATAACGTGTTTAACCCATATGTGCCCGTGGTACTATACGCAAACTAGCAGGGGCGCATGAATCTCTTGGCCCGGTCTGTAGGACAATGAAAGAATGGGTTAAGTTACTATTATTATATCAACCGTCCAGTACGCACCAACCCGGTGGTCATGTTCACCAAATACTTTTGAGCTATCATATTATAAGCATGATAAGTAAAAGGGATTGTTGGAGGTCAAAGGTGGGCCATATCATTGCGTTCAAACCCCGGGGTTCATTCAAATAACGAACCCCGGCGGAGGTTGATTGCATGGAACACAGGTATTATGATCACACGCGTGATGCGTGACTGTTTTGGAGCATAAAAGTGGCAATATTAATATAAGAAAAAGGACTACATTGGGGTGTGTGTGTGTTTTCTGATCATGTACCAATTATTTCAGCGGCTTTTCAGATAGGGTTTTTTCTTCAAAACAATGTATTAATCTATTCCAAACAGGTTAAAAATGACTTTGGCCAAATATAAACGTATTTGGAAGAATGTTGTTATGCCTGTGCATCATATTATACTTGGCGTAAGCGCCCATAATTATTATTAGGTGCAGTGTTGTATCTACAGTCATCAAAAAGGTAACTTATCAAGTAATAAATAATAACAATAATAATAATAGCGTGAAAGTTCATCTGTGTTGGTAGACAATAATTTGAAAATTAAGCTTATGATCTCAACACAATGGTTTGACATACCTCGAATTTTCGACCGATCACATCGATCTTCATCTGGAGACTGGCAACCCAGATTTGGGGTCAGGCAAGCGATTCCATAGTTTTGGTGCTGCGATTTGAAAAATTCGCTGTCCCTACTGATGTTTAGCCAATGTTTCCTGAAGAAGACCTTGTTTTGAAGAGCGTAGCCCGCGACGCCCTGGCACATATGGTTGATCAAGTTCTGTTATATGTGCTTATAACTTTAAAAGTATTTCTCCTACTTGAAAATATCATATTATAAAGTTATTGATACATCTCACCTATTTAATTTGAGCTATTGCATGTGAATAATGGTTTGATATCAAGGAAGTTACAGATCCAAAAATAATATAGAGTACGGTTTCCATTCCCGCATTTTGCTTTTCTACAAGTTACGGGTAAATGATTGATTACTGGTAGTGGTAGTGCTAAATCACTGGTCGATATCAAGGTTGGATAGTCGGCTGACCACATTGTTCCGATGGATCAATACGGCACACAATACTCTTATCTCTCCCGTTTTGAAAAGAAAAAATGAAAATGAAAATAGTACTTTAACTTGTATTTTGGGGTTGTAAGTTCCTCAATAATCAACCATTCTTAGCGTGCACTATCTCAAGTTAAAGAGGGGGACTTTACACACTGCTAAAGGGCACCCGCTGGAAGATCATTTCACAGGTAGGAAAGTAAACAAAGCGTAAGAAAATTTGATACAATATCAAGAACATGTCTTATACATAATCCAGACGGGCCCTCAATAATCCGAATATCGCAGGTGCTTTTGATAATCCAGGTATACATGTGCCTTAATCTAGGTAGGCCTACCTTTGTGTTTTTAATAATCCAGATACCCAAGTACCTATGTAGGCCTATCATGTGACCTGAAATGCAGGTACCCATTGTCCCATTTTATCCAGGGACCCCATAAGTCCTAAGCCTAATCCCGTTACCACAGGTGCTCTTAGTAATGCACCGGATACCGTAATTATACAGCACAAAATAGTGTTGATTTTGGTACTTTCAGATTGCGACCTCTCCATGTTCTCACATAAGCAGATAAGTAGCTAACCACTGGAGCAAGGGATTGCTTCAAATTTGGTATCACTGTAAAGATAAACACATCAGCTTTACATGGATATATAACACTTAATGAACATATCCCGCGATATTTGAAAATCTTGTGCTTGGAAAAATGTTCCAAACTTTTTTTGAGCAGTTTATAAGAGGGAACTCTAAACGACTCGCTTACGTCCGGGTAACGCTATTTTCTTAAAACTTTAGTGAGGATAGTAACACCTGTTAGGGTCCCGGGGTTAGGGTATGATTATGGCTAGTGTAAGAATAAGGGTTATGGCTAGGGATTAGGGTTGAGGTTAGGATTAAAATGAAGGGGTCCCTCGCTAGGTTATGAAAAATTATCGCGCCCGGGCACCGAAAGTGTACAGAAAACTTGACTCTGTTTTATTTCACTCAAACGCTTTCTAGATATTTATTTCCTTCTTGATATTATAATGGTTGTATCGATACAAATTTTTACATTTGACAATAGTCATAAAGATTCGTGAATCTAGTCATCATTGGGCTATTCCAGATAATAACGACCCCCCCCCCTATAGAGGACATCGGAATTCCAGACTTTTTTCCCCACCAATTTGTCAATGGAATTCCATACCTTTTTGGCACATGTTCTTGGAATTCCACACTTTTTCACAATTTAGACCGCCCCCTATAATAGAGGACATCGGAATTCCAGACTTTTTTCCCACCAATTCCATACTTTTTTGAAGTTTGATTTGGAATTCCATACTTTTTTCGAAGTTTGATCTGGAATTCCATACTTTTTTGAAGTTGGATTCCATATACTTTTCACACGCAAATGGAGGAACTCCGATTGGCAGATATGAAAGGTGATTACACCACCACATGGAAAATTATCCATGATCTCTCAGGGAAAGATCAAAAGCCGAGCGTCAAGGTCAAGAAAAGAGATGGTACGCCCTACAAGTGACAAAGATCTGCTTGCAGAATGGAAGGAATACTTCAGCTCTCTGCTCAACAATGACAATGGTCAAACTCCATCTGATCTGCCCAAGCCTGCTGATCATGACTTGCCAATCCAAGATCATCCACCTACACACGAGGAGACTCTGAAAGCCATACGCCAGATGAAAAACAACAAGGCAGCAGGTCTTGACTGTGCGATCACCTCAGAAGCCCTCCAGAGTGGCGGCGATGTAATGGCAGATGTAGTCCATAATTTCTGTGCAGAAGTTTACACGACTCTCATACCACCTAGCCAGTGTTATTGTTCCTTTGCCAAAGAAGGGAGACCTTAGCCTCATGACCAACTACTGGGGAATATCCCTCCTTTCGATTGCTGCTAAAGTATACAACAGGATCCTTCTAAATAGGATCCGTGACCAAGTTGACTCCATCCTGAGGAACAACCAGGCAGGATTTAGACCAGGGAGAAGTTGTGCCCAACAAATTCACATACTCAGAAGGATCATGAAAGGTTTCCAAGACTATCAGCTCCCGCTTGCGGTAACATTTATCGATTTCAAGAAAGCCTTTGATTCCATCAACAGAAAGGTGATGTTCTCAGTACTGCGACATTATGGAATTCCAGAAGCTGTAGTCAATGCTATAAGTGTGCTATACAACAACTCTAGAAGCGCAGTAATGGTAGATGGAAACATTTCACACCCATTTGATGTCTCCACAGGAGTTTTGCAGGGAGATGTTTTGGCTCCTTTTCTATTTGTTATATTGGTCGACTACCTACTGAAGAAGGCCACATCAGAGCTAGATTCGGGAGTCTTAATACATCCTCGTCGCTCCAGTCGTCACCTGGCCAAGTTGCTTACTTAGATTTCGCTGATGACATTGCTTTGTTGGAATCTTCAATTGCGCGGGCACAGGCCCAGCTAGCCAGAACAGCGGCGACAGAGTACATGACTATTAACTGCAACCCCCATCCAACACTTCAAGTCTATGGTGATCCCATCAAACATGTGTCAGATTTCAGATATCTTGGCTCTATGATGGCATCTGGTTCAAGTGACCTTAAAAGAAGAAAGTCACTCGCTTGGTGTGCTTTTTGGAAGCTGGAACGCCTATGGAAGAGTCCCAAAATACCCATCTCAACTAAAGTGAACTTCAAGTTGTTTAACACCACCTGCATTACTATCCTGTGCTATGGCTGCGAGTCATGGGTGATCTCTCAAGACATTGAAAATCAAATCAATGCCTTTGCCACCTCTTGCTACAGAATTATGCTGAATATTAGGCGGATTGACCACATCCCGAACACCAGCGTTTACACCATGACCAGCACTGAGCCACTTATTCATTTGGTAAGGCTACGGCAGTTGAGATTCCTTGGTCACATCCTCCGGCTGCCAGAAGAAGAGCCTGCAAAAAGATATGCTCTATACCTACCAACACATGGCAAAAGGAGACCAGGACGACCGCGCACTTCATACCTTACATATGTAAGACAATTACTCGGGGACAAAGAAGGTGCAATCCAAGAAAAACAGATTGCCGCACTTGCCACTGATCGTCGTGCATGGAGAAATCTTGTAGTCGCCTGCTCTGCAGCCGACGGATGATGATGATGATGATGACTTTTCATGGAATTCCGGAATAAAAGATAAATAAAAAAATTGTCCTCTATTATAGGGGGGTCATTATTATCTGGAATAGTTCATTAAGCCTATGTTAATCTAGCTTAGACGATACTTTAATTTTGCGAGCAAATACTCGCCATAACAATCGACAAAAATAGACTACCAGAGTAGTTAAACACATGATAATACTGAGAAAAAATAACCCAACATCTATCAAGTAATACTGAATAAGGTTGAGTTCATACACTCTTGGTCGGAGGTGTGCACCACCGAATTTGATCACGTGTTCTATCCAATAGACCGCTGTATCCAGAGGGGGCTTGTCGTGTAATATCGCCGAGTAGTGAGTAACAGCCTTCTTGTACCTTTGAAAGAATAAAAAACAAATGACAGAGGTATGAATTGATATTAGTTTGTGATAACTTTAAAATAAAATAAAATTGTCACAATCTTTTTTTCGAGTAAAAAATGGGTCGGTCGGGCCCGTAGACTAGACCAGGGATTTTTTCGTCGCATAATATCAGATTTTAAAAAGAAATGGTAATACTATTATTACATTATTACAATTTGGGAAAGATTGCCGATTTTATTAAAACCTTTGAAAATTATGGACGCTGAGAAATTGTTAGAAAATGTAGAAAATTTTCCGAAATTGTCATAAACGATTCACACACAAACACCCTTCCCCACCACCAACTAAACCTCCACCCACCATCTATCATCCCGTAGAAAATGTTAAAAGGGTCCGGGAGAATGTGTTATTATACATACGTATTTTACGTACACTAACCTTGTGTCGTTGAGGACGCTTGTCACGGCTTCATAAAATATATTTTCCGTAAGCTTACTTCTGTCCAGATGTATACCCATTCCCTTCGATGCCATACGACCAGCATTCTCTTTCTGATCATCCATCATGAGGGGTATTATCACCATGGGTACGGCGTGGTACAAAGCTTCGTAGACTCCGTTCAAGCCTCCGTGTCCTATGAAAAGACGTACTTTGGGATGACCTGGATGGGACAGAATCGTAAGGGGTATTAGCACCATGGGTACGGCGTGGTACAAAGCTTCGTAGACTCCGTTCAAGCCTCCGTGTCCTATGAAAAGACGTACTTTGGGATGACCTGTATGGGACAGAATCGTAATATTGGGTTTGCGGTTGAATTCTACACACCCGTAGAAGACATGACCTTTGCAATCTTCCAAACAGGGAACAGGAAGTCTAGATTTCAAAATCATTACGATTAATGCACGGATTTCTTCTAGTCACCCGTATGCACACATTTGAATTAATCAAACTATTTTGTTTATCAAAAGTGCGATACCATACACAAATTATTTTAAATCCGCAGGAAACAATTTTGTTACTGTATTCCTAGTCCTTCATTCACTCGAATCGGCGGGTTTTCCACTGAAAGCATCATGACGGAGCCTAATTAAACAGTCGCGTAGAATTCCCATTCTTGAATTTCAAAGTTAACCGATTCTTTTGATCATAGGGCACATTGTTTGGATTTTACATGCTTAGATTTTAACACTGAAAACCTAAACAGGTCGCCTGACTAACTTAAAGCTAGTCCAGATGGTGTCCATTTTGACTAGCTTTAGCCTAGTCCAGCACTGCTGGACTAGCTTTAAGCTCGACTAGCTTGATGTTAGTCCGTCCTAAGCTGGACTAGTATAGGCTAGTCGCTCGACTAGCTTTAAGTTAGTCCAGATGATGTCCATTCTGATTAAATTTAAGGTTAGTCAAGCTTGACTAACGTAAGGTTAGTCCGGCTTGGCTCGACTAACGTAAGATTAGTCCAGCTCAAATTGTTCACGTTGCGTAGCAGTACTTGGTTTCACCACGGGTGATTGCTCTGCTGTCTGTTCAATAGCTCTCGTATTGACCATTGTTGGCGGAGCTGCTGACTAGAGTGTTAGCTGTAGTGGACTTGTCAGCTATGGCTGATCTGACCCGTTAGCGCTACCGTCGTTCTTTAAAGTTAGTTTTTCCTACTCCGAGTCGTCATTCCAACAAAATGTAGCATAAAATAGTCTACAGATGTTGGCAAACACTATGATGTACACAATATGGCTACACAATGAAATAACTACGGCAAATTACGTCTAGATTGGCTAGCAAAACCGGACCGGCGATGAAGTACGTCTTATCTGCATGCCGCCATTGATATTTTATCTCAGTGCCTTGACAAACCTAAAGCTAGTCCAGCCAGCTTGACTAACCTAAAGCTAGTCAGCTTGTATAATGAGCTAGTCTAGCCACAGACTAGTCCAGAAGAACAAATCAAGCTAGTCAGGCTGAGCCGGACACACCTTAAGCTAGTCAAGTCGTTCATAACCTATCAAGCAGGCTTGACTAGTTTAAGTTAGTCCAGCAGGCTTGACTAACCTGCTCGACTAGTTTAAAGTTAGTCCAGCCTGTGTCTGACTAGTTTAAGTTTTCAGCGAATAACACTTTCGAAATCAATACCAATTCTAATATCATATCAATGATATTGGTGCTTTCACTCCATGCTGAAAGACTACCAAAATGAGCTTATAACAGGATTAACAGGAGTCGGGAATTCTATAACCGACTTTCGTGAATTCGAGGCACTTTAAAAGGGCTTGTTGATTGAAAAAAGCCCAAATCGTCTAAAATTGCATATATATACTTTAAGTTAACAAAATGATATAACTAACTCAAACTTGTCCTGACTATTGGACTACAAACCATACGGGTTAACTAGAGTTATACTCTGACTACCTTAACTCACCAATAAATAACTCAATTTCGATTTTAAATAGGTTACGTCAAACTGAAAGTGAAAGTAGTACCGTATTTTACTACACGTATCTTTTATCTAAATGTGCATCAAACATGTTTTCTTCAACCAATTTTAACCAACTAAAATTCTGTTGAAAGCTAATGGGAGAGCCTTTCTGCCAGAATAAATAATCTGAGAAATCTTTGCACAGATTTTTAAAAATAAAATCCCAAAGTTGAGTACACTTCTTTTTTACTCACCCTGTACTTGACACACTGAGCCTTACCTAGCAAATCATTTTGAGGGAGCCACTTCATAAGCTTTACGTTGCTTCCTAAATTGGGTGGAGTTGGTCCATCGTGTTTCCATACTACTCTCTGCGGTAGTTTACTGAGTACAGATGTAATGATCCTCGTCTCTGGTGCATTCGGTAAATATTTGATAATGGAACCGAGGGAGAAAATGATGAAGCCATGTTCTCCTGAACCATCAACGAATTCTCCAAGGTCCTGAAAAAATGAGTATTATTATTGATTATTTCATCAGAATTGCTTGGGTTTGATCATGCCCATAGGGAGTTGTTTGAGTTGTACAAAATAAAATAAAATTTCGCCATTTATTGCGTACGTAACTCGAGGGGGGATACAAAGTTACGTACGCTCTGTACGTAAGTGAAAATGGCGATAATTTTGGACGACCCCTTAGTTAATTGATCATATCTCAGAAATGACAAAACCAAATTAGATGAACTAAACGGCATATGAAAGCTAAGCGTTTAGTCTATCAAAATGTATACAATTGATACACCAAATTCTAGAAGTTCATGGTCAATAAGTCAATATGATCTTTAATCTGAGTACCAAATGGGAGCAGACGATTTATATACTGTATTTCTGCATTGACATGAGTGTTTAAAACGGCGTACAATATTATCACCTAGATCAATATTTCAAATACGGGAAACAGGTGGATATTTAATCATTGGTTGATGGTGGTTCTCTGTTCCGGAAGACGATAACAACCTATGAACTTCCGTGAACTTCCGTGAACTTCCGTGAACTTCCGTGAACTTCCGAGTAGAATTGAGGTCAGAGATGAAATTGTAAATACTTTAATGCATTTTCGCATTTTAACCATAAAATCTGAACGGTCTGCGCAAAACAAAATTCTCAGAAAGTTCTAGTCGCAGAAATGGTTTGTTTTATAACAAACGAACAAAGAACTTTCAAATAAGGTAGAATTTCTATTTTTTAAAACATTAACCTTGACTAGGGTGACCGTGTCGATGAAGTACATGGAAGTCATTAGCAGCAAAACATACTTTTAAAAGATGTGCGCCTAAACAAGCTTCTATATATTGTTTTATCTGTTTGTGTAGCTTAGCTGCCATTGACTTGGATGCTCATGCCATCCTATTTTACACACGGCCCCTGGTAGGGTAAGCCGTCAAAGTCCGATAGTGGGGGTGGTTGCCACCTTACAAATGTTTTTAATCGCCATTTTGAAAAATATTTTAATTGTATGGTCCTGAATAATATATATAGCATAGGCCTATGTTAGAAACACCATTTCCCTTTCCCTCACTCATAAGCAACAAAAACGGGTGAAATTCCGATATTTGGACCTTTTTAGCGAAGATTTCTATTTTGGCCTATATTTCACTGTCCAGCGAATACGGCGGGATTTTGAGGTCGGCCATGTTTGGTGACGGGGGTCATTGTGACGTCATGCGTGGGATGTTTGTACTTGTTTTGGTATGTATGGATAGAGGGAACCTCTAGCTATACCATGGTACCCAATAAGCATACCAACTTAGTCACCTGTACGACCCTTTGATCCGGATTACGTCATCAAAATAGCGCTATTGCACTTGATTAGCGTTTTAATCGCTAAATTGCAATTTCTGAATATGAACCAAGTCTAGGAGTCGCGCAATTAGCGCTAATAGCGCTAATAGCGCTAATTGCACTTGATTAGCGGTCTTGCGCTAATAACGCTAATTGCACTTGGTTAGCACTCTGCCGCAATTAGCGCAATTAGCGCGATATCCCGTGTTCCTAGCGTTGTAATCGCTAAAGTGCCATTTCTGAAGATGAACCAAGTCTAGGAGTCGCGCAATTAGCGCTAATAGCGCTAATAGCGCTAATTGCACTTGATTAGCGTTGTAATCGCTAAAGTGCAATTTCTGAAGATGAACCAAGTCTAGGAGTCGCGCTAATAGCGCTAATTGCACTTGATTAGCGTTGTAATCGCTAAAGTGCAATTTCTGAAGATGAACCAAGTCTAGGAGTCGCGCAATTAGCGCTAATAGCGCTAATTGCACTTGATTAGCGGTCTTGCGCTAATAACGCTAATTGCACTTGATTAGCACTCTGGTGTGATTCGTGTGTCCTCCGGAACCCTGAGGGGGCTCTATATAAACATGCTCCGTTAACACAACCTTTTTAGAGACACCCTGTATAATTATGATTTGCTTTAGTGAAAAAATAATGCATAATAGCGTTTTTAGCACTTACTTGCAAAATTAGCGATAATAGCGTTTTTAGCACCACCGATGCTATTAGCGCTATTAGCGCTCATGATGCAATTAGCGCTATTAGCGCTAATTGCGCGATGGCATCCCTCATTTTTTGGAAAACTTATTTGATATCGTATAATAGCGTTTTTAGCACTTACTTGCAAAATTAGCGATAATAGCGTTTTTAGCACCACCGATGCTAATTTCGCTAATTAACACAGATGTTAACTCCCCGCGCTAAAGCGCTAAAAAGCCAATCCCGCACCTTCTACAGAATTAGGGCAACTTTCAAAAACGCAATGCGCGTTGTGGTGGTGTCTTTAAAATCTTCTTTGATTCCGACCATAATAAATCCTTCATACCTTTGGCAATGTATGTGCGGGCCGAACTCCTAATCCTCCTACAGGAACGAAATTAGGCAGCCCAGGAGATGGGTAATCAAGGGCCCAGTGTGTCTGAGATAGCCAGATTTCTGCTTTCGATGACATTTCCCATATATCCACTTCCGGTGCGATACCATATTGCCGTTTAATCTCAATAAAATCCCCAAGAAGAATTTGCAACATTTTAGTATTAAATGATATGTAGGATAGTACATTGACCGCACGTTGTATAAATGTCATCTTATCCGTTAACTGATGAAGTCCTAACTGAGGTACATACGAAAGCTCTGGCGGAATGCGGTAAACGATATTGGATACACAGATGTACTGGCGATTTGCAGTGGCCGCTATCCATGGAATGTCTAGAAGATGCGCAATGAATATATCGCATGGGGATATCAGATCACCGATTAGAATATCAAATTTTTCCGACTTCAACCGTTCTAACAAGTCATGATCATTCAGGATAGCCCGACAGTCCGCTGCTAAACCTCGAAATATTCCGAAAAACACCTGAAGGTTCTGGGCGCGGCTATAATCATGAAATTTGACGGCTGCCAGTTCCTTTTCAACAGTAGAATTAGTAATGGTATTTGGTGAACGATAATTGATGATTTGACTCGCGTTTGCTGCCGTAAACTTGTCGCTACATTTTTCCGAACCACTTAGGAGAGTCACATGGTGGCCTCGCCGCGTAAGTTCAGCTGAAAGTGTTGAGAGTACTTGAACATGTCCTGTGCCCTGGACGACCGGACCGGGTACGATGATTCTGGCTGTGTGAATAACAGATACATAGTCACATACGCATAACAGTAATGCCACATTAATCGAGTTCAACATCGTCTACGTTAATTAGCCAATCGATTATTCCGCAACAGAATTAATTTACGGTGTAGCATACCATATTTAACCCACATGTGCCCGTGGTACTATACGCAAACTAGCAGGGCGCATGGATCTCTTGGCCTGGTCTGTACAGTGACAGATCTGTAGGACAGTGAACCCATGGGTTAAGTTACTATTAATGCAACAACCATCCAGTATTTATGTATAAACACACCAACCTGGTCATGGTCATGGTCACCAAATACTTTTGCGCTATAACATTAATAAGTAGTTATTAGCATGATAAGTGAAAGGGATTGTTGGAGGTCAAAGTTGGGCACAAACCCCGGGGTTCAGTCAAGTATAATGGATAATACATGGTACACAGATAATGATCACACGCGTATAAATGCGCAACTTGTTTTGGAGTATAAAAATGGTAATTCAAGAAAAAGGACTACATTGAGTGTGGTGGGTTTTTTTCTTTTCCTGTACCAATGATTTCAGAGGCTTTTCAGATAGGGTTTTTCCTCAAAATAATGTATCAATCTTTTCCAAAAGGGTAAAAATGTCTTTGGCCATATAAAAACGTACTTTGTCAAGTTTGTCATGCATGGTGCGCATCATTTTATACTTGGCGTAAGCGTCCATATTATTAGGTGCAGCATCGCATCTACAGTCATCAAAAAGGTAACTTATCAAGTAATAAATGCGCTCGTTTATAACACTTACAAGTATTTCTCCTACTTGAAAATATCATTTATAAAGTTATTGAGAAATCTCCCCCATTCAATTTGAGCCTATTGCATGTGAAGAATGGTTTTATATCAAGAAAGTTACAGAACCAAAAGTAATACAAAGTACGGTTTCCATTCCTTACTTTGCTTTTCTACAAGTTACGGGTAAATTATTGATTACTGGTAGGGGTAGTGCTAATTCACTGGTCGATATCCAGGTTGGATAGTTGGCCGGCCGCATCGTTCCGATGGATCAATACGGCACACAATACTCTCTCCCGTTTTGAAAAGAAAAAGCTGAAAATGATAATAGTACTTTACCTTACATTTTGGGGTTGTAACTTCCTCAATAATCAACCATTATTAGCGTAGGCCTACACTATCTCAAATTAAAGAGGGGACTGTATTCAAGAAACTGCTTAAATGCTATCTTTTTCAACAAGTGTATTGTAAATAATTTCATGTTTCTGTCTGAAGCGCCTTAGAACATTTTTTGTTGATTTGGGCGCTATATAAATGTCTTTTGGTTGATTAATTCTCGAAATAGACGCTAGACGGTGTATATCGCACGTGTAATTGACATTGACTGGTGCAAAAAAGAAACAATACTGTACTTAACCTTATATATTTTAAAGTGATGTGCGCCCGGGGAAATGACCTCTAACCCTGTTGCCTGTATGCCAATTGCCTTATCCGTGTTTTATTTGGTTTGCAACACCGGACAATCACAATATTCCTGACCGTTACCATGGTTACATTCCTTCACGGGCACTCTAAAACAAAATCACCTCTGGTTTTGGCCACAAAAAAGCAGCTCGTTCATGATTCATTCGTTGTCCATCTCTTGAGCATGTTGAATGATCGGATTATCAGTATACATAGAAAAAAGATCTACCATACACATGGTGCGTAATCAAATTAATTTGTATGAATCACGAAAGAAAAACCAATATTTACCTATATGCGGTTGGTATTAAAATAATTTAAAGACTAGTTTTTATCTTCCAAAAGCTTTATGCAATCATATTTCCATATTTCACATAGATTATGCAATCTTTTCACACAGATTTATTATAGTCCCAAAGATTAGCAATCTGTTGTCGGAGATCATTGATCTATTCACACATATTATTTCCAATATTTTCTCACGGATATGATTACCAACATTTTCTCGCGGATTACCAATATTTTCTCACGGATTATCAATATTTTCTCACGGATTACCAATATTTTCTTACGGATTACCAATATTTTCTTAAGGATTACCAATATTTTCTCACGGATTACCAATATTTTCTCGAGGATTACCAATATTTTCTAACGGATTACCAATATTTTCTCACGGATTACCAATATTTTCTCACGGATTACCAATATTTTCTCACGGATTACCAATATTTTCTCACGGATTACCAATATTTTCTCACGGATTACCAATATTTTCTCACGGATTACCAATATTTTCTCACAGATTACCAATATTTTCTCACGGATTAGCAATCTTTTCTCAAAGAATAGTAGTCTTTGCAATATCTTTTCACAGATTAGCGATATTTTCATTTTTCTAAAATATTTTTAGTCAACCGATCGATTCCACTGATAGGAATTAAGAAACATGTTCGCATGATAGCAATATTTTCTCACGTAATTTGTTCCAACATATTTGTATTCTATCTTCACAGATATCCTGCACTCGTAATTAGTAATGATAACCTGTCCCATCATCATTACATATAACTAATCTGTTCGAACAGATGAATACTGTCTTGCCAAACTTTAACAAAGTTATCCGTTCCATAACATTGACAAGTGGTCTCACAAATATATAATTCTGTTCCATATAATATTACCAATTTGTGCCCACAGATTAACGTGCACCCACAGGATAGTAATCTGTAACTACAGACTGGTAATCCGTACCCACATGATACTTTGAAAAGGCGTATTTATACACAGTAGGAAACATAACGCGAAACGAGGAAGTTTCTTGTTTAAAGGAGGTGTCCCGCAAGCATAAAAGTGTGCATTATATGTTAGAAATATAACTATCGAGCCCAACTTTTGTAATGATATAGAAGAAAACACCACACTTATGACAAAAACAAATAAAAACCGCAATCTCTCAACATGCCCTTTTTAAAATTCGCGGCGATCAAAAGTCCCAGTGTCGATGATGTCATAGTTGTACAATACACATGCGCAAATTTGAGCACCGATACCCATGACGTCATCGACACCGGGACTTTCAATCGCCGCGAATTTTAAAAAGTGCATGTTGAGTGATGGCAGTTTTTATTCATTTTTGTGACTAGTACGGTGTTTTGTTCTATATAATTACGTAACTTCGGCTCGATAATTATGTTTCTAACAAATAATGCTCAATGTTGTGCTTGCGGGACCATTCCTTTAATAAAGGATTTGGCTTTTTATTGTAACAATTTGGTTTTACAGCTGTACATGTGCTACAAAAAATATTAAAGGGGCACTGAGAGATAGCCGAGGAAAATAAAATTTGGAAGTAATTAATTGTTTCATTAGATTTAAGGTACGTATGATAATGGCGCTAGATAGATATTCGCTTGAAGCAATTTATGTGGCAAGTGGTGCTGATAATTTCTACATGTGATGTGATCTACATCGAAATGACCAAATCGTAAAATGCTACATGATAGACGGCGAACGAAACGGTTTCATATGGTAGTTAGTATAATTATGCTAGAGTATTACATAAGTGCAAAATCCTAATTACCAGGAAAATTGAGGGCGCCCTCCGATAATAATCTCTCAATGCCCCTTAAGTCATCCACAGAAGTATTATAGTCTTTGGTATTATAGGGTCTCCATTATCTCGGTGCACTCATTATACTTTGTAAAAATATGCGTACTTTAATATTTGTTATAATCTTGACAGGAGTGCTGTTGCCTGAGCCTGAAGAAGGGTGGGGGGGGGGGGGGGTCCCCAATGATCTGGCGCTCTGCTGTAAATTTAGCATTTCTCGGTAAATCATTGGTACAAAGAAAATATGCAAATTAGAGAAAAAAAGACATATATTATATATATTCTGAATGGTATCATATTTTTCGGTCCACGCGCTAACTTTCTCTTAGAAAAAGATTCACCCCCCCCCCCCCCCCCCCCACTCGCCGCCGCCCCCTTAAATCGATTCCTGAATAAGCCACTGTTCATCGCAAAAACAAATAATTATGAGTTGGTTGGATATAAGTAAATTGAGAATTGGATCGAATATAGTCCAAAAAGATTAACATTGATTCCAGCTCATTTCGACCCACTCCAGTTCATTTCATAATTTAAAGATACCAAATATTGTCACTAAAACCCGTTTGGAGTATTTCCAATACTTGGTGCATAGCTAGTTACCCCTCAAATTATAAAAATGTATTGCACGTAGACTACATTATATTTACTGTGAGTTGCAATTAATTATCTCAACGACTTATACACATTATCTATTATCTATTACCTACACAGTTCAACAAAAATAAGTCACCGTTTAGATCATGCCAGTCAATAGTTAGGTCACCCAAGCCTATATGAAAGCTATGAAGATTGTTAAACGGGGTCAGTCGTCACAAGCATGAACAAACACAATAGTTAAACGACCTTGCTATTGTCAACACTCCCTACACAGAGGACTGCAGTGCAAATCTGTACGATGTTCGCCATGTAATGTCTATGGCGGATTTCATTCCGTGGTATGAAGCTATATGAAGTTTTCGTGGTCTTCGCTATCTCCAAGCAGATAGAGCAATACGTACACGGACTTTTTTGTAGACGCGGGTTCATTTTATGATTTGATGAGGTTTATGATGAGTTAGGATTCCTGTAATTTCGAAGACCACAGATTTTCAAAACGGGAAATTTCCAACATTTTACGACATAAATTTGGTCACAAAACGTGTTTAATACTATACATTTTACCGTTCTGCAGATGTTATTGACCCTCCTCTAAAATTCTACATGATTTTTAACACGTTTCTTAGTTATTGAGATGCCCAAATAGACCATTTCCCGAAGCTATTTCTAGCAAATATTGCAGTCACACAGACTCCATTGTTTTCTTGTGTTCAACAAAATCTGACATGCAGCGTGACCTCTCTGCTGACTGATGCCTGATATTTTTAGAATGAGTTACTCCATCGAAACAATATTTGGCACACATAATGTACGTGTTCACAGCAATACCAGAACGGGCTATAACTACGCAGGTGTTGTAATGCTTTAATGAGCACACATTGAATGGAGGAATTTACCTCAATTCAAAAGTTGCTAAATGAAACAATAGAAGGAGGATGGTTAAGCAGCTAAGGTTAACAGGTGTCTTTACTTGAACACGGTGCAGGTCACTGCTTGAATGAGCACACGCGATTGAACTTTTAGCAACTTTTGAAATGGGGTATTCCTCCATTCAATGTGTGCTCATTCAAGCATTATAACATCTGCGTAGTTATAGCTCCGTTCTAGTGTTGCTGTGAACACGTACATTATGTGTGCCAAAAATCGTTTCGATGAAGTAACTCATTTTAAGAATATCAGGCATAATAAAGGAAACTTATTTTTGTTGAACTGTGTATATATAAAGTGATTTCGTTGCATATTGGGCTATTCCAATTGAAATCCATACACCCCCCTGTGGAAGACATGACCTTAATCTTCCACACAGGGAGTGTAGATTTCAAATGGACTCACCAATGCCAGGTAAAGCCTGTTTGAAGTTCTCACTCCCTGTGCAATGCACACACACAGTGTGCATGTGTAACTCCAATAACGTGTTTTGGCGACTAACAGTATCAGGCGCCGGGAATCGAGCCCGAGTCGCGAATTCATTAACCGTAAACAACATTTGGCCAAACACTGTATACATACATGTGTTATCAGTCTCATCGTGTAGACTATACGCTTTATTCCGTCAAGGTATCAAATATTGTTTACGGTAAATAATATCGCAGTCCAGGTCGCCTGCGTGGCACTCGGCCCCTATCAAATAGAGCTACGCATGATAGCCCGTCTGATCGTGCCACTGGGGAAGCGCGCGCTATAACCAGCCCGAAGAGGGTTATGGTTAATGTAATGTCATCGTTCCATAGGGGAGGTATGGGTTTCAACTGGAATCGCCCATTGCATGACGGCACGTGTTCGCACGCGGATTTATAACCAAACACATTTCATACACGCCGAATAATGAGCAATGACTATTTAACCCACATCACATTAATCTATCTTAGACAATTTTTTAGATTTCCGTACAAACGTTCGCCATAGAAATCGACATAAATAAACTGACATAATGATTGCACTCACAGCAATACTAAAGAAAAATAGTAAGACGTCTATCAAGTAATACTGAACAAAGTTGAGTTCATACACTCTTGGTCGGAGGTGTGCACCGCCGAATTTGATCACGTGTTCTATCCAATAGACCGCTGTATCCAGAGGGGGCTTGTCGTGCAATATCTCGGAGTAGTGAGTAACAGACTTCTTGTACCTTTGAAAAGATGAGAGAAAAATAATGAATTAAACGACATTCCTTGAGTTGCCTTTAGGTGCGTTCATGCGCATCGGCCGACACCGGTGCGCGAGTTAAAGCAATAATGTCACATTTTATCTGCCGACGTCGGCCGATGCACAACGATGGGAATATGCATGCACCCTTACTCTGACTTTGGACTCCAAGTTAATCTCACCAGACCTGTATTAGATTCACACTACCAGTTTATTTCTTTGATTATCGTACCATTTATACTTCTACCGCCATGTTTTCATAGTATTTGAAAGTGTGTTTTATGATTTCCAACGTGATGGTTTTGAATTTGACTTTCAGCAACTCGAGATTTACCCCCTGCATCTAATTTTGAATACGATTTAGTACGTCAAAATTAACAATCGGGTTCCAAAGTGTCGGTAATAGCTATTTTCCTTTCATCTTCAAGCTCCACAAAAACCAATCGACAACCATCCTCGCGACCTCAGGTGGCACTGCAATACTAGTACGTACAGTTCATGTGCATAAGTAATTTGTACGTAAGACTTATACGATAGTCGCCATGGAAATATTATGCATCGCCATTACCTTCAATCACTCATACAAATTGAGATTAGACCACTGCAAATATTTGTGTATTATTGTGGAGATGTTTGCATTGGTCTCAGTTCAATTTTCATTGGTACGTGTACTCAATTAACACTTTCAACGCGGCTATTGGTTTTACCACATACAAAACAGATTTTCAAAAACCTTTTCCAACTTTCAAGGTCTATCTCATGGATGCCTGAACCAATACTAGGCATGTTTGTACTTATTTCAATGCATTTCTCATGGTAATTCTAAATATGGTAATGAAATTCACTAATTTTGACATTTTTCAAACATTTTGTAAAATTTTGGAATGTCGTCTGCAGACGCCTGCCGCGTGAAAAGCGTTAAGATTACATTTGCGACTATAGGCTATATATATATATATAACGTATATCTTACGTGTAAGTCACTTGTACGTATGACTCATACGTACTTGTTTTGCAGTGCAGCTTTAGTTGCGTTTACATGCACTAACCTTGTATCGTTGAGTACGCTAGTCACGGCTTCATAAAATATCTTTTCCGTAAGCTTACTTCTGTCCAGATGTATACCCATTCCCTTCGATGCCACACGACCAGCATTCTCTTTCTGATCATCCAACATAAGGGGTATTAGCACCATGGGTACGGCGTGGTATAAAGCTTCGTAGACTCCGTTCAAGCCTCCGTGACCTATGAAAAGACGCACTTTGGGGTGACCTATATGATAAATAAAGGTCAATGTATTCATTCAATTTTCTTGGTATTTCCACAGAAACAATTCGACCTACATGTAGCTGTGCTTTTAAGTGCAAGATCACACAAAGGAAACCTACAGCAACGCACACGGCAACAAGGTCATAGGTCGAAATACGTCCCATAATAATACGCTATGATGCAGTTTTTCTCCAGTAAACAGGCGCCAAAAAATACCCCTTGTCAAATGAACCGAGTGCCTGGTGTACCAACGACGACTTTCAGTGTACCGACGGCGTAGTGTTAGAGGGTGTATGGATTTCACCTGGAATAGCCCAATGACGATCATGCAGAGTTCATTAGGATTATTAAAACAATGCTATCCTCCTAACTCAAATACTTCGTTCTTACCTAGCAAATCATTTTGAGGGAGCCACTTCATAAGCTTTACGTTGCTGCCTATATTGGGTGGTGTTGGTCCATCGTGTTTCCATACTACTCTCTGCGGTAGTTTACTGAGTACAGATGTAATGATCCTCGTCTCCGGTGCGTCTGGTAACCACTTAATTATGGACCCAAGTGAGAAGACGATAAAACCATGTTCTCCGGAACCGTCAACAAATTCCTCAAGATCCTGCAATAGTGCAAACAGAATGATATGACAGGTTTCGTAAAGTGTATTCATTTTGCAATATTTTGGTGAAAACGCAACATTCGGTTGCGAGGAATTGAGTGATTGCGTAAAACTAGTCAACGAACACGTCCATCCAAGTTTGCTCATAGTTTTGCATAAATCTGGTAACATTTAGTATCATTTATGACAGCATTAGACCTTCTAAGACTTCTTTTAACCTGATACATCTAAACTCAATTTACATGATATAACAAGCAGAAAGAAGGAACACTCTGGTGGTTGGTGATTTTATAATGCGAAATTAAGATAAATATTCGTATTTTATTTTGTTGTCAATTTTGTTGTCAATTGTGGTCAAATGATGTCTAATGAATTTGAAAAAGTGATGTATCACAGAGTGGTCCTTCCTCCTTGTATTATATATAAACATGATAAACGCAATTAAACATAGACCTATAAATAATGTGTCAAATAAGAAATACATTGCTAATTATAATATCGCCATACTGACAATTATATCTTTAAATATAATAATATGTTTTATCGATTTAATATGGTAATAATGTTGTATAAGTTATACATCTTTTATAATAATGTTTCATTATCATCAATAGTTAGTGGCATTTAGTCCTGTGACATTTGTGTCACATGCTGGTTAAAACATTTTATTTATGTTTTATTATCGCTAATATTTAATGACATTTAGTCCTTCTCCTTTGATCATGTGACTTATTGGCATTTGTGTCATATGCTGCTTCAAATATTTCAAATATTGTAATATGTTTTATTATTATATAGACCTAATGTATATTTAAAATCGGGAAAAGTGTACTTTAGGTTCCAGATTCTGGACTGTACTAGCATCGTCCGATCGTTCGATACTGGTACAAAGTCAGTGTTCCAGTATCGGACAATACTGACACATATATAAAATTAACACATTTTGATGTTCCAGTATCGGATGATACTGGAACAATAATAATTGTACCAGTATCTCACGATCCTGCAAATTTCATGTGCCAGTGAGATACTTAGACGTAAAGTACACTTTTCCTTAAAATATACTATACGTGCAACAATAGTGATTGCAAACATGATAGTAACTATCACTTTTATTTGTCAAGAGGACCGAAAACATCGAATTTCTTCAAATGTTTAAGTTTAAAAGTGAAAAAAGAGAGTATCTCAATAACGGTGTAACTAATACCTCGTTAAAGTTGGTCACAATTGGAGATATACAGGGTGTATCAAAAAAATTAGGACACTTTTTGATGATGGTTTAAATCCTTGTTAAATCACTGAAGCATGACCAATTTTTATTTCAATGTAAAGTACAACCGATAAAGATAAAATCCTGAAGAGATGAGAAAAATCCATCATTAATTAAGGAAATTGTGACCTATTAGGCAAGGCAATCTATTTTGTAGTATGTACAATGGTCATTCACACAGTAACAGTAGAGTAACATAAACGCGCACACTATTTATGCCAATATCATGGTAATGAACCATCTACAGTGGGTTCGAGAACTTTTTTAATTTGCACAGAATATGCATGCATCTGATATGTGGATTATTTAGCCAGTATTGATTTGTGCCAGAATTAAATGGATTACCAAACTAATCTTTGCTATTGACTGATAATTATTTTCTATGTTTATAATTATTGTAACGTATTGAAACGTAAACCATGTTATTTACTGGTCTATACATGTAAATCCCATTGTACAAACCAGTAAATGACATAGTTTACGCAAATTATGCTAGTTTTCTTATTTTTCATCGGATTGATCTCACATTTTCAGGATATCATAATAATTAATTGGGCTTTACATTGAGACTAAATTGGTCATGGTTCAATGATTATAACAAGTATTACACCGTCACGAAAAAGTGTCCTAATTTTTTTGATACACCCTGTACATACGTTTAATAAATTTTGTTTCAAAAGAAGAATGAAGATAAAACCATATGGGAATAAATCGATGAAAGTAGAGTATTGTTTAATGTTTTATTTTTCCTCTTTGAACCTTTATGAGCAAACGTGGATGGAAGTGTTCTTTGTCTAGTTGTTACATAATCACTCATATTTCTCAAACTACTCAACAGAATCAAATGCGATATTTGAATACTTATTTTTGAACTCACGGTCACTTATCAGTCGGTTGTGATTTGTTGATAAAGTTTTTACCAATTATGTATATCTGAACAACCGACTGATAAACCGAGTCTTTGTAGCCCACTTGGCCGCGTCTACAGTTCATCCGGCCAAGAGGAGTTCCAAACGATACGTGATATGTCTTATGGCTCCCCAAACAGTAAAGGTTTCGCCACAGCAAGAGCAAACATTCTAAATGACAGGAAACACTTGACAGACCGGTTTACAGATACTATTGAGGACAACTGCTCGATATGTGTGTACTTTATTACAATAAGATTGCATCGGGTGGGTCTCTAAGGCCAAAAAAAAATGTTGTGTTGCCCTCAAGTGCAAAAAAAATTAAATTCGGGTCGGTCTGTCGGAAATCCTCTTTTTCTTCTTCTTTTTTTTTTGGCTGAAAAATGGTTTATGTCAAGACAAAATTGGTATATGCCCATATGTCAATTTAACTAATGTTTCTAGTGTGACAATAGTCTAAAAAACATTTATTTAGGCTTATTTATTCATTTCAAGCAAGAAACAGTAACATTTAGACACTTTTAATCAAATTTAAATCTAAAAAAAATAAAATAAAATAAAAAATAAATAAAAAAATAAAAAAATGTGACCCTAGTTTTTATGATTTTAGGGTCGGTCGCTGAGGGCAACACAACAATTTATTTGTTTTGGCCTAACTGATCATGTCATTTATCTTACATATATATACCTAGTCTTAATACAGCATTTGTTTTTGTTTTATGCTCATTATTATATCGTGGAAATAATTATCAATATGGATCATGCTGGGTCTTCACATTTAACGAAGGCTATTTGATCGGATATTATAATCGCGGGTTTTTAGTGCAACAAGAGTCCATCTGCAATAGCTGCCAGATGTTATCATAATGTGGTAGCCAATAGCAGACCCCTTGGTATAAACTAAAAGTAACACAGGGTAGCTATTTTGCACTTACATCTCAGTTATGTGAAAAGGCAATATCTACAATAGCTGCCACATGTTATATATTAAGTGTGCTTTAAGATATGTCAGTCATTGTGAAGACACAATCTAACAAATGGCAGCCATTGCAAATAAGACTTAGTTGCACTAAGCACTCGTATTGCTGATTAGACTTCAGTGTCGCGTTTGGAACCGCCATATAAAATATCCTTATAACCCAAACAAATGCTTACTCTTAGCGTGACTGTTTTAACCAAGGGTTCACCTATAGGGCGATGTTATTGTACCATCTGAACAAAGCATTTACCTAAACAAATACTTTTTTGTTGTTGTTAAAGCAGAAATGATTAGTCAACTTAAACTTGGTATATACGGTGAAGTTGCTTGGGCCACGCAATTTAGTTTGGGTTAACAGGAATTGTGCGTTATCAGGTATACTAAATAGTAATGTAAAATATAAGCTTGGAACTTGAAAAACACTTTGCGTTATCAGAAAATGTGTGTTAACATACTTTGTGTTAACAAGGTTTCACTAATACCTTTGGCAATGTATTTGCTGGCCGAACTCCTAATCCTCCTACAGGAACCCAATTAGGCAGCCCAGGAGATGGGTAATCAAGGGCCCAGTGTGTCTGAGATAGCCAGATTTCTGCTTTAGATGACATTTCCCATATATCCACTTCCGGTGCGATACCATATTGCCGTTTAATCTCAATAAAATCTTGCATCAGTAACGGAAAAACTTTGGTGCTTAACGACATGTAAAAAAGTGCATTGGCCGCACGTTGCATGAATGTCATCCTATCCGTTAATTGATGAAATCCTAACTGAGGTACATACGAAAGCTCTGACGGTATGCGATAAACGCTATTAGATACACAAAGGTACTGGCGATTTGCGGTGGCCGCTATCCATGGAATGTCTAGAAGATGCGCAATGAATATATCACACGGAGATATCATATCTCCGAGGAGTATATCAAAGTTTTCCGATTTCAGTCGTTCTAGAAAGACACGATCATTGAGTAGAGCGCGGCAGTCCTCCGCTAAACCTCTATATATCCTCAAAAACACGTCGATCTGCTGCACGGGGCTATAATCATGGAATTTTACGGCTGCCAGTTGCCTGTCAACATCAGAATCGATAGTAGCATTTGGTGAACTATAAGGAATGATTTGACTCGCGTTTGCTGCCGTAAACTTGTTGGTACATTTTTCCGAACCACTTAGGAGCGTCACATGGTGACCTCGCTGTGTAAGTTCAGCTGAAAGTGTTGAGAGGACCTGAACATGTCCCATGCCCTGTACGACAGTTCCTGGTACGACGATTTTAGCTGTCTGAATAATAGAAACATAGTCACACAACATATAAAGCAGTAATAATGCTAAATGTATGCAAGTGAATTTGGTCATTGTTTACCATTGAAGCGCTTAGCTGTTGTTTAATAGTAAAATCAACGTCTGAATTCACCTTCCTTACTGCGGCGATTTTCTCTTATGCCAATATGCTTATAACTTCAAGTTATACTACTGTAAACGTGGACATTTTCGCGCTACATTAATTTTCGCACTTATCGCGCTCCAACCAGCAGCTATCACGAAAATTGTAACGTGCGAATATATTACATTCGTGTATAAGTCTATGTAATGAACTTTCAAATCGCGAATTTAAAAACAAGCGAAATCATTGAACATTGGCAAATCACGAAAATGTAATCACGCGAAAATTACCAATTTTAAAGTATACATATTCTAACCTGCATGTAGCGACACCATAATGTTTATATACAGAGGTCATATTACACCATTACACCACACGTACCGTTGAACAGGATTGGTAGAGTCTATACGCGCAAGTATTATTTTAATAAAAAGGGTGTTTCCCAGGGAGCTATTTCCGCATTGACGTTGGAGTTCATCCACACACAGCGGCCACATTTTTTCAAAAAAATGGCTAGATTTACACTAAGCCAACATCAAGATCAAACCTATTGTCTTGATTTCCTCGTCTTTAAAGGAATACCGTTATATTCATTAAACCATGCATTATAATGGTAGGAAAATAATTATCTTATGTATATTGACCATTTTAATTGACCACAGAACTAGTCAATGAAACGAACCTGTGACTTTGAAATTCGCGCCCGGTTGTCTGTGTCGAAAGTGCTGATGGGATAGCCATACCCAATATTGTGATGTCATCGTAACTAAAACCGCCTCATCAGCGACAGGTTGCTGGACGGTATCACGCAGAAATTCAATGCAAAAATCGATAATATCAATACATAAAACAGCGATGCGGACGTACATCTCGTAAGTCTTTCGTCATAGCTTTGATCAATATGGCGACGTCCATACATGCGATTGTTTTTCTTTCTAAAGCCGATTTTATCTTTACGCGGTACTTTTGAAAACTTAAACCTACAGAAGGGGTCTGAATACTAATAATGCTACATATATCTGAGCGCTAAAGTTTCATGGCACGGATTTTCTTTAAAGGAGGGGCATTGAGAGATTGCCGAGAAAAATGAATCGTTACAATAGATAGGCCTATATAAAGGGGTCAAAAAAGTAAGTCCCCCCTAAAATTAGATTACTTTTGTTTACATAACTTCACACATAATTAAACGTTTTGAAAAATTGAAACGATTATGAAAAGAAAAAACGCTTGGCTACCAATAGAAAGTTTTACATTTTCGATATCATGTTTTTTTTCCCAACAGTCACATTTCCTCAAAATGATGTTTTCAGAAAAAGTGGCACTTATTGGATTTTGGCAAAATGTTAACGGAAACATCATTTTGGGGATATTTGACTTGTTTTGGAAAAGTAAACATGATATTGAAAATGGGAAACTTTGTACGGATCCTTTTCAGAAAAGTTTCAATTACTTAAAACGTCTAATTGTGTGGGGGTGTTACGCAAACAAAATTGTATATGATTTTGAAAATTGCTACTTTTTCTGAGAACATCGTTTTGGGAAAATGAGACCATTTTGGGAAAAGTAAACATGATATTGAACAGGAAAAACTTTTTTGTGAAAAGCCAAGCACTTTTTCTTTTCACAGGTTTTTAAATTTCTCAAAACGATTAATCCTGTGCGGAGTTATGCAAACAAACTTGGTCTAATTTTCGTACAAAAAAATCACGAGAGAGAGTTTTTAAATTTACTGGTATGGACCAAGTGCCACTTTTTCTGAAAACATCATTTTGAGGAAATGTGACTGTTTTGGGAAAAGTAAACATGATATCAAAAAAGTCAAACTTTCTGTTGGTAGCCAAGCGTTTTTTCTTTTCATATTCGTTTCAACTTTTCGAAACGTTTAATTGTGTGTGAAGTTATGTAAACAAAAGTAATCAAATTTTAGGGGGGACTTACTTTTTTTTACCCCTTTATAAGGTGCGTAGGAAAGGAACCCAGAAGTGAAGGGAAAACGGTTGAATGATGGCGCTAGATTGAAATTTGGTTGAAGCACATGTGTATTTCTTGCATTTGGTGCGATCTGGTGTATACTTTTGAGCAATATTTTATCGAAAAGCCACAAAATTATGCACTGGGTTATTTGCATACCCTTTTCGGGCCGTTAATTATTGGATCATTTTTTAGTGTCTCGATACTTTTTGTGAGGAGTTTAGGTCGATATTGGGGTTTATCCACAACTAAGCGACTAATAAATGGAATGGGGGCGGTCCAAAAGAAGCATGATTTGTAAACATTTTCTGAAGCATCTGTTCATACCAAAATACCAAATGGTGTATGTATTTTCCATATTCAAACAAAAAACAAACAAAAAAACACCGCAGTCTAAAAATAGTACAGGAAACCAATAAAGTTGATTTGTGTGCATGGAGGGGGGTACCGTCTGAAGAACAATCTAGGTATATATGACATTGTACTTGGTCTAAAACGTTAGTCCAGGAATTACTATACTAATTAATTCCTGAACTCCCTCGCAGACTGCGGGTACTATTAAAATAAACTGCATAGGTACAAGCAATTTACAAAGACTCATACAAACATGGCGGCCTCCACTTATGTCTAGAAAGACCTAAATGTGCAAATGTTTGCAATAACATGCTAATAGGCTAACTTCGCTCCCCCAAAAGTGTTTTGATCATCACAGCAAGAGAACAACTACAACGGCATACTGTGATTAAGAGTTTTTCCAATCCAGAGGAAAAGTGCAGACATGAAAAGGGGATACATACCAAAAAGAAACGATACTCGTGTGCATATTGTGATAAGAGTTTTACTTGGTTACATTCTAAAATCTATCAGGAAAGAATTCATACCATAAAGAAACCATATCATCCCAATCGCATGCAAAGAATATTATAGAGTGCGCTATTTGTTGTTGTATGCGCAGAATATGCGCAGTTAGAGAGATGCCTACCCACGCCACTGCCTGGGCATTTCCAGCCACCATCTTGGAAAGTATGCTTGCTGTGTGACGTAGATAAAACTCCGAGTGCACCGATTGAAAACCTCAAAATATATCGTAAATCAGGTGAATGTGTTGACATCCTTTCATTGTAAGTACTGTAGATGCTTGTAGAACCGTTTAGCCCTAATCTAAATTAATGAGTTTTGGTGGGAAATTGAGCAAAAAAATCTTTTTTAATCTTAAAATGTTGAGCTACCAAAATAACACCCAAACATAACCAATATGCTTCATTTGTGATATAAATACAAAATAGACTGGTCAACATGGTCAAGCCCTTGCAAACGAAGAAACAAGTATCGAACTATCTCTCATATTTAAAAAATATTATAAATTAATTCAGTTTTTAGTGTGATTTTTGTCGATTGTCGATACAGATATATATCCGGTGGGATTTTCCGTGTTGCGTGACACGAAGTAAAAACGGGGTTTTCCCAGATTTTGCAATGAATTTACGCCACGGAGATTGGAAAGT
This sequence comes from Ophiura sarsii, assembly GCA_035610835.1. Classification (NCBI taxonomy): domain Eukaryota; kingdom Metazoa; phylum Echinodermata; class Ophiuroidea; order Amphilepidida; family Ophiuridae; genus Ophiura; species Ophiura sarsii. Next base: position 62,194,101 of record CM069458.1, on the reverse strand, counting down.
CATTTATTGATCAGTTGGTTATTCAAGCTTTTACGTCAACTGTAGTATTTTTCGGATGAAAAGTATCCACGGATTAAATTGTTTAATAAATGTAATTCATGTTATTTTCAGTGAGGTTTGTGGACAATTTTGGGAATAATCACAACAATAACACTAGTGTGTACATGTAGGCAGGTGCGGCATCCTTTTGTTGTTTTGGGGGAAATCGTCTTCCTCGCAATATCTCAAATATTAGGTGTGTTTTTTAAATGTTGGTTTTAATTCATCAAATACTACAAGCTGTTTGGTAGAATGTCCTACCTCCGCGGTTTTTTCAATAAGAATTTCAGGATTTTAGAGTCGTGGTTTAAAAGCAGGTGTTTTTTCATTGGATTACGTGCGAGAAACCAACAAATTGCCTTAATTTAGTTATTTCATGTCGCGTGTTTTTTTTATTTTTCCTTCCCCCCCCCCCCCCCCCCCCCCCCCCCCCCCCCCCCCCCCCCCTGTGTTGTTTGGAAGCGATTTATTGTAAGGAATGGATTTTAATCGTGTTATTTATTTTATTGAGGTGTTTATCAGAACACTTGATAATTGTGGCCATGGTAACCCGTTGATGTCTGAGATAACGGGGCCTATTGAATAATTATACGGAGGTGCGTGAACGTAGGGGGTCATTCTTCTGTAAATGTCACCATTTCATGTCCCGACACTTTGATATCCTATATCGGGTAATTTCGTCACACTTAACTGCTTCTTTTAACACTAATAATAATAATAATAATAAACCTGTATAGCGCATAACACAAAAGCTTCTAGGCAAACCATGGAAATTAAAATACATTGAAATTAGATATGCTTAAAGGAATAGTACAAAATATAAAATAGCAAAGTTAAAATACTGCATAAAAATGACACAAGTGTATTTCTATTCATAAACGTATTCCCCATCATCAGTCATGCATGGCAAACTTCCAAAAAACGGCAACCTTCCGAATCTGGAAGCATACTGCCAAATCAGACAAAATTCCAATTACAATTGGTTATTTTTGTGGACTGAAAAACTACTTTTGCATGTTCAGTTAAGTTGATACTTAATTTAATCAAGTCAAAATCACAACCACTTATCATAAAAACATGAATTTCAAAAGTTGTGGTATTTATTTTTGTGACTATGAGCCTGCAATATATTCGCGAAATTAAATAGATCATACAATTAAGGAGTTTTTTGCCTCAGGCGTCTTTCTTATTTTTAAGATAGATGATGACGTTTTTTGATTAATCATGCTCAGAAAATAATTGTCTACATTTTAACCAAGGCTCATGAATTTTGATAGCGAGGTATGATATGCTTTAAAGCAAAAGGCTTAATTAATTAATTAAGTGACTAATTAATTATCTTATTGGTCAAAAATAGTCTTAAGATATTTGATATTGATATATCATTATATAACATTGATGTAAGTCATGTTCGAATAAAACAAATCCCCATGTCACTTAAGGGGCTCCGTAGAAATGGGACAGATAGTGACTAAAAACATGCATAATACCCTATGATGAATCATACCCAACTGATGACAATATCATACCCAACTGATGACAAT
>CM069458.1:61935591-62192418 GCA_035610835.1 Ophiura sarsii | reverse complement strand
GATGTATTTGGTGGTGTGTGACCTTGAGGCTCTCTAAAGGCTAACTGTCGAGACAGAGTAGAGTACTTTTGGAATCACGCATGGTTGGTACTTGCATTCAAGGCTTTAAAACCCGACATAAAACTGTTGACAAATTTAAGATGGCCGCCAAATGTTTAAAGTGGCCCCCAAATGACCATCAACAATGTTTCAACACCGTTTTATGAAATATACACGTACACATTCTATTTATACAATAAGATGCTAGGATCAGAAAATATATTCAGAAGATTTAAAAAAAGGCAAAATGGCCGCCGTAATATACCAGTTGTATAGCCATTAAACAGCCAAAAAACCCATTATTTTGGACAGCACGGTATAGGCCTATGTAGGCAAACGGGCTGATATTATTTAAATTTGGTGTATGCTTCAAATATTTTCAGGTAGCTTTATTCACAAAGCCACCATGTGAATATGAAGCGATGCAAAAATAGAGCTAAAACTGTAGTCAACTGGTCGAAGCAACCCAATACAATATTTTGGCATTGAGAAAAAAATGGCTGCATTTCTTTTTATTACTATCATTATCTATTTTTATCAACTCAATATATTTGTTTGTAAAATAAATCTGATTGCAAATTATGCTTCATATTGTTTTTGGTTGCAATAATGTGGTGTATTTTTCAAAGCTATAGTCTATTTTTAGAGGTTTTTTTCAAAATGTCTTTTTGGTAGCGAGATTGCCTTGATGGCAGGGCTCGCGTTCTTGCGCGTCCTCGCGTCCTAGGACCCCTTATTTTCTTGTTGGACGATAATGGACGCGTAAGTTTACATATTGAACTTCACTAACGGGTCCCAATCGAAAATAAAGGGACCCCTTAAATCTGACGATGTATGGACGTGGAAACCTTAAGACATTCTGAAAATTGTCAATCTCCATCCTGTGCCTACATTTTAAATTTATTAATGTCCGTAAAAGATAAATACAATGCAAATCCTGTATTTTTAAAAGTTGTTAAACACACTAAATCGCTTCCGAATTGCTTCCGCAAAAGTTTCAAGCGATTTCCAAAACATTCTATATTATAAGTATCTTCTACTGATTAACATGGACACGACATAGGTATATGAGTTACATGATCTTACGCTAGTGTGCGTATCTGTGTTAGCGACTGTTTGTCTCTAAAAAAAAAATTGACCATTTTCAAAGGCTCAAACTTCAGGACCCCTTATATTTCTGGGGGACCCCTTAAATTTAGTTTTTGCAGTCCTTAAAGGGTCCTGAAAAATGCAAATGGGACTCCTCACATTTTTGAGCCAGTGCTACCCCTGCTTGATGGTTAACGGTTGAATACAATTCTTGTTAAATGATTATATTAATGCAAAATTATATTTTCAACTATTAAATTATTTTTACTACGCATACTACGTACGGTATTTTCCATCTCGCTACGTTATTTTCACCTCGCTAAATTATGGTTTATGCTTTTTAATGGTTTGCCGTTATGAGTGACGCATATTAATAAATACATTCGCACTCATTGTAATTATTGAACAAACTGGTTTTTTTTGTGGCGTAAAAATATTTTCGCAAATTTACGTTAGAGGAATTTTTCGCGAAACAATTATTTAAAATTATCCCAGCACTCTCCTCCACCGTTCATGTTTGAAATAATTTGCGAGGTATTTATTACGCGGATGAAGTACTATCTATTATAACACTCCATGGAGTATGTGAAAATTTGATTGTCGCGAAATATTCCGTCGCACGGCGAATCCGGTAATAAGCAAGTATGTGTATGAAGGTTTTCATAATTGATGTGTCGTGGTAATTGAAATATTAATGAATTTCGATTATTCATTGAAAAAAAATGAAAACATTTTTGAAAGGATTAAAATACTGATTATATCATCACCATCATGACAAAAATAGACAATTATTGACCTTTCTAAAATGATGCATATCGTATTACCAATCGCATATTATGACATTAAGGCCACAAAAAAAAAGAGTTGACTTGCTCTTTCCGACCGACCCGAATTTTCGGAAATCTAGGGTCGCTATTGTTTTTTGTTGTTGTTTTTTTTCAAAAAAAAAAAAAAAAAATTGAAAAAAAAAAAAATTGAAAGAAGCACATAACAATAAAGAAAGATGAAAACGTGTTTTTGAGTAGTATCTGCTTGTTTAAAAATGTAAAAAAAATCAAAAAAAAAATCTCTTTAAAACGTGTTTTTGTGCAGTAAATTTTCAAAAATTTTCAAAAAAAAAAAATAAAAAAATAAAAAATCAATATCCGACCGTCCGACCCTGACCCTGAAAGGGCAAGTCAACTTTTTTGTTGTTTTGCCTAATGCATATTTATGAGGCATACGTTATGACAAGATAAGCTTGTACACGAATTCAACGAGGAATAGATTTAGATAGTTTTACGTAGGCTATATATATATATATAATTATATACAAATTGTATATTGAGTTAATAAAAGTGTATAAATAGATGAATAAAATTAGCTACAACGGATAGTATCATTGTTTGGCATAATTATAGACGATTTGATTCATAATAGACTGAATATAATAATATGCACATTTCTGCACGTGTTTCGATCTAATACACATTTTTACACACGATAACATTATTGTAAATTGTAGCAGTAGATAACAAAATACATATTTATAAATTTGTATGCATACTTAAATGTCATATATGCCACCGCACAATATATGAAATATGCATTTGTGAATACGATACAGATTAAGATCATATTTGTGTATAATATTATTATCACATACCATCCTCGTTGTATCCCCAGTCTATAACCTCTTCAACCTCCTCCTGCTCGTCCTCTTCCGACATTTTGATGTTAGCTCGTTGCTATGGAAATGAGCCAGCAGCAGCGGCAGTAGCACCAGGACGTGGTTAGCTTGTCTTTAAAAGTAACCAAGCTTGGACACATTTGCGGCTACTTATACCGCAATTACTGTGACACACACCGGCGAGTTAATTAACGTTTGTCAATTTGCTTGTACTGTATATTATTATGCATGGTGGTGTGTGGATTTAAAAATAAACGCGAAACGACACAGGCCATCCACCCAGTAGCGACAGCGTTAGCACTTACGCTGTAAATATAAGTATTCTTATATCAACGTACGGTTTGTTTAGGATTCACAAAATTTGACACAAACGGCTCTCCTCTCGCGCTGCTCCGTTTCCATGGCAATGCTATTATTAAGCGAGGCTGACATTTTGGACGGTTTTCTATTGTCAATCATGATGTTGTTGTCAACTGCAAATTGAAGCAAATTGTCCTGTATCGCTGCAGTGCATGCATGCATAAAAACACGCTCATCCAGACTCACATATTATGCTTCTACACCATTGTGCACCGTGTGTAAGATTTTGACCAAATTATGAATGAAATAAAAAAGGTTACAAAATCTGCGTGTATGTTTATTTATAGCTTTATTAACTCATGTCCGATCAACTGACCTTAACGCATTATCGCTATTGATTGCTTGATGAGTCAGATATAGACTGTTAAGTTTGATTCATTTTCGCTCCTTCGAATAAATGTCGGTCGAATTATGTGCATTATGTCAATATCCCTGAATGTAAACCCATCACTAAGATTGTGTGTCCTAAAACTCTTAGTCCCCGAATGATTGGGATATTGCACGAACGTAGTAGGAGCCCCATTCCCAGACCTCCAAATTCTGCTTAAAATATTTGACTTGGAATAAGGTGCATTTTATATTCCCTACCTTTTGAACAAACTCGCAGATTCAAATGTATAGTGAAATAGGTTGTCCATTTTGTTCTTGGTATAACTAGAGTTCGCAAGAGAACAACATTTGCAGGACACTTTAATCAATGTTCCAAAGGGTTGTACCTATCACAAACCGTAATTCCAGGAGTGTGTTCTGAGGTCATGGGTCAAAGCCGAATTTGGAGGTATGGGGCTGCTTTTACAGCAAATACGATTATTTTAGCAAATAAATACCCACCACTTACGTACGTGCCGGTTTCAATGACGTCATGGTTATTGGCGTTCAAATTTGCACACTTGCCTTGGTATATGACTCCATTTGATACCGGGACTTTCGATCACCGCGAATTAAGAAACAAATGGCATATTGGTGTTGGGATGGGCAGCTTTTGTTCGTTTGGATGATAAGTATGTAACTACAGGCTGTCCCAAAATGATTAGTACAATAGTACCCATCGATGCCCAAAGTTCAATAATTTGTGTCATCATCAAAATCGATGGGATTAGGTCCGTTGTTTTTACATCATCTTTGTCATACTGTACTATTTCATTAGAATTTAATTAGATCATGAGTATCGGATTTATTAAACTCAAGGTACACTCCATTATGTAAAACATGGTGATTTCACCTTTTTGACAAAGTGCTAAAAAATGTGTGTGCTATTACAGCTTGTTTGAAAAAATCTTGTGTATTATTATAATCTCTTGTCTACTCAATTATAATCTTGTGTGTCTTTCTGTTGTAACTGTTATTAGTTATGGGTGTTCAAAATCATAAATAATTCTTCTCCTTAATTCAATTTAACGGGTAAAAGAAGTTTGTCACACTTCAGTGACCCCATGCATTGTTTTATTTGACAAGTGTTTAGGGAGTTCTTAATGAAGTGATTTCATTTTCACATTGGAGAATTGATTCCGTGAGGTTAAACTTTAAGGGACTACGGTATATCATTTTTAGCAAGTTTGTAGGAAATTGTATCCCCAATATAAAAAAAAGAAGTCTAAGCCACTGCTAATTACCCATGACCACGTCTTTACCTGTTTAAATGTCCCTCAAGTTTAGCCTCAAAACTAGCTCATTATAGAAACAAAGCTTGGGGTCGCTCATGCGTGACGATCCATTTTTACTCTTCAAATTGAATCACAATGAAGAATTATTAATGGTTTGAACAGCAATATGATACAGCAGCAGTTTTAAATAGAAAGGAACCACAGATATTAGCAGACAAGAGTGTAGGGCCAAAATGTTTATCGGCGAAGTTCATTGCCCTACTTAATTTGGCATAGAATAGGAAAGGATTTTACGCGTGTAGCACACAGTTATACAGTAAATTACCACTTGACCCATCTCCTTGTTGTGTTAATCTTCTCTCGGTCTTCATTGTTATTCATTACTTACAATCTTTCAGTGATAATGTCATTGTAAAACGCTTACAAATGCCGTGTAAACACGGTACATAAACACGGTATAAAGTATAAACACGGTAAAATAACTGATGACTCTTCCGTATCTACGCCATTTTAGCAACCTGGCTACCAGTTCCACCCTGAAGGCAGCAACACATAAATATCACCAAATAGTATTTTGCCAAACGTAGCAGGACACAAAATAATCAAGAGTACTAAATTAGCATTTACATTCCGGCCCCTAATTGTTACCAACAATTAACCATCCATAAATTGACAAATTGAATGCTAATGTAACTTTTAAGTATCCAAATCCAAAACGTTCTCCCAATTTGCAAAACGATTTGAACCATAAATTGACTAAATCTGAAACACAAAATTTAGATCACTAAATGAGATGTCCAACATGACCCAACATTTTACACAAATTTTCATAGTGAACACTCTAACACTAAACAATGTTTTAACTAAAACAATTAGGAATCAACACACATCGGAAGTCACCAATTGCATGGCACAATATTGCTGCGAGCAATCTATAGCACAAACACAAACCCATGCAATAGATGAATCAAATATGTGACAATCTATATCATGATTCATGAACAAAACTATCATCATTCAAATGTTATCTAACATTTTACATAGGTGGCATAAAGTCTTTAAACTTGAAAAAGCGGAAGTACACAGAAACGTGTATTAATTTGAGCCACATACACCAAGTGCATTACTTAATCAGTACAAAGGCATACACAGGATTTTGTATGAATTTGAAACAACAAAATGACAGGTAAACAAAGATGCCGTAACAAAATGCAGCCTTTGCCCTGATAATGCCACTGCACACACATACTAGTAATATGATATTCAGTAAACTTGCTTTGAACTTGAAAAATCACATTTTAAACTTTAATTCAACCTGTATCAACTACAGCTGGCCTCTCGAGGCTATTTATCCACGCGAGGATATAGCGAGGATTTTTTAACTTGTCTTGTACTGTATGATCAAAAGAGTTTCTTGATTTGGCTTTCAACAAATTCACACATGGTAAACTCTGACAGTAATCAAAATGCACATAAAATAAACCTGGAAACACCAATGCTGGTACCCTGAGCGTTAAAGCGCACAAATAATCATTTGCTCAGATAATTATGACCCAACACCAGGTGGTAACAAGTTTACCTGTAACACCAACCAATAGATATAAGTGGTAAACAATCCATTAATATTTGGAGAATGTTAAATGCAGGTTATCTGCCTGCATTACATTGCATGTTCAATAAACAGTGATAATCTGGCAATTGTCATCTAATAATGGTTGATTACGCGCTTGAGTTGCTAATACAAAATGAAGTGGTAGACTGATTCCATCATGTCAATAGTTTGCATCCTGGATACGATATTAACTGCTCATCTGCTTGTACACAAAATGCAACTCAAGTGTGGTGTAAATGCGATTTGAATCAGGAGTGGTGCTAAATTTGTTTTATGTGGTCAAATATACTGACATAAACAAACCGAAAATATGGACGGAAAAACCACGTCCACACACAGAATTGGAGACATGGAGGCCTAAGACCCCATGAACAAGATAGCACCAACCCAGGTTCACATGTTGTGAGTGTAAACAGACAGGGCACAACCATGTCTGCATTTAACTGGAGCTAATCTTGAGCATAGTGCATCTGTATGCTCAAGTCAGCTGAGACTTGAGTATTATTGTGACTCAGTCTTTTATAGGCATGTTAACCTATTTTAACACACAAAATATAACAATTTTCCACAACTTGACCAATCTATAGCAACCCAGGCTGTAATTTGGAAAAACCAAAAAATATGTGAAATGGGCACTATTACAATATGGTCAATTTGCAGAGTACAGCTAAATGATCTATAAGTCCCTATGATGCACAGATTCCACTTGCACACAGATGTAAGAGAATTTCTGCACAAATCTATGCAGCATGGACTTATTCATCTGCTTCCAACAGCATGCACAGTTTATCTACGGGTCTCCGTAGAATTGTTGTTCTGGTTTTCACCTCTGCTTGACGGACAAGTCCTCTCTTGTCTGGAAATGTCTGTATCACTTTCCCCATTATCCATGCATTTCTGGGGACGTTATCATCAGCGACAAGCACGACGTCTCCTTCTTTCATGTTCCTTTTAGGCTGAAGCCATCGTTGTCTATGTTAAAGTTCTGGTATGTATTATTTTAACCAGCGCTTCCAAAAAATGTCGGCGGGATACTGCATCTGCTTCCATCTCCTTTTTGCATAAACATCAGTCTTTTGGAAACAACCTGGGGGACCTGTAGTGTTAGGTCTCAATAACAGCAATAAGTCATTTGGTGTCAGCACCTCCAGATCATTTGGATCTTCAGATGATTTGAAAAGCGGTCGACTATTAATGGTGAATTCGACCTCGCACAGGAATATCTGTAACTGCTCCTCTCGCTGGAATGTTTTCAGATATTGGGTCCGCAGGATTGACTGTAATATATTCTCTGTTGAAATCTGGATTACGCGCCAACTTTCTTTTCAAATGTTCTAGTCTCTTTTCTGCTAGTAGGCGGTTGTTTGGAAACCTTTCTTCTGGCGTACGTAACGGGAGACAAATTTCATAATGTCCATCATTACGCCGTACACTGTCCTTCACCTTAGCTAAGAAGCTTCTATCCTCCGTGGATATGTTGGATCGTACTACAACCGGTACAACAATTTGAATTGAGTTGTTGTTACCGGCCCCGGTGAGACCACATGATGTAGCATTTTCAACATCAACTTTTGAAGAATCTCCTTTGGATTTGCCGCTTTCCTCCTGGTTGGTTTGTTGATAAGCTTGGTCTCTATGTAGTACAGTGGGATGTCGCCTTTTACATGTTTCACACTGCAACTGTCTTGTGCATTCCTTGTATCTATGTTTTGCTGGTTTTAGGCATCCAAAACACAAGTTATCCTTCTTCATGAATTCAACTCTATCAGGATGTGGTTTCTTGTACAGGATTTTGCATCCCTCCAGCATGTGTGTGTTATTTTGACAATAAACACACCAAATCTTGGGTGATCTTAATTCTCCTTCTGGTGTAGCGGTGACAGCAAAGAATCGGCTTTTTGGTCTGTTGTTTGCTTGTTGGTTCACTGATTTCTTCTGTACTGGTGACTCAATGTTGCCATACACTGGATTGGTTATCAATCTGGCTTGTTTATCAATGAAGTCTACAAACTCGCCAATCCCAGTCAGTACTCCATGCTGTTGGTTGACACTACTATCATAAGGAGCTGCCATTTGACTGCGATGATACATGTACATCTGATCCGCTTCATGTGCGCCATGCGCTTCATATGCGTTATGACGACGCTGCGTTGCATCATATGCCTTATGTTGACGTTGTTTTCCATGCGCTTCATACGCGTTATGTCCACGCTGCGTAGCATCATATGTCTTTTGTTGACGTTGTGACCCATGCGCTTCATACGCGGGACTCAGATACTGTGACGCAATGTACAGCTGTTGATGTTCTGGCACTTCATGTGCTTTGCTGGCGTCACTTTGTCGCTGGGAAATGTTATACATCTGTTGATATTGTCGTTCTGGCACTTCATGTGCATTGCTGGCGTCACTTTGACGCTGGGAAGTGTTATACATCTGTTGATGTTGTATTTCTGGCACATAATGTGCGTTGCTGGCGTTTCTTTGACGCTGTGACATTTCATGCACCGCTTGTTGACCCTGTGTTTCTGGCACATGTGCATTGCTGGTGTTACTTTGACGCTGTGTTTCTGGCACACAATGTGCGTTGCTGGCGTTACTTTGACGCTGTGACATTTCATGCACCGCTTGTTGACGCTGTGTTTCTGGCACATGTGCGTTGCTGGCGTTACTCTGACGCTGTAACATTTCATGCGTCGCTTGTTGACGCTGTATTTCTGGCACATACTGTGCGTGGCTGGCGTTACTTTGACGCTGGGTTTCTGGCACATAATGTGCGTTGCTGGCGTTACTTTGACGCTGTGACATTTCTTGCATAGCTTGTTGATGCAGTGTCTCTGGCACTTCATGTGCGTTGCTGGCGTTACTCTGACGCTGTAACATTTCATGCGCCGCTTGTTGACGCTGTATTTCTGGCACGTACTGTGCGTTGCTGGCGTTACTTTGACGCTGGGTTTCTGGCACATAATGTGCGTTGCTGGCGTTTCTTTGACGCTGTAACATTTCTTGCGTAGCTTGTTGACGCAGTGTCTCTGGCACATCATGTGCGTTGCTGGCGTTACTGTGACGCTGTGGCATCTCTTGCGTAGCTTGTTGACGCAATGTCTCTGGCACTTCATGTGCGTCGCTGGCGTTACTCTGACGCTGCAACATTTCATGCGCCGCTTGTTGACGCTGTATTTCTGGCACATACTGTGCGTGGCTGGCGTTACTTTGACGCTGTGTTTCTGGCACATAATGTGCGTTGCTGGCGTTACTCTGACGCTGTAACATTTCATGCGTCGCTTGTTGACGCTGTATTTCTGGCACATACTGTGCGTGGATGGCGTTACTTTGACGCTGGGTTTCTGGCACATAATGTGCGTTGCTGGCGTTACTCTGACGCTGTAACATTTCATGCGCCGCTTGTTGACGCTGTATCCCTGGCACTTCTTGATCTTGATTTTCTATATGCGCTGAGACAATTTCCTGTGGTGCGGCTAATGTATTTTGATGTTGTTCTGATGTTGGGCTAGCATCGTCAATCATTGACATTATGTCCATGTGAATCTTGTACCCATTTTTCAACACGGGCCGTACTTTCCTTGGATGATAAGCACACACTTGATGATGACCTCGATGCAGTTGCATACACCTGCAATCTTGCTTCCGTCATTGCCAGTTCTGTTTCGATGACAAGCTTCTCTTTCTTCCAGCGTAACGCTTCTTCTTCCCTTGCTATTTGTCGTTGACTTTCCATAGATTTCATTCTGCACAACAACTCAGCCCTAACAACTGCCTCCTTTGTTATAGCACGAGCGATGCTCCTGCTTGTTTTACTGTTCTTTGAACCAGAAGCAGAGAATAGTGAAGCCGAACAATAACTTTCTTGCTGTTGTTCTTTCTCCATGTCATCCATGTTGAATCAGACTTTAGGGCGCAGGTATTTATTTATTAATTCCTTTTACTGCATGTGGGGCTACATTTGCAGGCTTAGTCTGTTAGTGTTATCATCCTGCAGAACATATCTGTCAATCATACCCTGCATCTTGCTTTTAATAGTTCAGTTTTTTGCCTGTCATGATTGTTATATATTTCAGCCAAAAAGCAGCCCAAACGTGCGATTTCATAGCGGAGCTCGCAACACCGTTAATAGTAAGCGTACGTGACTTTTAGCGAGTGTTCTGTTGGTAATGGCGCCCTCTATATTATGAATCACTAGTTGCATAGTCCCGTCATTTGGCTGAGCTTTGATGCCATTTTTAAATAGCTTTATAGTTTACTTCATTCTTGATAAATCTTGATTTACTGTTCATTGTTTATAGGGCATCCTTTTTTCTTTATCTAGCGTTGGTATTCCTGGCTGCATGATCAATCCCAAAAGCCGGCTATTTTACTTGATTGTAGGGCCAAAATGTTTATCGGCGAAGTTCATTGCCCTACTTAATTTGGCATAGAATAGGAAAGGATTTTACGCGTGTAGCACACAGTTATACAGTAAATTACCACTTGACCCATCTCCTTGTTGTGTTAATCTTCTCTCGGTCTTCATTGTTATTCATTACTTACAATCTTTCAGTGATAATGTCATTGTAAAACGCTTACAAATGCCGTGTAAACACGGTACATAAACACGGTATAAAGTATAAACACGGTAAAATAACTGATGACTCTTCCGTATCTACGCCATTTTAGCAACCTGGCTACCAGTTCCACCCTGAAGGCAGCAACACATAAATATCGCCAAATAGTATTTTGCCAAACGTAGCAGGACACAAAATAATCAAGAGTACTAAATTAGCATTTACAAAGAGATTAAGAGAATGTAGTAGTTTCTTTCAAACAAGCTGTTTAAAAACGCATTTTTTGCACTTTGCCAAAAAGGTGAAATCACCATGTCTTACACAATGGAGTGTAACTTCATTAAAATAAGTCCGATATTCATGATCTAAAATTCTAATGAAAGGGTACAGTATAGCAAATATGATTAAAAAAACCCGGCTCTAATCTCATTGATTTTGATGATATCAAAAATGATTGAACTTTGGGCATCGATGGGTACTAAACATTTTGGGACAGCTTGTATATATAACTACGCGATTTGGGCTCTTAAATATAACCTTATGGGGATAGAAAGGGGTGGTACGGTCCATATGACACTTTAGAGTACACTGAGTTTAACCCTAATATATGTACCCCCACTTTTTCAGAATGTGTTTCAACGAGGAAAATTGACCAAAATATCCCCCGACGCTCCCCCCGGATTTGAACCACGGACCTCCAGCACCAGCGGCTTGTGATTCCCCACTATACCACGAGTGTCAAGGCTTCTTGTCGCAGTATACTGCGCCAAGTATATGGGCTTGGTTCATTTCTTCATCAAAAAACTTCCACGCCGGGTGGTACCAACTTGCGCAGTTGTGGTATTTTGTGATATATGGTAGGGTTAGAGTTAAACAAGTTAAATACACATTAAATGTCAGTTTTTATATAGCGCTTTTCCAATAATGCTCAAAGCGCGTATTTTTTTATCCTAGTCAGCATCAGTTCGCTTCATTATGGGCATGGTGGAGGCGTCAATGTGCATTCTGAACCTACCCCCCTAAAGGTTAAGTGGTGAATATTGAACTAATTTATATTTTGGAAAGGTGAATCTATGGCGAATCTTCACCTATATTTCAACTTATCCCATATATTACTATAGAATGAACAAAGTGCACTCAGGTGAATCCGTCACCCCAAAAATAGCAGGAAAAACCAAATCTTGACCTATTGTCCCCCCCCCCCGGAGGGAAGGTGAATAATAATAACAATAATAATAAGGGAAGGTGAATACAGCTCAGGTGAAGGCCTGAGGTTAATATTCAAATTGACGCCTGCATTATGTGGCTGCATATTTTATCATACAAATACTGACAGTTTGTGATAATCCCCAAACAGCTCTACATCTTAAACTTAACACTTATATGTAAATTTCTCGGCATTTCAGCTCCTCATTTTATTTGGTGAAGATAAATCCAAAACAAATCTCACTTTCGGGAGCTTGAAGATGAAAGGAAAATAGTTATTGCCGACGCTTTGGAACCCGACTGTTTATTTTGAGACGGAATAAATCGTTTTTCAAAATTTGGAACCAGCTCGATGCAGGGGGTAACTCTCGAGCTGCTGTTAGTCAATTTCATCCCAAAGAAGATTGCCTGTGCAGCCCATACTGTTGTCCCAAAGGGCGTTTACAGTACACAAAATAAAATCCAACATGTGCTAAAGTAAATTACCAGCTTCAGGCCGTTACAGGTGTTTATTAAAAAATTCCTTTCATCATGTTCATTGCAATGTAATGTCAATGGGAACCGGTAGACACTGGTGATTGGCGATAGAAACCACTGATCATGTGTGATGAAAGTGAGGTTTGCTGGTACTGCTCAAGACATCTTCTTTGGACAAATCCTACAGAATATAAATGCATGCCAGTACAGAATATAAATGCATGCCAGTGAAAAGAAAACACGAAATTGAAGTAAGAAGCCACAGGTTTGCCAAACAACCTCAGCTAGCAGCACCCCATATTCGTCTCTTTGGCTTCGAAACCTCACATGTAGTGGAAAGTTACATGAAAGCATTCGAGATGACCCAGAAAATCAACGTATCTACTCTCTCTCTGCAGAAAACCTTCGGCGTCCACCACTGAAATAAAGAACAGAGCCTATTGATCACTCGTCAGACCTTTCATTGGAATACTGTGCTACACGTCGCCGTCCGTTTCGTCAAAAACAACTAAGACAATCTTCCAGAAGGTCTACGAAAGTCCTTGCCATTCCAGTTCAAACCCTGCTACACCTATGGATGCTATACCTGCATCGGTGAAACGCCCGCCCGCAAATCACACTGCAAATCCTTCATTCCACTGCAACTCATCAAAGGACCATTACAAATTCTTACTTATGCCACAACATGAGTAGTTAGGGAAGTGGGGGTTCTAAACCATTTACCTTGTATACCCCGGCACCAGTAATTACTACCAATACCCTCGCTTTGCTCTCTCTCAGTTCGGATTTAATAGTCATAAATTACTGGGTACCGGGGTATACAAGAAGAAAAAATCCATAACCCCCCACTTGTCTAACTACTGCAAATACAACGAGGAGAATCTTTTTGTATGATTTTTGTATTAACCTTATGACCCCTACAGAACAAGTCTTCTGTGGTGACCTTATGACCCCTACAGAACAAGTCTTCTGTGGTGACCTTATGACCCCTACAGAACAAGTCTTCTGTGGTGACCTTATGACCCCTACAGAACAAGTCTTCTGTGGTGACCTTATGACCCCTACAGAACAAGTCTTCTGTGGTGACCTTATGACCCCTACAGAACAAGTCTTCTGTGGAACACCAATTGTATTACCGTTTAAGGAAGAAAATGGTATTTTGTATGTAGTATATAAATCGAAGGACTGGGCGGTATCATATATAAGAGGCGGAATAAGTTCATTTTATACAAAGTCTGTGTTCAAATTGAAAAAGAAATTTGGGGTTGAATTATTACGCGCTTTAAAATTAGAGCCTGAAAAGATAAAAATTAAACCAAAAAACAAAAAAGAAAAATCAAAACCAATTGATGGGCCTCTTAAAAATATGGTATATAACAGGGAATCAATAGAAAATGAAATTTTAAACGAATTAGCAGATGTAAACCCTATTGATCCTATGTTTAATTCACCAATTTTAGAAGATCTTCCTGCACCTTTAGAACCGTCTAATACTGCTATGTATTTGAAGTTAACCAAATATACTTTTGGTAAATTTCTTAAAAGTTATGAAATGGCAGTTTTAGAAAATAGAAATGATCCTGTCGCATTTTTAGAAGAAGTTGAGTCAATAACAGCAACACGGATAGCGAGAGACTCGATAAAAGCAATGGGTTCACAAAAGAGGGTATTTTGCGAATTAATGAATCGATAAGAACATATGTATACACAATCGTTGGGGCACAAGTAAAAACAAAAACATCAATTATAAGCGGCAAGAGAGAGCTTGAAGCCCAATCTCAGTTTTATACAAATGTAAATGCCAAAATTAAAGGCATAGAAAACATTGAAGAGTCAATAGATCAATACCAAGACATACTTCAACATGCAAGAAGCAAATTAGATTTTGTTGTTGGACTAAACTTGTACATGATACCAAGTGACATGGATCTTTACATAGGCACAATAAACGGATATAACAACTTGCTTACAACAGCAACGACAAGTGATTTTTATATTGGGGTAAATGACGCAGTGAACAGCATAAAAAAAATACCACCGGTTTCAGCCACTGAATTTGATGCAACTCCAGTAATACGGCCCAATTTGAGCGATCAACCTGTAACCCCTACGTTAGTTCCTTTGCCAGACATTCCTTCAGAATTTGACTTAGCCCCAGCTCCCGAAGATAATTTGCGTGATAGCTCTGATTTTGATGCTCCAGATGATCCTGAAGAAGATCCAACAACATTAACGCATGAAGAGCTTAAAATAGGCTTAACTGTAGGGGGTATAATTATAGGAACTTTAGCTTTGGGGTATTTGAAATAACTCGCTTACTTTGAGGATATAAGTTTACTAGCAAATTCATACAAAAGGTACCCAACGACAATAAATAGCACCCACAAGTTTTCTGCAAGCACACCAACTACAGAAGCCGCTGATTTCATCAAAAGGCTAATAAGTGCCCCAATAAGGCCAGGCAGTGCAGCCAATGCTTTATCTCCCAATTTTATAAGCAAATTTACTAACTTTTGCAGTTGTGCTTTGATCCATTCGCGAGAGCCTGGAGTTGGTTTGGGATCGGGTTTTGGATCGGGTTTTGGGTCAGGTTTTGGGTCGGGTTTTGGATTTGGTGTTACTGATTTTACTGCTGATGTTATGGATTCTACTAATGTGGTAATAGCCAAGCCTATTGCCGTTAATATAACCGTAATTGTGACTCCCTGTTCGCGAAATAGTATGCGGATTTTATCACCAAGCGCCAGTTCTTTACTTAGCATTTTTTCGTATGTGTGTTTTATTGCTTCAATTTGAGTCTTAATTTCCGGTACAAAGCCTGTTATAATATTTTTTTGAAATTCGATTTTGGAATCTAACTCTGCAATGCGTTCTTTTCTTGTGGCTTTTTGTTCTTCAGTTATATCAACAATAGAATCAGCTACTTCTTGCTCTCGTTGCCCATCATATTCATTAATTTTAATCATCGCTGCTTCAATTTGCCCCTTAACATAAATCGTCCCACATCACGAACTAATTGCGCATCAAAATTGTTTTGTTGTTGTGTTGATTCATTTTGTGGGTTGTAATCATTTAAAGTTTTTAGAAAAATATCTGTGTTTTCTTGAGTGGAATCTATGACTTGTTGTAAATTTGATGAAGTAACGGATTCAGGTAAACCGGATAATGCCTCATCTACGGCGACTCTTACTGATGGCGAAACATTCCTGGGAGTTTGATTTTGTCTGTAATTACTCAATAGTAGTCCATTTCTCATACAATTAGTGCCCCCTTGCCCCATGGGAAGAAGTCGCCCATAATCATTTGCTATAGTACTTGCTGACTTAAATAATTTTTTATCTCTTACTGTAGTTAGTTCTACCTCAAGACCTTGCCATTTTGCATATATAGCACCATCACTTCCTACTCTTAATTCCGCAGATGGTACAAGAGCATCGCTTGTTGCTATTATATAATTGCGAGGAGGGCTAGTAAATACTTTATTAAAAGCAGCACCGGCTATTTTAATTTTTTGCATATTAAGAGCATTAATAGCATTAATTTGTGTGTTGTCTACGGACATACCATCATTACTTCTTAAGTTTGCCAATCTTTGTTCTAAGGCATCAAAACTATTTCTTTCGGTTTGATATATTTCATCTGTGAATGATGTTTCTTGAGTGTCTCCTGTTGTATCTTCGTCTCTACCTCCTCTCGCAAAATCATCTAAGTTAACGTCATCCATAATTAATTTTTATTTATATATATATTAGATATATATAATAAATAATAAAATGAGTATGGAGTATGGTAATAAACTTAATCCTATGAGAAAGTTACGTAAAGCGAAGGGAATTAAAGGCGAGCGCATGACAGTATACAACACACACAATCCAGACACAATTGATCCAAACGGCATTCTAACAGTACGATTTCCAGATTTAGGCCCTCATGATGTAATTATACCCGGGACAGCAAAAATATCGTTTAAAATAGCCCTCAATGCACCTGCAGATGCAAACCGCACAATCGTCAATAACTTAGGTCGCGCAATCGTAAGCAAAATTGAAGTTAAGCTAGAAGGTCAAAGCGTTTACACCCTTAATGACAGTGATATTTTTCACTGTTATCAAGATCTGTGGATGACGCAACAAGAGCGTGAAAACGCAGTATATCAAGGAATCCAATCCGAGGCCCTGCGAAAGATTAGAATTAATGCCGGCGATAAGGGTGCCAATGCCTCTGATGTTGCCCTGGGAGATGCCTACAGCAACTTGTTTAGCATTCCGCTTGATTTTGAGTTGCTCGAGGCTAATATGCCATTTCATCAATACGACCTTAAGGACAGACTATCTTACGAGCTAACTTTCAATAATTATGGCAACGTGATTGTGTCCAGTGATAATACTGCAACTTATACAATTACTGGGATTAGTATGGAATTTGAAGTGCTAAACTCTAAAGCCTTAGCAATGGACATTAAGCAAAAGCAAAAAGGCCGCCATATTGTGCTTTATGATCGTGTTATAAGACATACTAAACTACCCCTAAACAAAAGCGAATCAACTTGGAACATTACCCTAGCACCTCAAGCATTCTCAATGAAAGGTATTCTAATTATATTCAAGGAGCCGCAAACCGCATTCGAAGGAGACAGTGAAGATTTCTACAACCCCAAAATTACTAAAGTTTCAACTACAATCGATGGTAAGCCCAATCAGATCTATTCTAGCGGTATGCGGGCTCATCAACAGTTCCACGAGATCAGGAAGCATTTCTCAGACGGCAAGAACCGCGATGCTATAAATGTTGCAAAAGAATTTGACTTGGCTGATGTAACAGCGGCAGAATACTTTACTAATAAATATGCTCTTTGGCTTGATTTCCGTAGTAACGATGATTTGACATTACACGGTAGCGGCAGGAAAATTGAGGGTGCTAGCCAATCTATACAAATTGAGATTGAGAAGACAGCCCAGGCAGCAGGAGCTCTAAACGCCTACATTTATTACATCGCTGATGCCCAACTTAACTTTGAGAATGGCCGTCTTGTGAATGTTGCCTACTAGCTGGGGGTTGCAACCCCACACCCCCGCGTTAAGTGAGTTAGTGTTGTTGGGGGTATTGTTGGGAAAAAAATAAAATAAATAAAGATATAATATAATGAGTTTAGTGAAGACACCGCATTCAGCGATTATTTGTGGAGCAACAGCTTGTGGAAAGACTGAGTTTTTATTGAATTTGCTAGAGACCGAGAGAGGTCCTAATGTTTATGCTGGTATATGGAACAAAATGGCCTATTCGCCAAGATATAGATGGATTTTTATATTTTGTCCAACTCTTGAGATAAATCGCACATATCATGCACATAAATGGCTATTTACGGATGACAGAGTAATGTTGATTAATCCTAAAAAGGAGGGTGGTTTGAATCTTGCCCTAAAAAAATATTATTATTTGAATGCGCGACAAGAAGATGGGGAGAGTCTATTTATAATTGATGATTGCAGCGCACTGAAAGACCTCAAAACTAAGAATCAAATGCTGTCAGAAATTGCATTTAGTGGGCGTCATGCTGGTTGCTCTATGTGGATTCTTACCCAAAAATATAACTCTATTCTTACCGACTTCCGCGAGCAAATTAAGTGGCTATGTTTGTTCTATTGTAAAGATCGTGACAGTTTTGCTGATGCTTTGCGCGAAAATGATGTTATTCCGTCAAAAGACGAACGAGATAGAATGCGAGACTTACTTGCACAACATAAACACTCAAAGTTAATATTAGTTACTGAACAACCAACTTCTTATAATTTCTTAAAATAGATGCATAATAACAATTTCAACATATGGTTAATATTAAATTATTTTGTTTAAAAAAAAAAAAATTCTTAAATATAAAATGGACGACGCTAGTATTGATGCATTAATGAATAGTATTCAAAAACTTGAAAACGAAGGTGAACCTTCAAATCTACCTCCTGTAATTCCACAACTTGATCTATCACCGATGCGAGAACGCTTAATTGGAGTTGTTGCGGGAGGAAATAGCAAAGAATATTTAGGCAAAAACATTACAGTAGCTGAGATTGAGAGCATGGAAGAAAAAGCACTGTTAAAAATATACTCGCGATATGATGCATACATCGGCAATGTAATGGCAAAGTCAGTAAAATCAGCATTATGCTCAGCTTATGCAAATGCAGTGGGATTGCTGGCTCGTACACTTTCAAATAACAAACTAGTACTACGAGATGGTGAAGAATTAACAGAAACGCTAATAAACAATCCAGTAATTAATATTGCTTTGAGTACATACAGTTGCACGCTTTACCATAAGTATGGACATTACTTAGCACCGCTTACAGCAACTCTGCTTACTTGTGGATACATTCACAAAGGGGATTGCACCACAATAACTCCTGAACAATCAGAAGATAATGAAAAAGTTAAATCTTTAGAATCTCAAAAAGAGAAATAAATGTATGGGTAATTGTGGGTAATTGTGGGTAATTGTGGATAATTGTGGGTAATATTATGGGTAATTAGGGATAATTTCTAAATAAAAAAATTATAATTTAATATTATAAAATGTCAGAGCAAAAAGACGATGTTAGTGTATCTGAACCTAAAACTGAGGCGCCGATCGAACCAAAGGTTGTACCACCTCCAGCGCCAATTCCAGTACCTGTAACAGCCCCAGCAGTCAAAATCAAAAATCCCAAGAGAAAAGAGGCAGGGCGAAGAAATGCCGCGAAACAAAAAGAACTAAAAGCGCAAATGCAAAAGCAAATAGAAGAGTCAGCAAAAATAATAGCTAATTATACCGATAAACCATCACAGCCTATTTCCATTCCTAAACTGCCTAGAAAACATACAAAAATTAGCACTGATAACTTGTATTGGCAAGTTCCTGCAGCACTTACTATTTTAATTGTAGGGGGAATTTTAGTATTTCTTCAACGAGGTAATAAAATACAAACAAACACAGTTCCTTCCTCCGCTCCAGTCGCTAAAGCAACTGATTCAGCTCCATCAGATAATGTATTTGATTGGTAAGGCAGGGGCTTATCGCCTCCGCACCTCCACTTGTAAAAATTGCATTATGTAGTTGGCATTGTAAAAATTATAAAGAGCATTGTAGTTAATTATTTTATTTTATTTTTTTGTGTGCATAATATATAAATGGACACTACAACAAATACACTAGTTAATTCGGCATACAATACAGCCTTGCTAAGTGGGCTTGTTTTCACCAACTGTTTCCTCGCAGAAAAGGCATTTGGCACTAAACCGACTAATCTAGGCAAATTTAATATTGAAAATATGGGCAAGTTTACTCTCAAT
Organism: Ophiura sarsii; assembly: GCA_035610835.1. Classification (NCBI taxonomy): domain Eukaryota; kingdom Metazoa; phylum Echinodermata; class Ophiuroidea; order Amphilepidida; family Ophiuridae; genus Ophiura; species Ophiura sarsii. The sequence goes on along the minus strand of CM069458.1, from coordinate 62,172,480 downwards.
CTTTATCTTGCAGATTTAACAAAAACTTGGGTCCAAAAACAAGGATGGCTTCCTGAAAATATTATACCAAGCTCAAGCGTTACACCGGGAAATTAAAATAAAAAAAAATAAAAAAATAGATTAAATATATATAATGGCGATGTTAATAGGTGGTGCTGTTGTAAATGCATTAGCTTTCACAGGAAGTAATTTCTTGTTTAGTTTAATTAATGGCGATGCTGAGAGGAAAAGGCATGACTTAGCTTTAGAAGACTTACAAAAAGGTAGAGACATATGGAATCAGAAAAGACTAGACAACATCGATTATGCAAACAGACGATTACGTGAAGAAGCAAACTCTGAAAAAACATTCACTCAGATATCCAAAGCCGCTGCAGAATACTATCTCGTTACGGGGCAACATTTAACGCTACAAGATACAGGCCCAGAGCCTATGTTAGAAGATTATTTAGACGAAAATCAAGTCTCAAATATACAGACTGGTGAAATATTTGTTATTAGCACAGGTCTAGTTCTCACTGGTTATTTAGCATACAAGTATTTATAAGTGTGGTTATAATTATGTAAGTGCCGTGTGCTTATTTTTTTTTTTTAAATTTAAATTTTGATTATAATTATTACAGTTAACACAATTAAGCCTATCTACTGTTAAATCAACAGATGATGAGCTGGCTTAGCAAATAGTGTGGTATTTACATTAGCCACACGTTATTATCACACACCTCGAGTTCACACAGAGGACATGTGTTTACATACAATAGTCATAGGGACAGTGTACTTGCAGTGTTAGAAACATCCAATTTGACTAATTGAAATTTGAATCACCTAACCAAAAACACAACCACCCGTTTCCTTATCTAAGCTAATGTAAATATATTACACACACTAAACAGAAACCAAAATGCGTCTTAGTAAATATTGATGAAGTTCCATACCGGAGAGCTTGCTGGTAGATTTTTTTTCTTTAAGTGAACACTGCCACTGTCCCTTTATCTTAGATTGAATCAACAGGCTATATACACTGCGCATGACCAAAAAGACACCGCCGGTGTCCCTTTATCTTAGATTGAATCAACAGGCTATATACACTGCGCATGACCAAAAAGACACCGCCGGTGTCCCTTTATCTTAGATTGAATCAACAGGCTATATACACTGCGCATGACCAAAAAGACACCGCCGGTGTCCCTTTATCTTAGATTGAATCAACAGGCTATACACTAACTTATCCAAGCAAATTTGACTTTGAAATTGTGCTGATGCTAAAATTTCAGATAATACAGAACAATAGCAATGTCCGTGTAGTCATAACAACTATTTAAAAAAAAAAAAAATTAACATACAATTTTTAGTTATAAGTACTTACCTGTTTTCATTGGACTTCTTGCTTGAGATTGATTTATAACAATAAATTGAATTATTTTCTGCGGTCTTATTTAATTCAAGGGTACATGTATAGTGTTAATTGCAATAAATTATTTTGTATGCATTTAATATATCATGGCTTCAAAAACAGAAGTAACCCCCCGCACCTCCACTAAGCTATCTAAAATTTATTATAGCCCAAAAGGATATTGGCGTGGAATTGCTGCCATCAAAAAGTTGTCATCCACCGCGAGTGTGTCAGAAGAAATTGCAAAAAATTGGCTAAAAAAGCAAGCAATTTGGCAAATATATCTTCCTGCTCCAAAATATATTCCAAGACCTAAATTTGATATAATTACACCAAATGAAGCCCATCAAGCCGATCTATTATTTTTACCACATGATAAATTACCCCGCGGACGCAAACTATATAAGTATGCTTTAACAGTTGTCGACATTGCCTCGCGCTATAAAGAAGCCCACCCACTTTTTTCGAAAAATTCTGATGAAGTTGCAAAAGCATTTTCTAATATTTATAAACGCGGCCCACTAACATGGCCTAAATTGCTACAAGTTGATTCAGGACGTGAATTCATGGGTACCGTTAGTAACTTAATGGCATTAAATAATGTTGCAATTAGACGTGGTGAAAGGGGTTTGCATAGAGCTCAGGGAATAGTTGAGAGATTTAACAGAACACTTGCTGAGAGGCTATTTGGGCATCAGTATGCGCAAGAATTACTGTTGGAAGCACATGGCAAAGATGCACGATCGAGAGAATGGGTCGCTAGACTTCCAGCCGTTGTTAAGGCTTTAAATAATGAGGTAACTCGATTAATCGGTAAAAAACCTTCTGTGGCTATAACAAATAATCAAATTGAAATAAAATCTTCTGCACCACGGGGTTCCAAATCTGAACAGCGCATACCTACAAACATTGGAGTACGATACTTATACCAACCTGGTGAGTTAGAAGGTGGTGAACAAAGAAGGGCAACTGATCCAATTTGGTCGTTAAGCATAAATCGAATAGGTAATACCATCGTAAAACCTGGAGACCCAATTTTGTATTATTTAGACCCAAAAATAAACCCTCACACACCAAAACGCGGTTTTGTACGTCAAGAATTATTAGTAGTACCTCCTGATACTCAATTACCACCTGGTGGTATTCTGTAATGCCCATATGCTAAAGTGCTAATTCCATCATTTGCAATCCATCGCTTTGTGTCTAAAGGTGAAAGTGATATTTTATTAACATGTATGCCGTATATTTGATGCATTTCACTCCGTAGCATATTCATGCCATGCCTAATAACTTTTTGATCTTTAAGTACATTTTTATATTGTTCATGCGTGATGTGCTTTTTAACCACATATTTTTTTACGCCTTTTGCTTTGCGGATATTACCATCCGATGTAACTATTGAATACATTTTAGGTCTTAAGCCAACATATTCCTCAACCGCTGCTCCACCGCATTCATCTTTCATTTTGCCAAGAACCTTTTTATTTTTTTCACTGTAAAGAGGGTGTTCTTTAGGATAATTGCTAGTATCGTAAAAATCTGCATGTTGCGCCATATCGCGATAAACATCCTCAGTTTCAATATGTAAAAGTAAACTATCTGTGTCGGTGTAAAGCAATTTGCAAGCGCTTCCGTATTGTTTTTTAAGATGGTTATTATTTTCTTATTTTCTTATTATAAATCCTTGTTATTATTATTATTATTATTATTATTATTATTATTGTAATAAAAGTCATACATCAGCAATTTACTTAAATCCAAAATACACATTCCTACATATGCGGGCCGATTAAGACATAGCTTACTTTTATACATATGCAATGCAGCTAATTCATTACTAAATATTTTCTCTCTTGCAAATGTTGGCTTCGCAATTAGCTTTCTTATTTTATTATGCTCATCAGCACGAACCAAATGAACATCAACACGCTTTCTCAAATTCTCCATTGTTTTGCCAAACACTGCATTATTCATTAGCTTATACAAGTCCTTCTCGAAATCGCTAGTTGCTTGTTTTCGAAGTTCTGTGTTCATTTGAATATATGGCTTCATCCAAGGTGAATGATTAAAACGTAATACTCTATGTATTTTTGTTAATTTCATACCTAAATCAATGCACTGTTGTAAATTTCTGTAATGCAACACATATTTTTTCTTATTACGCAAATTCGGTACAAGTTTGTCTGTATTAAGACTAGTTTTTCCAATCAAGTTATTTTGATAATCTGATAGCCATTCTTTATCTATTTTCATGCGCTCTGGTGCTAAAGGATAATCATTATGCTCATCGTGCAGCTCTTTTATATATTCAAGATCAACTTCTAAAATATAACCATTCTTTGAAAAATCACCATTCTTTGAAAAATCACAGTTTGATAAATCTGTAACCCACTCAAACCCTCCTGTTGGTAAATATTGACTCATTGCCCAACCGTACAAGTTATTCGCATCTTCATATTGAATATAGCTTGTTGGTTTAGTTGGATCATAATCTGGAACTTTATCATTGTTTGCTTTAGCATATCTCTGACTTACCATAGAAACACCACCTCGCATACCTTTTTCAATAAATAAATACATGTCATAGTCTGTTAATAACTCAAGTTTAACTTTTGTCTTTTTAAGCAACGCATCCCACGATAACCCCGGACCTGTATAATAGTGAGCCGGATCTAGTTTATAGTGTTTTAAGCATGTATTTCTAAATTTCTCAAATACATCCGCAAGCAGCATTGTATCAGTTTTTAAATACAAGTCATGATAGTCTCCCATGTTCTTACAATCGAATGTATCCCAAACTTTTTGTGCATAAATATAGTCTTCTTGACTAATTCCACAATCCGTTAAACTGCTGTAAAAATCCTCAATAGGAGGTAGTTGTTTATCTTCAAAACGCTCCCAATCATCCATGTACTCGTAAGGATAAACTCCTTTTCTGAGCAATAATTTACTTTTTTCTTGATCTGGCTCATTTAATTTTGTTATTTTAAATACTTCAGCAGGATTTGCCTTAACCAAATTATCTAATGAAGCTAGTAAAAATTGTGCGCTGTCAATAAATCGTAATTGTCGTAAAGAAAATGAAATATATTTTTCCATGTTATTCGGAATACACTTAATAACACCTTTAGTTTCGCTAATAGCTTGCATAATTAGATGAGAATCATAACCTCGTAAATTATGAAATACTACAGGGATAAAGAACTCTCTATTCGAAGGTTTAATTCGCAGTTTTAAATTACAATCTGAGTGGGCGGCCCCTCTAAATTCCCCTGTAATATGACAATGATCACGTACTTTATATCTTTGAGAAAACTTTTTACAACAAATTGCACATTCTTTCGCCTCAAAATAGCTATTATTTATTTCGTAATTTACATCTTCAAACTTACCTTCAGGACGACAGCGCTTATGGACAGCCTTTTGATTATAACACACTTTCTTATTTTCATTATCAAAACCACCCTCTTCACATATCCAACATTGTTTAGTGTTATAATACTCCCTCCATTCTTTAGAAGTTAAAGTATCCATCTTTTTGGGGAATTTTAGCGATTTAATAATATCATTTTCACATTTTTCAACCTGTTCAAAAAACTTACTCATCGCGTCAGGTCCTCGGTAAACTATACAGGGTGTATCAAACAAATTAGGACACTTTTTGATGATGGTTTAAATCCTTGTTAAATCACTGAAGCATGACCAATTTTTATTTCAATGTAAAGTACAACCGATAAAGATAAAATCCTGAAGAGATGAGAAAAATCCATCATTAATTAAGGAAATTGTGACCTATTAGGCAAGGCAATCTATTTTGTAGTATGTACAATGGTCATTCACACAGTAACAGTAGAGTAACATGAACGTGCACACTATTTATGCCAATATCATGATAATGATCCATCTACAGTGGGTTCGAGAACTTTTTTAATTTGCACAGAATATGCATGCATCTGATTTGTGGATTATTTATTTAGCCAGTATTGATTTGTGCCAGAATTAAATGGATTACCAAACTAATCTTTGCTATTGACTGACAGATTATTTTCTATGTTTATAATTATTGTAACGTATTGAAACGTAAACCATGCTATTTACTGGTCTATACATGTAAATCCCATTGTACAAACCAGTAAATGACATGGTTTACGCAAATTATGCTAGTTTTCTTATTTTTCATCGGATTGATCTCATATTTTCAGGATATCATAATAATTAATTGGGCTTTACATTGAGACTAAATTGGTCATGGTCCAGTGATTACAACAAGTATTACACCGCCATGAAAAAGTGTCCTAATTTTTTTGATACACCCTGTAGGCTTCTCAGATACTCCATCAGATCTAACAGCTACAATCGAAAATCCGCACACATTGTGAACAGATGTTTTTTGCGTGTTTTTTCTTTCTTTAGACGCTGGAGCTTCTATTTTCGTAACTAGTGCTTCTAAGTCTGCATATATTACCCATGGTACTTTAAGCTGTTTGCGATAGTTTTCAAACTTTAGAATTGATTTGTTTTTCGTTGGCATTTCTATTTTAGTAGACCTTTCTCCGATCCCTCGACATTCAGGTTTATGCTCCTCAAGTAAATCTGCTCTAATATATCCGTGATGACATCTATCGCAAAAATACTTCTTTTCTTTATGCAAAGTCTGATCATATAAAAGACCATTTAAATTTTTAATCCAAGTATAATGCAAATTTGCTTTTGTGTCTTCACCCCACTCAAATTCCTCCTCATTGTCTTTTAATTTTTCAGTTAATAACATCAAACAAATGCGAGGTATTTCTGAAGGCTGACTACTAATATAATAATTTACAGTACATCCTTTTTCCCATCCATACACGTTAATTGTTAAGTTATTTTGTTTTTCTACTTTTTTAATCTGAGTTATTGGAGTAGGAAATTCTATACCTGTAAAATTTAACCCATCATTAGTTGGATAACTTGAAGTTCTATTTGAGTGATCATTTGTTGGAAATAACGCTGATCGTAATGCCCACCTCAAACAATTATCATCTTGGTTTTGTACATTAATAATAACTTTCTTGTTTGCTAATTTTTTTGGTAAAGGAATATAAGAGCCGCCCCTTAAAGGTGAGTATTCAGCAAAATTTAAAAACAATCTTTCAATTCTATCCACAACCCACCCAGATCCAAAGCTAACGTAATTTTCGATACTTGCTATTATTTTAGCATGTGCTTGAGCAAGATCGATGTTTACTAAATTCAGCTTAATATTGTCTTCATCTATATCAACTTTTTTCAAAACGGGTATTTGCGCACTATAAAAACTTGGATGTGCGTATGTTGAGATATTTGTTTGTGGATTGTCTTTTCTCATTAATATTTGCAAAACTAAATTAAATTTTACTCCATTTAACTCTGCTGCTTCTCTCGCTATCCGTGTTGCTGTTATTGGCTTAACTTCTTCTAAAAATGCGACAGGATCATTTCTATTTTCTAAAACTACCATTTCATAACTTTTAAGAAATTTACCAAAAGTATTGGTTAACTTCAAATACATAGCAGTATTAGACGGTTCTAAAGGTGCAGGAAGATCTTCTAAAATTGGTGAATTAAACATAGGATCAATAGGGTTTACATCTGCTAATTCGTTTAAAATTTCATTTTCTATTGATTCCCTGTTATATACCATATTTTTAAGAGGCCCATCACTAATTGGTTTTGATTTTTCTTTTTTGTTTTTTGGTTGAATTTTTATCTTTTCAGGCTCTAATTTTAAAGCGCGTAATAATTCGACCCCAAATTTCTTTTTCAATTTGAACACAGACTTTGTATAAAATGAACTTATTCCGCCTCTTATATATGATACCGCCCAGTCCTTCGATTTATATACTACATACAAAATACCATTTTCTTCCTTAAACGGTAATACAATTGGTGTTGTAATATTATGAAAAGTATTGAAGTCATCTAGTAACATTTTGTTTCTATACAAGGTAAATAAAAAAGTTCAAATTAAATTTATTTACCTATTTATTTACATAAAATGTAATAAATTTAGTTTTAAATCCCTTAACCAATTTTAAAACTACAAAAATCATACAAAAAAATTCTCAAAATTCCCTTCGTCTGTAGGGGTCATAAGGTCACCACAGAAGACTTGTTCTGTAGAGGTCATAAGGTTACCACAGAAGACTTGTTCTGTAGGGGTCATAAGGTCACCACAGAAGACTTGTTCTGTAGGGGTCATAAGGTCACCACAGAAGACTTGTTCTATAGGGGTCATAAGGTCACCACAGAAGACTTGTTCTGTAGGGGTCATAAGGTCACCACAGAAGACTTGTTCTGTAGGGGTCATAAGGTCACCACAGAAGACTTGTTCTGTAGGGGTCATAAGGTTAATACAAAAATCATACAAAAAGATTCTCCTCGTTGTATTTGCAGTAGTTAGACAAGTGGAGGGTTATGGATTTTTTCTTCTTGTATACCCCGGTACCCAGTAATTTATGACTATTAAATCCGAACTGAGAGAGAGCAAAGCGAGGGTATTGGTAGTAATTACTGGTGCCGGGGTATACAAGGTAAATGGTTTAGAACCCACACTTCCCTAACTACTACATGTTATACAAATAATGAATGTTTATGAGTGCAATGGTATGAATATTTTCATGAGGTGAAAGATGAAATGTTCCATTCAACGAAGCGAAGCTGAGTTGAATGGAACATTTCATCTTTCACCTCATGAAAATATTCATACCATTGCACGAATGAAAAACATTCATTATTTGTTTTATATAACAACACATTCGGTAGGTTATTTGTCATAAAAGACGGAAGCTGACAGGCCTACGCTACTGACTGAGTAGGCTAGGCCTAAGCTTATTTTGATTTCAAATTGATCATATTAATTAGACCTAGCCCTCACCTGGAAGCTTGCGTTCTCACTTACAATATTTGTCTCATGTACAGCATTAACATTAGTCCCATCAATACAAGAAGGCAATTATAATCCAAGATATGCAGGCAACAGTATACAAATATTGACTGCCCGTGATAGGCCTACTATTTTCCACAGGCCGAAGGCCGAGGGAAAATAGTAGGCCTATGGTCTCAAGATCATCGAGGGGGAATAGTTTTTACTATTTCCCGAATAAAAGAGCAGTCAATATTTGTTTTATATACCAAGATTATTTTGAGCTGGGCAATAGTAAAAACTATTGCCCGGCCAAAATCAGCCCAAGCGGTATATAAACAAAACATAGGCCTCCCAGCCGCTACGCTACGGCATTTTCACCGGAAGATTGGTTGTTGGGAGACGCTGCACACAGGCTGGCCATAAAAACAAACGCATCGTAATCGTGGCGCGGTTCAATATTAGCGCGTGTACAGTGACTGTTGCCTGATGAAAAACACGAGGCGTGCAATAGTACAAAACGTATGGAACCAAGTTGCACGGCAAATGGAACCAAATTGCACGGCAAATGGAACCAAATTGCACGATTAATGACGTATGATGTAAAATCAATGAAATGGGACAAATATTTCATGTCATGTGACATACAATCCACCAATCAAATGACAAGGAAATTTCCAACTGTTATATAATACATAATGGCATGCTCTTCTTAAAAGCATCATATCAGCAACATTGCCAACAACTTTCAATATGCAACTGAATATGCTGAAGCAGTACTTTGACTCGATAATTTATTGACATTGACATCTACATCATTACTCGGCAGAGTCCATCAGTCGGGATATTGACGCCATCGTTGGAACAATGTGTGAACAGTTACAGACCGGCCGGGTTTATGAATGAGTTTGTGGTCTGTTAACGTGCTTAGGTATTGCTTTTCTGATGGCTTTTTTGAGAGGCAGATCTCAAATTGGGAAGACGTCTTGATATTCTCGATTTTGGTGGTGTATGGTGAATTCAGCATTCTGATCACTATCTACGTCTTCAATACCCTATCACTAGAGGTATAGCTGGTGATAGAACTTTCACAGTTTGTGCATCAAAAGTGTGGAATGACTACCTATCTGTATTAGACAATCATCATCTACAAGTGTGTTCAAAAAAGCTCTTAAACCTTATTTGTTCCCTTAACAGTTTTTCTGTATATTATAGGTTGTTCTAATCTATTTTGTAAGTACTATAATATATTGTACTATGTTCAAGTTACACTCATATTTTGTAGTTTAAGTTGTAATTGTAAGGTTTATTATCTTGTAAGCGCTCTGAGCCTTTTGGAAATGGCGCAATTAAGGCTTCCTGTATTGTATTGTATTGTATTGTATTGTATTGTATTGTATTGTATTGTATTGTATTGTATTGTATTGTATTGTATTGTATTGTATTGTATTGTATTGTATTGTATTGTAGTGTATTGTATTGTATTGTAGTGTATTGTATTGTATTGTATTGTATTGTATTGTATTGTATTGTATTGTATTGTATTGTGTAGTGTAAAGCAAATCTCAGTTTAAGACATGACATGGCCATTTACACAGAAATTGTCAAAAACCAGTTTGTCCACATGCTACTCAAGCCTATAAGATTTATGGTTAACTCTGTGGATGAACACTGAACTTCGGTTTACTTACGTTTGTAGATGGGATGACCACTAAGAAGTAGATGAGGAAGCTTCCGTTGCTTTAGTTTGTAGTCCTTGGCGATCGATGCCTTCTTCTTTAGTACCATAATGGCCGGGGTCAAAGGAGAGAAATATTTCTTCTGTCTAGAGAAACTCAGTATTGACAGTGTAGACATGATGCGATGGATACCCAAAAGATTCTCACAAACACATTTACATCAACCCAAGTGTAACAATTGTGTCATTGATTTGTTTTCTTTATCAGGCAAATTATGCCACAAACATCACTGTGTGTTATCCAACAAAAGGTATGTCCAAACTAGGAGGTTTAGCGTCAGGTTTAAGTGTCAATAGCGTGATTGGTCCTAATTTTAGTTTTTAACGTCACAATCGAAACCACTTATGGACACCCTACGTCGTACGACTGGACACACCTTTTGTTGGCTTAACAATCACAGTGATGTTTATAACATCATTCACTTATATCAAGAAAACAAAAACAGGCACTTATCTACTTATTGCGTTATAAACCTTTATTTTGTACTTGGGTATCTTCATTCTATTCGATTCATTGATTTCTTTATAAATGTGTGAGATAAACCATTTTCTCCCCATTCGTATTTAACATGTACAAGGTGAAATACAACTTTCAAACGTAAGGGGGCTGTCAACCCTAAAAACATGAAATGTATTAAGCGCTGTAACTTTTGAACTATTAATGTGGTGGACGTGTATATAAAAGTATAAGGAAATGAGTCGGAGAACGCATTTTTGTATCAATTTTTTACGAAAAATGCTGAATTTTTAAAATTTGACAAAAAAATCACATTTTTGGCACTTTTTGGTCAACATCTTAAAAACTAAACATTTTTATGACAAAACTAAAAAACGTCTCTTAATACTTTACTTTACTTTCGTCGACCTCGGTCGGAAGCCATGATGAATTTTCGCCAGTTCACTCTGTCCTGCATTAGATTGCGTAGCTCTTGCTGGTTGATGCCAGCATCTTTGTCAACCTTGGTCTCCCTTGAGTACGTTGGCCTTGAGTTGGGGTCCAGAAGACTAGTTGAGACACTGGTTCATTCAGCCTTCTTACACAGTGGGCAGCAAAATTGAGGCGTCGACGCTGAACAATTTCTGATATTTTTGGTAGCCCTGCATAGATTTCCTCTCTTGTGGGATGATCCTTCCAGTTGAAGTTTAATACCATCATTAGTAGTCTGGTATAGCAGCCGTCAAGTCTTGCCTCAAGTCTGTTTGTTAATGTCCACCCTTCTGCGCCATAAAGTAGAATGCTTTCTACAGCAGCACGGAAGAAGCTGAACACGTCTCTAGAGAAGTATTATAAGTTGATTTTGGTGCAATTTCAACATTTGTTGCCCAAAAACTGAATTTGCTACGAATGACGCATATTTTGAGCCCACAAAACTGAATGTTTGGTCAAGACTTATATACAAAATGAGAACTTTTAGTAAACTTTGATAGCAAAAATGGATTCTTCGACTCATTTCCTTTCCAAAAATGTACTTTTATATACATCATATTAATAATTCAAAAGTTACAGTACTTGATAAATTTCATGTTTTTTAGGTTGACAGCCCCTTAATAAGTTTTGCTCTGACTTTACTATATTATGATTATAGAGGCCCTTTGGAGAAAGTAATCAACCATGCGTCATACACCGGAATCATGGAGTACTATAATCCATACAGTTTATTCTCTGAATTGACGCGGGATTTTTTGAAAGTGATGTAAACTCGCATGAATGAAATGGGATTTTAGCTTCTTATAGTTTTGGTGAACAAAGTTCAGTAGTCCGCCGTGGTTCAAGTCAACTACTTAATATGCAGGGCCTCTATTTTAGCCCGAAAGAGATTTGTCAAGACAGTCTTCCAATTGGCATTTCTTGTAAGATGTCAAGGAGATGCATGTTATGCCTGACTCGGATTGGCGCTTATTTATCAGCATGTTCAGAACGGACTTCCGGTCATGTACGTAACCACTGCTCCAATGAGGTCATGTACGTCGCGAAGTAACCAACGCACACATTGTGAACGTGATTCGTGTCCAGGCGTTTGGTTTCGCATGTTTAGAGAGAAACCATGGTATATGTTTATGGTCGCTAGATCATCCTATTGAAAGACCACGAGCCTGTCGCTGCCACCTCTCCGAAACCCGCGATATGCCTGTTAAAGACATGTTACCTTGCATACGCTGTCTTACGCATTTCTTGTTTTAGGGGTCATAAGGTCACCACAGAAGACTTGTTCTGTAGGGGTCATAAGGTTAATACAAAAATCATACAAAAAGATTCTCCTCGTTGTATTTGCAGTAGTTAGACAAGTGGAGGGTTATGGATTTTTTCTTCTTGTATACCCCGGTACCCAGTAATTTATGACTATTAAATCCGAACTGAGAGAGAGCAAAGCGAGGGTATTGGTAGTAATTACTGGTGCCGGGGTATACAAGGTAAATGGTTTAGAACCCACACTTCCCTAACTACTACATGTTATACAAATAATGAATGTTTATGAGTGCAATGGTATGAATATTTTCATGAGGTGAAAGATGAAATGTTCCATTCAACGAAGCGAAGCTGAGTTGAATGGAACATTTCATCTTTCACCTCATGAAAATATTCATACCATTGCACGAATGAAAAACATTCATTATTTGTTTTATATAACAACACATTCGGTAGGTTATTTGTCATAAAAGACGGAAGCTGACAGGCCTACGCTACTGACTGAGTAGGCTAGGCCTAAGCTTATTTTGATTTCAAATTGATCATATTAATTAGACCTAGCCCTCACCTGGAAGCTTGCGTTCTCACTTACAATATTTGTCTCATGTACAGCATTAACATTAGTCCCATCAATACAAGAAGGCAATTATAATCCAAGATATGCAGGCAACAGTATACAAATATTGACTGCCCGTGATAGGCCTACTATTTTCCACAGGCCGAAGGCCGAGGGAAAATAGTAGGCCTATGGTCTCAAGATCATCGAGGGGGAATAGTTTTTACTATTTCCCGAATAAAAGAGCAGTCAATATTTGTTTTATATACCAAGATTATTTTGAGCTGGGCAATAGTAAAAACTATTGCCCGGCCAAAATCAGCCCAAGCGGTATATAAACAAAACATAGGCCTCCCAGCCGCTACGCTACGGCATTTTCACCGGAAGATTGGTTGTTGGGAGACGCTGCACACAGGCTGGCCATAAAAACAAACGCATCGTAATCGTGGCGCGGTTCAATATTAGCGCGTGTACAGTGACTGTTGCCTGATGAAAAACACGAGGCGTGCAATAGTACAAAACGTATGGAACCAAGTTGCACGGCAAATGGAACCAAATTGCACGGCAAATGGAACCAAATTGCACGATTAATGACGTATGATGTAAAATCAATGAAATGGGACAAATATTTCATGTCATGTGACATACAATCCACCAATCAAATGACAAGGAAATTTCCAACTGTTATATAATACATAATGGCATGCTCTTCTTAAAAGCATCATATCAGCAACATTGCCAACAACTTTCAATATGCAACTGAATATGCTGAAGCAGTACTTTGACTCGATAATTTATTGACATTGACATCTACATCATTACTCGGCAGAGTCCATCAGTCGGGATATTGACGCCATCGTTGGAACAATGTGTGAACAGTTACAGACCGGCCGGGTTTATGAATGAGTTTGTGGTCTGTTAACGTGCTTAGGTATTGCTTTTCTGATGGCTTTTTTGAGAGGCAGATCTCAAATTGGGAAGACGTCTTGATATTCTCGATTTTGGTGGTGTATGGTGAATTCAGCATTCTGATCACTATCTACGTCTTCAATACCCTATCACTAGAGGTATAGCTGGTGATAGAACTTTCACAGTTTGTGCATCAAAAGTGTGGAATGACTACCTATCTGTATTAGACAATCATCATCTACAAGTGTGTTCAAAAAAGCTCTTAAACCTTATTTGTTCCCTTAACAGTTTTTCTGTATATTATAGGTTGTTCTAATCTATTTTGTAAGTACTATAATATATTGTACTATGTTCAAGTTACACTCATATTTTGTAGTTTAAGTTGTAATTGTAAGGTTTATTATCTTGTAAGCGCTCTGAGCCTTTTGGAAATGGCGCAATTAAGGCTTCCTGTATTGTATTGTATTGTATTGTATTGTATTGTATTGTATTGTATTGTATTGTATTGTATTGTATTGTATTGTATTGTAGTGTATTGTATTGTATTGTATTGTATTGTATTGTATTGTATTGTATTGTATTGTATTGTGTAGTGTAAAGCAAATCTCAGTTTAAGACATGACATGGCCATTTACACAGAAATTGTCAAAAACCAGTTTGTCCACATGCTACTCAAGCCTATAAGATTTATGGTTAACTCTGTGGATGAACACTGAACTTCGGTTTACTTACGTTTGTAGATGGGATGACCACTAAGAAGTAGATGAGGAAGCTTCCGTTGCTTTAGTTTGTAGTCCTTGGCGATCGATGCCTTCTTCTTTAGTACCATAATGGCCGGGGTCAAAGGAGAGAAATATTTCTTCTGTCTAGAGAAACTCAGTATTGACAGTGTAGACATGATGCGATGGATACCCAAAAGATTCTCACAAACACATTTACATCAACCCAAGTGTAACAATTGTGTCATTGATTTGTTTTCTTTATCAGGCAAATTATGCCACAAACATCACTGTGTGTTATCCAACAAAAGGTATGTCCAAACTAGGAGGTTTAGCGTCAGGTTTAAGTGTCAATAGCGTGATTGGTCCTAATTTTAGTTTTTAACGTCACAATCGAAACCACTTATGGACACCCTACGTCGTACGACTGGACACACCTTTTGTTGGCTTAACAATCACAGTGATGTTTATAACATCATTCACTTATATCAAGAAAACAAAAACAGGCACTTATCTACTTATTGCGTTATAAACCTTTATTTTGTACTTGGGTATCTTCATTCTATTCGATTCATTGATTTCTTTATAAATGTGTGAGATAAACCATTTTCTCCCCATTCGTATTTAACATGTACAAGGTGAAATACAACTTTCAAACGTAAGGGGGCTGTCAACCCTAAAAACATGAAATGTATTAAGCGCTGTAACTTTTGAACTATTAATGTGGTGGACGTGTATATAAAAGTATAAGGAAATGAGTCGGAGAACGCATTTTTGTATCAATTTTTTACGAAAAATGCTGAATTTTTAAAATTTGACAAAAAAATCACATTTTTGGCACTTTTTGGTCAACATCTTAAAAACTAAACATTTTTATGACAAAACTAAAAAACGTCTCTTAATACTTTACTTTACTTTCGTCGACCTCGGTCGGAAGCCATGATGAATTTTCGCCAGTTCACTCTGTCCTGCATTAGATTGCGTAGCTCTTGCTGGTTGATGCCAGCATCTTTGTCAACCTTGGTCTCCCTTGAGTACGTTGGCCTTGAGTTGGGGTCCAGAAGACTAGTTGAGACACTGGTTCATTCAGCCTTCTTACACAGTGGGCAGCAAAATTGAGGCGTCGACGCTGAACAATTTCTGATATTTTTGGTAGCCCTGCATAGATTTCCTCTCTTGTGGGATGATCCTTCCAGTTGAAGTTTAATACCATCATTAGTAGTCTGGTATAGCAGCCGTCAAGTCTTGCCTCAAGTCTGTTTGTTAATGTCCACCCTTCTGCGCCATAAAGTAGAATGCTTTCTACAGCAGCACGGAAGAAGCTGAACACGTCTCTAGAGAAGTATTATAAGTTGATTTTGGTGCAATTTCAACATTTGTTGCCCAAAAACTGAATTTGCTACGAATGACGCATATTTTGAGCCCACAAAACTGAATGTTTGGTCAAGACTTATATACAAAATGAGAACTTTTAGTAAACTTTGATAGCAAAAATGGATTCTTCGACTCATTTCCTTTCCAAAAATGTACTTTTATATACATCATATTAATAATTCAAAAGTTACAGTACTTGATAAATTTCATGTTTTTTAGGTTGACAGCCCCTTAATAAGTTTTGCTCTGACTTTACTATATTATGATTATAGAGGCCCTTTGGAGAAAGTAATCAACCATGCGTCATACACCGGAATCATGGAGTACTATAATCCATACAGTTTATTCTCTGAATTGACGCGGGATTTTTTGAAAGTGATGTAAACTCGCATGAATGAAATGGGATTTTAGCTTCTTATAGTTTTGGTGAACAAAGTTCAGTAGTCCGCCGTGGTTCAAGTCAACTACTTAATATGCAGGGCCTCTATTTTAGCCCGAAAGAGATTTGTCAAGACAGTCTTCCAATTGGCATTTCTTGTAAGATGTCAAGGAGATGCATGTTATGCCTGACTCGGATTGGCGCTTATTTATCAGCATGTTCAGAACGGACTTCCGGTCATGTACGTAACCACTGCTCCAATGAGGTCATGTACGTCGCGAAGTAACCAACGCACACATTGTGAACGTGATTCGTGTCCAGGCGTTTGGTTTCGCATGTTTAGAGAGAAACCATGGTATATGTTTATGGTCGCTAGATCATCCTATTGAAAGACCACGAGCCTGTCGCTGCCACCTCTCCGAAACCCGCGATATGCCTGTTAAAGACATGTTACCTTGCATACGCTGTCTTACGCATTTCTTCAGAATCATGAGAATGAGGATAGATCAGCAGTTGAACAGGATGTAGAGAACCTTCATCTCACAGAAGACATTGCGATTTTGGAAAAGCAGATTGAAAGAAATCCAGATAGCGACTGCCAAGGATCCAAATCTCTAGAATGTCAGAGAATCTGGTTGGCCCGACGATACGACAAATGTGCCTCCAGAAGCACATCTGCATTTCCTTTTCAAACATGAACTCACTGTCCAAGATCGTGTTGTATTCAAAAGGGACACGTCAGCCACTATCGTCAAAGTGCACATTGCCAATCTCTTGGAGCACAATACGAATTGCGAGAGATTCAGTATCCCGGTCCGGCATTACATCAGATATCAACGATAGATTGTCCAAATTTGAAATATGCAACACCTTCCAATCAGACCAACATAAGGAAACCCGTATCCACCGTGAGCTTTCCTAACATATGTGAAGAAAATCGGTGTCGATTTCATATAATACGCAGATAGCAAAGACTGTGATTTATTACTCGGGGAATATTCTTAACTGGATCGCATGTACAGCAAAGATGCATCGGCTGTCATAAAGTGATTAAAAATCCACTTTGCCAGACCTCGCGTACCATTAAAAGTGACAATGACCTGATGACCCTCTTTATAATTCAACGTTTGCCAATTTCGCCACAGAATACAAATTGATCACAAACACAAGTTTACCAGAATACCCTCAAAGCAACGGCAAAGTCGAGCCGATCTTTAAAATCGCAAAGAAAATTATGCACAAAGAAGGACCACAATTATCTCCAGAGATCACTCCTCTTTTTTTTTGATGAACAGGCCCACTGCTGGTCTGGACAAGACTTGACCGACTAACAATGTGCGCATACATGTAGTACTGTCTTAGATTGTATATAAAATAACGATACACACATTAATTTTCATTTAGATTTTTTTTAGCATTCCCTTCTTATTAATTATATGGGTTAGCAATTTATTGTGGCCCAAATGGGTTACAATATATACCGACCGAATTCATTAAATGCACGTGTAATTTTAAGACTGCACGATCTGCACTCAGCTTACACTGGGCATGGTTGCGTAATCATCCAAGGCGTACAATTGGTGCACGGGTTTAGGTAAACGCGCGTTAAACTACCCCTATACCCATGTTTACAGTTAGATGTTTACAGTTAGATACTTTTCAGTGAGTAAGACGCGTGTTTAAGGGGGGACTTAAGGAAGTTTTTTGTTGAATTTTGTTAGTGCTGTAATTATTGAACCACGACTCAAATGTGTATAAAAGTATACCTTTTTGGAAAGGAAATGGATCAGAGAATCCAAATTTGGCATCAATTTTGACCAAAAATGTTGATTTTTTGAGAAAATCACAAAAAAAATCACTTTTTTGACCCATTTTTTTTGAACAAAGCTAACAAACATAATTTTGATTTAAAAATGCCCAAATCACTTGATGATGATGTTAAGACACTAATGAAGGGACGATTTTTTTTTTTTGAAACCTAATCCAATATTTTTTGAAATTTTGACAAAAAAGTGTAAAAATAAATAAAACTCCATTTTTCACGTTTTTTGGCACTTTTTGGTCAAAAGTTTCAAAAATATTAGATTAGGTTTAAAAAAAAAAAAATCGTCCCTTCATGAGTGTCTTTTTAATCATCATCAAGTGATTTGGTCATTTTTTACTCAGAATTATTTTTGTTAGCTTTGTTCAAAAAATTTGGGTCAAAAAAAGTGAATTTTGTGATTTTCTCAAAAAATAAACTTTTTTGGTCAAAATTGTTGCCAAATTTGGATTCCCTGATCCATTTCCTTTCCAAAAATGTATACTTTTATATGCATTTGATTAATAGTTCAATAATTACAGCACTCACAAAATTCAAAAAATCAAATCAAAAACTTCCTTAAGTCCCCCCTTAAGTTTAACAAATTTTCGAGAATGGCGTTTGGTTAAACGATGTGTTAAAGTTAAAGTTAAACGCGTGTTTAGCTTAAAACAGCGTTTAAATACGTACGAGAATACGGCCCAATATGTTTAGTAATACTATAGTTCATGTGCCTTGAATTGGCACCCTTTCTGTGACACAAGCTGAATTGGGAAAAATCATGTTTTTTTTTGCTTCAAGCAAAAGTAAAAATGAGAGTTGAAAAGTATACATTTTCTGAAAGCATATATTAACTCTAACCTCATTATATAAATTTCAATGTCATTATACAGGGTTTAGGGTGGGTATTGAATTACTAATTAAGAATCAATTATTTATCAAAAATCAATTATTTACGACAAAACAGCATATCACCATTCTGACACTCCACCTATTACACATTAATATACACTGCCAATACACATTAAATTGTCAGAACTGATACAAAGGACGTATTTCACAATAATCTTATGACCTGGCTCCCCAGCCTCCTCCTAGCTCAAGCTCTAATTTGTTAATTAATTACTTTCGATTGAAACTGAAATGAAATAGATACGAGGGGCGTTCAATAAATACCCGCAACCATTGTTTTTCTCCACTCATGCGCGACGTATGCCAACTAGAATTAGGGTAATTTTAAATATGGGTCTTTATCTTTCCTCGCTATGCATGAATGAACAATATCGTTTGTGGGATTACGTAATGGCACATGCGTAAAATCAATACTCTCTGGACACTGCATGAAAAATAGCTGATCAGGGCGGAGAATATTTGCAAGCAATTTGATGCACAGTTACTTTTTTCAAAATATCTCAAGAACCGACGCATGGAATAAGTTGCCGTTTGAAACAGTGATAGACCAGTACTATGTGCCCAACATTACTTATTTTCAGATGCAAATTATGGAGAAAAAACACTTATTATGTAACATTAAAACGTCATCTTCTTGTCATAGCTTTAAAAAAAGTCTTTAATGAATAAACAGTCAAGGTCAAGGTATCCAACCGCAAGATTTGGCTTAAACCTCTTCTTCCTCATTGTTACATGTTATAGATATAAACGGGAGATTATAAAGACAATATCTGAAACCGTTTTAATACAATGAAGCTCTATTTACCCAATTTGAGTAAATTCACTATACTGACCTTAACATTAAATTGAATTGTATTTTCAAATTAATGTTTACATTTTTTAACTTTGTATATGTATTGAAGTTCACAACAGTTCTTGTTTTCTTAAATTCAATTCCTTATCTGTAACTTTTACGTTGGTTGCAGTGATTGTTTAACATTTCTGCTCATTATGAGCGCTTTCTGACCACCGTGCGTTCTACGCATGCGCAGATTTTTATTCCAAGTTCAACAATTCTCGATGTATTTATTGATACCCTGTCCTCTAAACAATAACGAATCCTGCATTTGCTGTGGTATTTCAGGAAATCCCAATTGTTTGCTATAACTATCATTTTCATTTCTTTGGATTTTCGGCATTTTGGGGCTCACTGTCAAAGCCTAATGTTGACCAAGATAAGATGCAGTGTATTTCCAAAAGTTGTCTTTGACAGAACCTCTCCATTTAGGACCTCGTTGAACAATTTTACATGGTCTCTGGTTTCCCGATGCAAAATGTTACACTTGCACACTTTTCCGGAACAAAGTTCTGCTCATTTCAATACACGTGCTATCAAGCTAATTCAAAATTCCTGCCCAAGTGGCATGTTTTTCACTGTCCAAATATGGATTATTTTATGCTAATGCTATTACGTAATTATAAATATTCAGTAAATCCAGATTGTGTTAAATGATAGATTAAGGTTCATACTTTATAATGTACCCACTTAGATTTCACAGAATCACTCAGGTGTGGAGAACAACAATGGTTGCGGGTATTTATTGAATGCCCCTCGTACATTTTTCTTTGCTGATATCGAAACTATAGATTTGAAAGTGACACCAAAATCATGATTGTGCGACAAATAATATAGAAACCGTGTCACTTTATATAATAATAACATCTCTGATAGTGTAAAATTGTCACACCTTAAAATTAGGGATCCCAATTCATGGCGCATGACCAATACCTAGTTGTAGATCGCACGCATTGCACGCTGGGACGAAAACATGGCGACGTACATGAGTAATGTATAAATAAAAGGTCTATTATAAAACAACATTATCGCCTTCTTTGGTTATTGAGTGATCTATTAACCCTATACAAAGAACAATAAAACACTTCTCATCCGAAAATGGAAGCAGAGGGTTTGGAACAGTGGCGTAGCTAGTATTTTTTTCAGGTGGGGGGCAAGATTTCTGAAATGTTCGTAAAAGGTTGCCCCAAATTTTTTCCAAGTCACCAACTCGTGATTTTCACGTAAGTGGGGGGTGAGGTCAAACAAATTCGCACGGTCAAAAAAAGTCGCACATTACATGTACTATATGTACAATTTTGCCTTATATTTGACTATTTGGGCTGAATAAGCCCACATATAACCAGTACACCGCACGCAATCTCGGTCTTTTATCATTTTTCCCCCTATTTTCATTTTTTTCCCCTTATTATTTTTTTTTAGAGGGGGTGGGGGCGGGGGCTCAAATGGGTTTTGGGGGCGGGGGCACAAATGGGTTTTTCCCGTCAGGGGGGGGGGGGCATTTGCCCCCCCCCCCCCTGCCCCCCCTGAGCTACGCCACTGGTTTGGAAGCAGTGGGTATTGTAACACACATCTATTCCCAAGTCATCTTCTTGGTATACCACAAAAGGGTAGCGGAAAAGGAAATGGATCATGCCTCAGAGATCTAAACCCTTTCATGCCTTCTTGGTTAGGACACTCCATGTCTCCGTTCGGATCAAGAATCTCCGAAATCACCATTCTATTCTGAACTTGAAATAAAATGTCAAGCTTTATATACAATTTCATTATTTTGAAAGATACGTCGTGAACATCAATACCTGGTGAGGACACCAACAAAATATATTCATCAACGAGAGAAATTTTATTACTATACATACAAACAATCTAAAACAATAATTATAACGCAATAATCAAAGACTATCAATTTAATCGGGGTAGCATATTTTCTAATGTCCATGAGACTGATGTGCAGACCCGTAACTAGGGGCCACCCCGAATCCAAAACAAAGAAGTTTTTTTAAAAAGCTGCTTGCGGGGCGTAGCGGGCGAAAAACGTTTTGTTTTAAACTTTTAATTTGGAAAAGGTCAAAAGTTTGGTAAAAATTTCCATTTTTGATACATTCGCCCCAATTCCTGGTAAAAAGGTCCACATTTATAAAGAAGGTCCCCGTTTGACACCCCGACGAATTCCTGGTTACAGACTTGCTGATGTGACATGCCCTAGCAGCCCTACTGTTTACAGAGACCAAACCAATATTTCTATGGGTTCTACCGATATGACGCCAGGGTTACTACAGATGATAGAGACAGGGACTATATAACTATGGGACAAGTATCTCGAAAAAAGTCAAGCCCGCCTACCTATACGTTAATTGACATGTGACGGTTCATTAGGGGGCGCACTATCATGTTCGTAGCAAACCAGACGATATGAGACATGGTGGTTTTTATCGGCTCAAAACACGATTTGTGGCACAGAAGTAGTACATCAATGGTAACAAAAAGCTGACTGTGATTTAGAGTGGTACTGATATGCTTTGATGATGACAGAATTTAGTTCTTATATGACACGAAACATTCAGAATTGTTTATTTGAAATTAAATTTAACGTGGAACAAAATACGAATTTGAAATTGTGGATGGCTTCGTCTGACAGTGACAGAGGAGGGGCGTGGCGTTACATGTATGAGTTTAATATGATGACGCTTGTGACACGATGACCCGGACAATGAATAGTCCTATTTAGCACTGGTATCGTGCCTACCCAATACCCCGAATATATAACCTTCTGAACATACGTAGTAGTGGATCCGCTCATGCCCGGTTCTACTCGTCAGGTTCTCCTCGCTACGCTCGGCGGCTGCGCCGGGCGCGGGCCTCCGGCCCGCTTGGGATCTTTACCTAGATCTAAGTCCTATTATCTGAATATTGATTCACAACGAATGATTGACAGTTTACGCTTCACTGCTTGCCCTAATCGCATGTGACGGCTCGTATATAGAGTGCGCTATACTGTGAACCAAATCTCAACAATATGTTTGTTTCACATGGCTGTAGAGATCAGAAGACCTGATGCTGAAAGTGACTGATGCATTTACTGATCTGTGCAACTTATCTTTATATTGAGGAAGCTGACAAATGTTAGAGAACCCGTGATCATACAAGAAGTCGGTTCGGATACAATCCACTATCATATTCTCTACGTTACAAAGAAAAATTTGGTGACAACGTGTTAATATTAAGATCTACCTGAGAATGACTGAATTGTCATTATAGTCATTATCATAAAAAACAGTTATGATTGCCATTATTGCCATTTCCATACCTACTTCTCAATAACGTTAATAAAATTGTATTTTAATTCCAGACTTCCTCATAGTTTTATCATTTACAAAGACTTGAACAATAACAGACAATTGGATGTTATGTCATAGCCTAATAAGGCTTGAGATGTCACCATACTTTAATAGTTTATCAGTATCTTATTTATCAAATATTTCGAGCTGTGTCTGTATATCACTCTATAGTCGATCAAGCATCCAACGTTAATATTGTAAGGCACTGTCCGAGACCGATATCTTATTTCACAGTGGAAAATGTCAGAAGTTGCAGAAATTTGTACCAAGATATCTTTCTAGGAGTGTATTTTTTCTTTATAACAAAATTTAATTTTTGCATTTTGAATGTTGAATTATTTTTATTTATGGGTCAAAACTCAAAAAATTAACGTTTTAAGTGAAAATACATAATCGTCGATATCTCGAAAAGAAAATCATTAATCAAACATTTTCTTTTTTCAGATTAACTTTTTTTGGCAACCTATATAGGATTATTTTCTTCAAAAATGGATTCTCTGACTCTTTTCCTTTCCAAAAATGTATATAATGTATACATCACATTAATATTCCATAAGTGACAGCTCTTGATTAATTTCATAATTTGGGGGTTCCAGTAATACTACAATGTTAAGTCAATTGGATACTGTGCAATGTCAAACAGCGTGTCCTGTTATACAAATATGGCCTATTCATGAGGGAAATGGGGTGAACTATTGCCCCAAGGTGATCTGGAGACCGCAAGCCTACTAATTTCCCGAAGCCGAAGGCTGAGGGAACATAGTAGGCTTAGGTCTCCAGATCACCGAGGGATAATAGTTCACCCCATTTCACGAATAAAGAGCAGTCCATATTTGTTTTATATAACGCATGAAAATATTTTTGTATGCGATTTTGATCAAATTAAACATGAAAAGATCTTACAGGCGAGTCGATTCTCCATTCCATTACGGCAAAATCGTACGAGGCAGGGCATTTTCCGCCGAAGGCGTTCTACAAAGGAATTGCCTCCCAATAAAGGCGCCTACTTGCCAGTAATGCTGTGTTATAATACTTCTTTCAATGTAATGAGTACACTATAGGCCCAATTGTGCGCTATTTTTACACATGCACAATTAGGCACCGCCCCTTGCTAATGATTTTTGCATTGTCTACTAACCTTTGACCTCATACATTTATTCATTAGAAGACTATTCCATTAGCGCATGGGTACCAAGTTACTTTTAAGTTTAACAAGAACTGTCTTTAAAAAAGACAACGCGGTTGAGGCATTGTGTACCTAGTAAAGAAACAGTGCCATACAACACAGAAGTAAGAAGTGAGACTAAAGAATACTATTTGGTTGCTATATAGCTTTATGAAGGATGTTTTAAATAGGTATAATACAAATTAAGCGATGAGGTAAGGTTGGAATAAACACATTATAACCATTACTTGCAAGACAATATAATGCTATGAATTAAATGTGTGTATTGGAGACTCTTTGTCTCAAAACAGTCGCAGGACTTATGTTTGTGAAAGACTGTTTTCATTAAGTTGTTTAAGTTAGGGTGACCTTTGTTTTTTATTGGAGAGAGTACTCACGGAAACATAAGGGTAACTCGTAAATAAAAACAGCTTCAACCAATAACCAGTAGAGAGTATAGTGAGGCAGAACACTGTTAGCCTTTGTAACTGGTAGACATTAAAGGTAGATGACCCGATCACATTTTCGTAACACAGAATTATTTCAAACATACGGAGATTTTCATATCATATGAAAGCTCGTATTTTTCTCATCATCATACTGAAATTTGACGGCCTAAATCGGTATAATTACGGAGAAATCGATGAAATAACGTCGAATTACCGCGAATGGTGGTATACCACCGATATAGTTTGTGTACTACTCAATGGGTACAGTTCACAGCATCTTGTGCGTGTAAAATAAGAACCATTAGAGCTATGCAACTCAAACTTTGGAACACGACTTTTTTAAGGATGACCTTTCATGTAGAATAGAAAACTTCAAGTTGAAAATCGAAATGTGATCGGGTCATCTACCTTTAAGTACTCTCTCCAAATAAAAACAAAGGTCACCCAAACTTAATTAAAGTGAAAATAAAATAAAGTGAAAATAAGGTAAATGTTAAGTAATGTGAAAACAAGGTAAGTGAAAATAAAGTAAAGTGAAAATAAAGTAAAGTGAAAATAAAGTAAAGTGAAAATAAAGTAAAGTAAAAATAAATTAAAGTGAAAATAAAGTAAAATAAAAGTAAAGTTAAGTAAAGTGAAAATAAAGTAAAGTGAAAGTAAAGTAAAGTAAAAATAAATTTAGTTAAGTGAAAGTAAAGTGAAAATAAAGTATAACAAGTGAAAGTAGAGTGAAATAAAGTACCGTAACAGTAAAGTGAAATTAACGTGAAGTGAAAATAAAGTAAATGAATAATAAAGTTGCGCGAAAGTTAAGTAAAAATAAAGTAAAGTGAAAATAGAGTAAAGTGAAAATAAAGTAAAAGTGAAAATAAAGTATTAAAAATGAAAGTAGAGGAAAGTAAAGTGAAATTAAGTAAAGTGAAAATAATGTCAAGTAAAAAAAAAGTAAATGAAAATAAAGTTAAGTGAAAATAAAGTCAAGTAAAAGTTACGCTAAGTAAAGTGAAAATAACGTTAAGTGAAAATAACGTAAAGTGAAAATAACGTAAAGTGAAAATAACGTAAAGTGAAAATAACGTAAAGTGAAAATAACGTAAAGTGAAAATAAAGTAGATGAAAATAAAGTAGGTGAAAATAAAGTTAGGTGAAAATAAAGTCAAGTGAAAGTCAAGTCAAGTGAAGTGAAAATAAAGCAAAGTGAAAATAAGGTAAAGTGAAAGTAAAGTCAACATGCAAATATACAGTGAATATATTATTATACCAAAATAGGATCAGCAAATATTAGTATATTTCAAACCTCGAAAAAAAAACACTATCAAGGGAGTGAACATTAAAATCCTGTAAAAATATATTGAGGGTTACTTCATTAGTGCCTTTAACACAGACATTCTGAGAAAACCATGCAGTATTGCAAAATCCAGGAAAAGAGGGGTCAGCATTTTTTACTCATACTATGAAGTTTTGTTGTGTTCCTCAAAGCATTCATGAATATCAGTATGAAAAATTCTCAGGTACCCCCCTTAGGGAGATATACTAGCCCCTCAAAACGAGGCTAAAATAGCCCCGTTGAAAACTTGATAATAATGAATTTAGGAGACATTTGTTGCTATGTTTATAACAATGAAGGTACCTTTAATCACTTTCTCTTTTCGTACATCTGATGTGACATCTTTCTACTATTCAAAAATACACAAAACAACTAAAAAATATTTTGGAATGTTCCATTATGAAGAATAGGGGTGGTGCTACTTTTCATGGTTTTAGAAATATCTCAAAAGTGTGATTTTTCACCGTTTTCATTTAAAAAACAAACAATGTTCATATATTTTAATTTTTTTAATATTTGCGCCATGTACTACCCTATTATTATTGTTTTTAAAAATGCATTTCAAATAATGGTGCCATGATGAGTATTTTGATCACATGACATTAATGAAGGTACACTTTTGTATTTTCAGCAAATATTATAATGTATTTGATGCCCATTTCCCCTTCCATATTGACTTGTTTTGAACCATTGTCAAACAAATTGTTCCCCATTTAGTTTCCCACTCAGTCCAATAAACTCATCATTTGACCGGCTCACTCGTGTAACCATTTTAAATGGTTTAACCCTCTTAAAAGAGGGTTATTCCATTATTTTTATAGGGAATTCACAATTTACATAGCATTTTAAACTTTAATGTTGGCACCGAATAATACACAAGTTGTTTTTACTTGAACCATATGAATACACATGGGTATGCTTATTGTATGCTGGCTCAAACACATGACCATACAAGGTTGATACCATTATTACGTAGGGGTGTATGTCCTATAATGGTTATACATTTGACGCATTTAATACAGCTTGGTAATTGTACAAAGTAGAACATATACTAATTAGTCATATTCAGTATTCATTCTTTAATCTGAGCATTGTTAATGAGCAGACTAAAACTTATAGTCAAATTAAGAGCATTCCATTATATAAGAGGGGTGTTTATTTGCCTTTATCACCTTTTCTGTGTTCCTATTATACCCTCTTTGTGCATTTTCATGAATTGTACCGTACTTTATATCTTGCTTTGTCAGTACTCAGCAATCAATGTTTTACATATGCATCGGATCCAACCCTTAAATTAATCAAACAAAATTTAATAACCATAATAATTGAGTTCAACATTTAACTGGTGATAGTAAAATGTATATTGTTTGATAATGCACAAATAATGATCAAATAGCTCATTCTCTAGAAGGTGAAACTTTTTTTGTTTCCAAGCTAAATTATTAAAAAAAAAAAATTAGACCATAAACGGAGTTGTTGGTAATTCCCCTAGATACTCGGGGTGTCTACTAACCTAAGACCTAAGACCTAAGACCCAAAACCTAAGACCCAAAAACTAAGACCCAAAACCTAAGACCCAAAAACTAAGACCCAAAAACTAAGACCCAAAACCTAAGACCCAAAAACTAAGACCCAAAACCTAAGACCCAAAAACTAAGACCCAAAAACTAAGACCCAAAACCTAAGACCCCCTCTCAAATGTCCTAAAAATCAGTTTTATAGACACGAGGATAGTTGATAAGTTGTTTAGAGAGGATGACGGATCATTTGAATCCATTTTGGCGCCAAAAATCCAAGGGTCTTAGGTTAGTAGTTGAGAGGGGGGTAAACTACTAACCTAAGACCCCCTCCCAAATGTCCTAAAAATCAGTTTTATATACACGAGGATAGTTGATAAGTTGTTTAGAGAGGATGACGGATCATTTGAATCCATTTTGGCGCCAAAAATCCAAGGGTCTTAGGTTAGTAGTTGAGAGGGGGTAAACTACTAACCTAAGACCCCCTCCCAAATGTCCTAAAAATCACTTTTATATGCACGAGGATAGTTGATAAGTTGTTTGGAGAAGATGACGGATCATTTAAATCCATTTTGGCGCCAAAATCCAAGGGTCTTAGGTTAGTAGTTGAGAGGGGGTAAACTACTAACCTAAGACCCCTTCCCAAATGTCCTAAAAATCACTTTTATATACACAAGGATAGTTGATAAGTTGTTTGGAGAGGATGACGGATCATTTGAATCCATTTTGGCGCCAAAACTACTAACCTAAGACCCTTGGAATTTTGGCGCCAAAATAGATTCAAATGAATTCTCATCCCTCTAAACAACTTATCCACTATCCTCGTGTATCTAAAACTAATTTTTAGGACATTTGAGAGGGGGTCTTAGGTTAGTAGTTTACCCCCTCTCAACTACTAACCTAAGACCCTTGGAATTTTGGCGCCAAAATGGATTCAAATGACCCCTCATATCCTCTAAACAACCTATCCATCCTCGTGTATTTAAAACTGATTTTAGGACATTTGAGAGGGGGTCTTAGGTACCCCCCTCTCAACTACTAACCTAAGACCCTTGGAATTTTGGCGCCAAAATGGATTCAAATGATCCCTCATCCCCTCTAAACAACTTATCCACTATCATCGTGTATTTAAAACTGATTTTTAGGACATTTCAGAGGGAGTCTTAGGTTAGTAGTTTACCCCCTCTCAACTTCTAACCTAAGACCCCCCCCCCCCCCACCGGTAAGCAGTGTACTACTTCACTTCATTTTTTACCGGGGGGGGGGGGGGTATTCACATATTAAGGTATAACTACTTGACTTAATTTTACCGGTGGGTGGGTACTTATATATTAAGGTATACTATAGGGATCGGCAGTAACTCATAATTTTGTCTAAGGTCTTTGTTTTATACACACCCTAGGGTCATAGGTCTTTGTTTTATACACACCCTAGGGACTTTGTTTTCTACTAGGGATGGGCAAAGGAACTTTTTTAAAACAATCTTTATTGCAATTTCGTAATACTTGCGAGAATGTGTACTACTTCACTTCAATTTTTACTGGGGGGGGGGGGGGGGTATTCACATATTAAGGTATAACTACTTGACTTCAATTTACCGGTAAGGGGGGGGGGGGGGGTACACTCATATATTGAGGTATACTATAGGGATTGGCAGTAACTCATAATTTTGTCTAAGGTCTTTGTTTTATACACACCCTAGGGTCTTAGGTCTTTGCTTTCTAGGTCTTTGTTTTATACACACCCTAGGGTCTTAGGTCTTTGTTTTCTAGGTCTTTGTTTTATACACACCCTAGGGTCTTAGGTCTTTGTTTTCTAGGTCTTAGGTCTTAGGTCTTAGGTCTTAGGTCTTTGGTCTTAGGTCTTAGGTCTTTGTTATATACACACCCAATAGCTCACCCTGATGCGTGATGTAAAGCGCTAGGGTTACTCCCTACATCATAACCCTGTTGCTTGACACTCCGTTTTAAGGGGTGGTGGAGTGGGTTGTGTTGGGTTGGGGTTGGTTGGGGTGTTGTGGTGTGGGGTGAGTGGTGTAGGGGTAGTGGTATATTTGAGTGGGTGGCCCGAGAAAACAACCCGTTATTTAACTTAACGATCAACAAGGCATCTATTTTAGTGCAATTCAGATAATGTATTGACAAAAACACCCCTCCAATAAAATGGTATGACCTATAAACAATGGTTAATGACATAAAAGGACTATGTTGGCCCTACTTTGTGTCCAAGGAGTAGTTGCATTTGCATAAAAAAGATTATTACACAAACCATTTGAAGAAAACTCAGCATAATTACAAATGTGCATTTTTATACTTTTACAAAACTGCTTGTCTTTTTGAGGTTGGTTTATACTGAATCAGAGGGGATACCATTATTTGGACTTTTAAATTCGATTAAGCAATGATATAAATAGATTATATGTTAAAATTTAAAAAAATAAAAAATATGAAAGTTTTTGTTTTTTTAATCAAATTTTGTCCAATAATTGCATTTTTTAAAGTTTCCTGAAAACACGAAAATAGGAAAACACCCCTTTGAAAAAATAGACTAACCCAATAACTTTTTTCACACATCTTATCATATTTACAAAGAGGAGGGTACTAGTTTACCTCATGAGAAGTTTGATTCTCATTGGCAGTACCTTTCTGTTCGTTTGGACTCATCCAATGTACTACTTTTATTACTTTTTGTTATATAATTGCCGTTCCAGGGGGGCGACATTTAGGGGGGTCATGAATCTCAGCCTATGGGGGTCGGAGAATTTTTTTATTTCACCACTGGTCATAACTTGGGGCACTCACTCAATATACAAAATATGAACCAAATATGCCAACCTTCGTGTTCCTCCCCCTGCATGAGTCTACCCAGAATGTCCTTCTTAATCGCTATACTTTCCAGCACTCTTTCAACAAGTGTGCTAATGTATGTCGTCCATCAAGTAAACTCAAAATAAACTTTGCCCATGGCCATATGGTGTAGATCTTTAACACTTTCCACGCGGCAGTGATTTGCAGATAACAGATACACTTTGGCAGTTAGGAAAAGTTTCTGAAAAATCTGTTTTGTACAGTATGTAAGGTGTTACTAAAACCAGGATGTGTAGCTATTTACACTTGGGATACCAGATATAACCTCCCTGTCTATTGGTTACTTAAGAATGTATGACATAGTTGCTGATAATATTTCTTTTTCCAAGGTTATAGGTCAGCTATATGTCTCTTGTCGAGTTGCCTAAAGCGCTATTGAAATCACACGGGGTATTTCTTGGATTTCGTCTTGCTGCGAATAGACTATCAGTTAGCCCAATTACTCTGTCAGTAAATACTCTATCTTTGGGCGATAAATGTGGAGGCCAAGGGTGACTAATTCTTAAGAAACAAAGGAATGGGTTTTCGTCAAAGCACCTAAAAGGTGCATTAACAATTATTTATGGCTTCTAATTTGTTGACTTTTGCTTCTTAAACGCGGGACCGCGAAAAACATGTTAGGTTCTTAGTATGTTTGGTATATGATAATGTTAGATGTCAAAGAAGATTTCTTGATGCACCCCAGGATGCTTCACTTTCATCACATGACCACTGATTTCTGTCACCAGTGTCTACTGGTTCCCATTGACATTACAGTGCAAGGAAATGCTTATAAAGTTGTTAAACGAGGGTCTTTAAGAAAATCCTGTTGCAAGTGATATGATTGATGTATCTTTAATACAGTCCTCTCTTGATTTTCTTAAAGACCCTATATTTTTATAAATACAAGTTTTAGTTGGTATTCAAATTCTTTCATATTTGTGGCCAAGTTTACCCTATCTGCACCATGCATTACTATGGTAGAGGTCAGACGACCTCCAGCTGTTAATTACTTTAACACATGTGTGGTACTGTTTGTTTTTGGTGATAAGCCCTGCGGGTACTGTAGGGGCGCTAAGCATTATGGGGTACATCAAGAAATCTTCTTTGGTTAGATGTGTAGATTAACAGATATAGTGATGGCCCACTGGTAAGTCACTTCGTGATCACAGGATCGTGAGATCGAGCCCCGGTTGGGCCGTTTTTTGTTTTCCTTATAAAAATGTTTATAAATTACATTAAACAGTAATGGAGGTTAAATTTATGAATAAAAGTGTACACATTTTTTTCCCAATTTTTTTTGGGCCATAGTAAAAAAAAATCTAGTTTCTCGGAAAATATATATATATATATATAATTATTATTGACAACCATTTCTGGTTAGACTACGACATTTGAATAAAGTTCTCAATACCGTAAACGGTAGAGCGTATAAAAATTCAGAGGTATAGACCTTCCGGAATATTATCGCTACTCTGAGTTTCATGGACAATCCCATACGGTCATGTTGTCCAACCTTCAGGCGAATAGATGCTTCTCTGATCGCAGATCTAGCACACATATGATAATGCGAATACACAATCAATGGTGTTTTTGATCAGCGATCAGAGCAGCATAATGTTTAAAACATTTTTGTTTTAAATCAAAAGGTTTTATTTTAATTCAAAAGTTTTAAAATTTCAATAATTTTTTTTTAAAAGACCCCCGCCCGCCCACGCCCCGTGGCATATTTCAACTCCAAGGCCTAAACCTTAACCAACTCCCGTACCCACCCGTCGCTCCCCGCCCTGCCGTGGCATATGGCATATCCGCGAAGTTTCACTGCCGTGGCATATCCGTTAAGTTTCACATTTCGTCATTAACCCCCTGCCTCCCAAACCTCATTACTTCATGGCTTCCCCTCGCCCCGCCCGCCCGTACTTATCTAAACCTTCAAGGCCTAAATTAACCAACTCCCGTAGCGTTCTTTAGTAACCCCCTGCCTCCCAAAACCTCATTAATTCATGGCCTCCCCTCGCCCCCGCCAGCCAGGCCTCAAATTTCGTCATTTTAGGAAATGGTCGGGATAGGAATGGAATACATATTTAATCATAGAGTAAAACATGTTAGTTGCATATACGAGGGGCGTTCAATAAATACTTGCAACCATTGTTTTTCTCCACTCATGCGCGACGTATGCCAACTAGAATTAGGGTAATTTTGAAGTATGGGTCTTTATCTTTCCTCGCTATGCATGAATGAACAATATCGTTTGTGGGATTACGTAATGGCACATGCGTAAAATCAATACTCTCTGGACACTGCATGAAAAATAGCTGATCAGGGCGGAGAATATTTGCAAGCAATTTGATGCACAGTTACTTTTTTCAAAATATCTCAAGAACCGATGCATGGAATAAGTTGCCGTTTGAAACAGTGATAGACCAGGACTATGTGCTCAACATTACTTATTTTCAGGTACAAATTATGGAGAAAAAACATTTATTATGTAACATTCAAACATCATCTTCTTGTCATAGCTTAAAAGAAATGCTTTAATGAATAAACAGTCAAGGTCAAGGTATCCAACCGCAAGATTTGGCTTAAACCTCTTGTTCCTCATTGGTACATGTTATAGATTTAAACGGGAGATTACAAAGACAATATCTGAAACCGTTTTCTGCAGAGAAAATGTTAATACAATGAAGCTCTTTTTACCCAATTTGAGTAAATTCACTATACTGACCATAACATCAAATTGAATTGTATTTTCAAATAAATGTTTACATTTTTTAACTTTGTATATGCATTGAAGTTCTTGTTTTCTTAAATTCAATTCCTTATCTGTCACTTTTACGTTGGTTGCAGTGATTTTTATTCCAAGCTCAGCAATTATCAATGTATTTATTGATACCCTGTCATCTATCCAATAACGAATCCTGCATTTGCTGTGGTATTTCAGGAAATCCCAATTGTTTGCTATAACTATCATTTTCAATTCTTTGGATTTTCGGCATTTTGGGGCTCACTGTCAAAGCCTAATGTTGACCAAGATAAGATGAAGTGTATTTCCAAAAGTTGTCTTTGACAGAACCTCTCCATTTAGGACCTCATTGAACATGATCTCTGGTTTCATGATGCAAAATGTGAGACTTGCACACTTATCCGGAACAAAGTTCTGCTCATTTCAATACACGTGCTATCAAGCTAATTCAAAATTACCTGCCAAAGTGGCATGTTTTTCACTGTCCAAGTATGGGTTATGTTATGCTAATGGTATTACGTAATTATGAATATTCAGTAAATCCAGATTGTGTTAAATGATAGATTAGGGTTCATACTTTATAATGTACCCACTTAGATTTCACAGAATCACTCAGGTGTGGAGAACAACAATGGTTGCGGGTATTTATTGAATGCCCCTCGTATTTGGAATAATTGATCAAAGTTAAGTATATCGGAACACCCGACCGGGAGCCAAAAGGGCACACACGGCCTCTGTTAAAAATAGGGCGCGGCCATTATGGTCGTGATTTTTTTACTGATCCGAGGGCATCGCGGCCAGATGCGATGTAATTTGAGCCCTGTCGCCAGCCCTCCCCCGCCAGCCCTCGCCCACCGTCCCCACCCCTACCGCCGTTCCCGCCCCTACCGCCGTTCCCGCCCCTACCACCGTTCCCGCCCGCCCCGTGCTTATACACCTTCGAGGCCTAAATTAATCAGCACCCGTAGCGCAGCGTATTTCTCCAATATTTGCCCGCCCGCGTGTGTAGGGGTGTAGTGCGTGTGAGCGTTTATTTTGCATGGCGCACTACGACGCGTTATATGTTACGCGCTCGACTGCATGGTTGCAGTACGCGCAAAAATAAACAAACATGGCCCGTAGAAACAGTCTCAAAAGGCCCTGGATTTCACTCCTTTTTGCTCATATCTTGGTCAATTCTGTACGGTTTTCGGCCATTTATAGCTTATTACTTGTCTCAAGACATCATCTATTATCAGTGCAATATTCACGGCTTTAAGATGCAAAATGAGAAAGCCTTTTCGGAATACATACACACCCACATACACACACACACCCATACAACATACGGCCAATTATAGTAAGACTAGCGGGACGCCCGTCCTTCGGACGGGCTCTCCCGCTAGGGAGTAGGGCCTACCAGGTAGAACACCTAGGTTTAGGTTTTTGAACACCTTTTCAAAAGTTTTCAAATTTCAATTAAAAAATTAAAAAAAGACCCCCGCCCACTCACGCTCCGTGGCATATTTCAACTCCAAGGCCTAAACCTTAACCATCTCCCGTACCTCACCCGTCACTCCCCCGCCCTGCCCCCGCCCCGTGGCATATCCGTTATGCAATTTAGCATTTCTTCATTAACCCCTTGCATACCAAACCACATTTCTTCATTAGACCCCCCCCAACCGTCCCCGACCCGCCGCCGTTCCCGCCCTAGCCCGCCCTGCCGTCCCCGCCCGTCCCCGGCTCCGCTCCGTCCCGTGGCTTATCTCAACCCAAGGCCTAAACCGTAACCAACTCCCGTGGCGAAGCGTATTTCTCCAATATTTGCCCGCCCGCGTGTGTAGGGGTGCGTGGGCCGGGTGTAGTGCGTCTGCGCTTTTATTTTTCATTGCGCACTACGACGCGTTATCTGTTACGCGCTCGACTGCGCTCGACTGCATGGTTGCAGTACGCGCAAAAATAAACAAACATGGCCCGTAGAAACAGTCTCAAAAGGCCCTGGATTTTACTCCTTTTTGGTCATATCTCGGTCAATTCTGTACGGTTTTCAGCCATTTATAGCTTATAACACTCACACTATAATCATCTTTTATCTGTGCAAGGTTGGCGGCGTTTAGACGTAAAATGAGGGAGCCTTTATGGATACACCCCTACATACATCTATACATACATACATACACCATAAGACAAATTATAGTAAGACTAGCGGGACGCCCGTCCTTCGGACAGGCTCTCCCGCTAGGGAGTAGGGCCTACCAGATACTACCAGATAAAACACCTACAAATGAAACAACACATAAGTGTTGGAAAATTTATAACGAAACACATACGAATAGAACAATATTTAAAACATTTTTGTTTTAATTCAAAAGTTTTTAAATTTCAATTAAAAGACCCCCACCCGCCCATGCCCTGTGGCATATTTTAACTCCAAGGCCTAAACCTTAACCATCTCCCGTACCCCAACCGTCACCATCCCGCCTCCCGCATCCCGCATCCCGCCTCCATATCATGGTTTGTTCTATCAAAAACCACAGTATTTCGTTACCTTATGACCCGCCGCCGTTCCCGCCCCCCCCCCCCCCGCCCGCCCGCCCTGACGTCCCCGCCCGTCCCCGTCTCCGCCCCCGCCCCGTGGCTTATCTCAATCCCAAGGCCTAAACCGTAACCAACTCCCGTGTGGCTCAGCGTATTTCTCTAATATTTGCCCGCCCGCGTGTGTAGGGGTGCGTGGGTGTAGTGCGTGGGCGCGTTTGTTTTGCATGGCGCACTGCGACGCGTTATGTGCTACGCGCGCCGGCTGCATGGTTACAGTGTACGCATGAGAAAAACAAACATGGCCCGTAGAAATAGTCTCAAAAGCCGGGCTGAAAAGGCTTTGGATTTCCCGCTTTTGCTCATATCTCGGTCAATTCTGTACGGTTTTCAGCCATTTATAGCTTATAACCTGTCTCAAGACATCATCTATTATCAGTGCAATATTCACGGCTTTAAGATGCAAAATGAGAAAGCCTTTTCAGGATACATACACACATACATACATACAACATACGGCAAATTATAGTAAGACTAGCGGGACGCCCGTCCTTTGGACGGGCTCTCCCGCTAGGGAGTAGGGCCTACCAGATAGAACACCTACAAAAAATGAAACAACACATAAGTGTTGGAAAATTTATAACGAAACACATAGGAATAGAACAATATTTAAAACATTTTTGTTTTAAATCAAAAGGTTTTGTATAATTTAAAAGTTTCAAATTTCAATTAACAAATTTAAAAAGGCCCCCCGCCCGCCCACGCCCGTGGCATATTTCAACTCCAAGGCCTAAACCTTAACCATATCCCGTTCCCCACCAGTCACTCCCCCGCCCTTCCCTCGCCCCCAACCCCGCTCCGTGGCATATCCGTTACGCAATTTAGCATCACATTTCTTCATTAACCCCCTGCCTCTCAAACCACATAATCATTACACACAGCCCCTATTCGATACCGCCCCCGCCCGCCCGCCCATGGCATATCGCAACCCCCAATGCCGTACACCCCCCCCTCGCCCGCCGTCCCCGCCCCGTGGCTTATTCAACCCCAAGGCCTAAACCGTAACCAATTCCCGTGGCGCAGCGTCTTTCTCCAATATTTGCCCGCACGCGTGTGTAGGGGTGCGTGGGTGTAGTGCGTGTGCGCGTTTATTTTACATGGCGCACTATAACGAAACACATAGGAATCGAATAATATTTAAATTTTTTTTGTTTTAAATCAAAAGGTTTTGTATAATTTAAAAGTTTCAAATTTCAATTAACAAATTTAAAAAGGCCCCCCCCCGCCCGCCCACGCCCGTGGCATATTTCAACTCCAAGGCCTAAACCTTAACCATATCCCGTACCCCACCAGTCACTCCCCGCCCTTCCCTCGCCCCCAACCCCGCTCCGTGGCATATCCGTTACGCAATTTAGCATCACATTTCTTCATTAACCCCCTCCCTCTCAAACCACATAATCATTACACACAGCCCCTATTCGCCACCGCCCCGCCCGCCCGCCCGCCCGTGGCATATCGCAACCCCCAATGCCGTGCCCCCCTCGCCCCCGCCGTCCCCGCCCCGTGGCTTATTCAACCCCAAGGCCTAAACCGTAACCAATTCCCGTGGCGCAGCGTATTTCTCCAATATTTGCCCGCCCGCGTGCGTAGGGGTGCGTGGGTGTAGTGCGTGTACGCGTTTATTTTTCATGGCGCACTGCGACGCGTTGTGTTACGCGCGCCGGCTGCATGGTTACAGTGTACGCATAGAGAAAAAACAAACATGGCCCGTAGAAATAGTCTCAAAAGCCGGGCTGAAAAGCCCTAAATTTATGTTCGTTTGCCCATATCTCGGTCAATTCTGTACGGTTTTCGGCCATTTATAGCTTATAACCTGTCTCAAGACATCATCTATTATCAGTGCAATATTCACGGCTTTAAGATGCAAAATGAGAAAGCCTTTTCAGGATACACACATACACACATACATACACCCATACAACATACGGCGAATTATAGTAAGATACCATTCCAGACACCGAGAATATCCAGGGAGCATGTTGACTGCACGTACATTTCACCTATGATGAGATATACCATTCCAGCCACCGAGAATATCCAGGGAGCATGTTGACTGCACGTACATTACACCTGTACCGCCATGGAGCAACCTTGTTCAGATCCTGTCTGAAATCACGCATGCGTAATCCGTCGCTGCATTGCCTCACCTGTCCAAAGGTTGGGATCTTATTGCATGACACATCATCAGTTTCTTTGATGTATCTGCAAGCCTTCAAGTCTGCTCGTAGATAGTCTATGAAGTATGGAGTATTATTGAAGTACTCTTAGTAAGCATGTTGGCTGATGAGTATGTGAAAAAGGTCTAACTTTGTATCTTTGCGTGCTGACGCAATCCACCTCACAGCATTCCCATTCTGATGATGGATTTGGTTGTCTACTTTGGACAAGGGGAATTGTTGGTACCAAGTCCAGTACTGTGTTACGATCACTGCATTTTTGTTGTCGGTATTAAGCAGGGGCTTCATGGAATCCAGAAGGATCTTTGTGCCGATGTAATCGACAATATTGGATGTGAAGATTCTGTCAAACCTATCATCCTTCATTTGACCTTCGGTGATCTTCATACAATTTCCCAAGTTCACTGGAATGGCGAGTCTTTCATCAGTGGCAAACGTCATCGCGTCTTTGATCTGATTTGTAATGTAGGCGTGGTACATGACTAGAAGTGAATCGTCGTTGGAGAATTTTGATGCTTGGCGATAATCCCAATCGACAAATGGCATGAGATTTAACGGCACGCAGAATACGAACTGCACTTCACTTGGTGATTGTGACATTTCAGATGACGTTTCATGAACCCCAGTTGGCCTATATGTAACCATACTTACGCCTCGGTTACGTTTTCCTGTTAACGTCGGGTTTAGGTGGCCACATTCATCTGTTTTGCCTGATGACAGAAAATCACCATAATACATCCATGAACCGACGGATTTTCCATGACGCTTTGGAATCTGTGCTGTGAATGATGTCAGATACCCTAGTGCGGCATATTTATCTTCGCCATCGCCAAAGTACACCTCTTGTCTTTGCTCTTTGATACTTTGTGATTGACCGCTGGCTTGCTGTTGGTCAACCTTGATCCACCCCTGCCACACCTGACGTAAAGTGTCATAATTCTCCTGTGAGACATCAACTATGCCATGGGTCGTTATCTTCAGACGAGCTGCGTTAGTGGCACAAAGTATTTTGAGACATTTCATGAGAAACTCATGAACATCCTTTGGCAGATGCAATGAATACCAGATGGTGGTGATCTTGGAGGCAATATCAGGATCACAGGCGTAGTGTGTCATCATGAAGAGGAACAAGACATTGCGTGCTTGAATGAATGGATCTATATCATTTAATGTCACACTTAGTTTACCTTGGAACTCTTCAGGGAGAGATGTGATCGTATAGATCAGGTTACGTAAATTACCACACCCAGCTGACAGAATACTATAATTCTGTCTTAATATCCTCTCAGCATCACCCCCATCCACCAACTCATTCGTCTGGAGATGTAACATATCCACTGCTATGACATTGCCAGTATAGTAAGGTACTGCTAGCGTTGACTTCCTATCCCGATACGCACAAAAGAACAAAAGTATGCTTTTGGATTTCTCTTGAATCGTCGCCAGTCTTTGGCGACAGATTTGTTTATGCTGGCTCCAGTGTTTGCGTTGGCAAGCAACGCTACAATAAAGCGAGGTGGAGCAGCTAGTACACTGGAATATAACAAACATAAACACATGGCATTGCGTTAACGACCAGATGAAAGATTTGACACTTTAGACGTACAACTCTTTATATATCGATATTTTGACGAAATAGTCTCCATAACACACTGAAAACTTAAACTAGTCAGGCACAGGCTGGACTAACTTTAAACTAGTCGAGCAGGCTAGTCAAGCCTGCTGGACTAGCTTAAACTAGTCAAGCAGGCTAGTCAAGCCTGGTTGAGTACTCCAAATGTGCAAGAAAATGATTCATTAAAAGAATCATGATTCACGATTATTCACCTAATGTTGTAAAATGTGCAAAACATTTTAAATCATGTAACGGATAAACACAACAATGATATTGGAGTGTATAAAACGTTAACTTGGTCTCATTATATCTATAGATTGTTGCACTGAATTTGCAATTTCAGCAATCGACTTTTGCATTCCGGTTGTGGACTCCCAAGTGTCCCGATATGCAATGCGATATTCCAAACATTGTCGATGTCTAATACCCCCATGTAAAATTGGGATGGGATAAACAGGTTATTGTCAAGTTAAATCAATATAAAAGTCATTATTAAAAGTGGGGAAAATTACCTCTTTTAAATCCACCGACACTGTACAGTCTGGGTTGGAACAGATGGCTGGTTTCCAGATCTCGCACTGCGGTTCATGCCTCTCGTTATCCTCATTGCGACACTTGTCCCCGCAGTACTTTGCTTTGTTGCATTTCTCACAAGAGACGTCGGTGCCAGGGACTTCACAGCGCCAGCAATGCCCTTCTTTGACATCCATGATGCTGAAAAAGTTAAATTTGTACTATTCATAAATCGTTTAATCCTCATAGATTTGGCCAAATGAATAGCACCTAGGAGACATTTTGCTGTTTTTTATCCGTTTCCGTCGCACTAAATGGACGTTTGGTTTTCACTGCATATTTACTATGTATTTGTGGAATACCGTATATCATATATAATAGCAAAGTTACGAGGTAGGAGGTAGAACTTATTGAATGACCCTCGTAGATACCATTGCATATTGACTCTAAACTATAGTTCAGTTGCAAAAGCAAACTGCCAGGAGAGACTCGACCCTTTTAAAGATAATTTTCAAGTGCAAAGTGCACTCAATTTTAATATGTTTAGTCACAGCAGTGATGGGAAACACAAGCAGCACAAATTAAGTGACCCAAATCTTTTACTTGTTGTGCTATTTGGCATTGTTTAGTGTGTTTTGGAATTTTGAATTTTGCAGTTAATAAAGCTAAAGCAGTGTGTTTTCAGGTTTGCACTGTTGCAAACAGTGTATGCAATGTGTGATGTAATGTAAGCACACCAAGGGACATTTCACTAAAGTTTGTTCAACACATCTTGAACAACATCCCTAAGTGTGTTCAACCAATCGTGAACAACATTTTCATTTATTGTGTTCAACAAAACTTGGATAATGGTCAAATTATAGATCTAGCAGTGTGCTGTACTTAAAATTGTAAAATGCTAACATTGACAGTTTTTTTCAACTGAACCTTTGTAGGCACTCAGCTTTATTGCCACGCTACCTGTCTAATTTGTCATGTAATCAACTGTTAATTTGCTTCTCTCAATTGAAAGGAGGGAAATATGGAAAATTGTGAAGAAAAATGTCTCTCTTACATGTTGGGAGTAGTGGATTTATCAAATGTGGCAACAGGTCAATGTTTTACTAATGTCGTGTTGTTAAATCGTTGTGTATAGTGTAATACCATTTTTATAAGTAAGCCTACCCCTTCCCTTCCCTCCAGGCTCCGGCTATTAAACCTATTATTGGACACAACAAGATGGCTTCAGGAACGTTTTCCGGACCATTCTAGTGCGCCGTATTTATGTCCAAT
The DNA here is from genome assembly GCA_035610835.1 of Ophiura sarsii. Lineage (NCBI taxonomy): Eukaryota > Metazoa > Echinodermata > Ophiuroidea > Amphilepidida > Ophiuridae > Ophiura > Ophiura sarsii. The sequence goes on along the minus strand of CM069458.1, from coordinate 62,131,257 downwards.
ATTTAATTATTCAAGCATAACAAGATGGCTTAACCTTAACACTCTTGAGTACTACGAATTACTACATGCGGTGTGCTTGTGTCACCCGGCTCGGCAGTTTTTCGATGAAATAATGGCCCCAGGGTATATACAGGGCGGAATATACTCCGCCATGTATGGTTTCCCCCGTGGCCTAGCGGTAGATCGTCTGCCTCTGAACCCAAAAATTGGTATAGCGATGGGGTGGTTTTCATCACGGACCAAAGCGCCCAATTGGCTTAAATTGGGGTCATTTAACGAATATCTAACGTGTGTACAAATTACAACCTGTCAAGCCATAAGTGCATACCGTAGAAAATCACCATATAGCACCTTTTTATCTCTGTTATACAGGGCGCCATCTCGCGATCAAAACGTCTTTTAAAAAGTTATTCTTAAAGGCACTTCCAAATCTCAAATATTTGCCCCGGGCAAAAGTCACATGACTCGCTGCATACCCGAGTTCCGCGTACACGTATCATATAAGCCCCATGATGCAATACCGAAGAGTGGCTACAAACATCAAATGTGAACGAAATCCGTGTCTTGAAATGTTTCTAACAGTCATTCTATTTATGTCAATGAAACCAGAGTTACAATCTGAAGCAGCATCGAATCAATTTTTAAGCGAGAACCCTATGTTAAAAACATACAAAACTATAAATTAAAGCATTATTAACTTCCAATTTATGGGATAGTAATAGTGTTCACAAATGATATTTGAATCTATTTATGTTGTATCAACAGTACAGTGCGCCGTTGGCTCAATCGGAAGAGCATTGGGTTAATGATCGAAAGGCCGGGGGTTCGAATCCCACCGAGAATGTTATTTTGTCTTCGTTAGTATCATATTAAATGTAGTAATTTTATGTTGGGTTTGCTTATCGTTCCCCATAATATTTGTGAATCCACGGACAACATACTTTTAATTTGATTTTGAATGATTGTCTAAATTCAATAATTTGAATGCAGTTACATTTACTTGTTCACGGTCAGCGTTGCGTTGCGTGAATTGAATTATTGAGACCCTAGCCCCATTGTTACACAACTAAATCTGGGAAAGACCAATTGTGCCATTATGAAAAGAGTCAATCGTTTCGTCATTGAATCGATATTCTGATTTCCCATGTTTAGGCCTACATGATTGTACGGTCATGTGCATGTACCAACATATTATCTGTTTGCCATGTTTGTAGCTTCGTTGCAGTCAGAAGTCAAGGCATGAAAATACCGTCTATTTTGTTCGCCCCGGCCCGCCAGTAAAGTGAGATTTCAAAAAAACAAATAGAAATCGGGTCATTTACAACTCGCGATTGTGAAGGATTGCCTCCATCAATTTTGATAATCTTAGGCTCATTTTGAAGGGAAAGTCCTATTTATGAAACATGTTATTTCCGATTTAATAAAAAACACGATTTTTGTTACTATTTTTGAGTCGATAAAGATGCATTTTCAATGCGTAAACATCGTATTTTTGATGATTTTTAGACGTCATAGCAAAAACTTTATGCACAAGAAATGTTCCTAACGTATTAAACTTGATCAAAAATATGTTTATTTGTAATACATTTTGAACAGGGGTCAGGGCCACGACTTTATTCACCTACGGTAAAAATATACGCCATTTTCCAACACACAGAGACTAAATCGTTTTTTCTAACAAACGGTATTCAGCAGGATTCGAACCGAGGAGGGGAGAATCTATCTATTCGATTACTAGTCTATATTCGTAACCGCTCGGCCATAACTACTTACTGACGTTTCTATGTGTTCTCTATAATAATGAACTAGTGGTGAACTATTGAGTATTCGACGAAATTTTAGCCAAATTGAACCCAGTTTCTAAATTGTATTTTAAATGTGAAAACGGTGTCGCTGCAAGCTAGGTTTGGATTCAATGTAAAGAGCAATAAATTGATGATCGTGAAAGGTTATTAAGTTAAAGCTTTTAATCAGACAGGGGTCAGGGCCACGTAAAATATACCTGATTTCTTCAGTAATGACAACAAAATCTTCTTCAGAAAAAGGGATTTTCAAGCAGAAACGTCCCTGCAAACATAACTTTAGCATGTAAAAATAATGGATTAATATTTTATTGCTCCCCTTACTGAAAATCCCCCTAGTCACATGGCGTTGAACCACATTTAAATGCCTTAATGTTGTCATTGTATAAGGCTGACATTTTGGCATATTGAATTGCACGAGATCGACATCCTCTTTTCAAGGGAAAGCAAAATCCCTTCGTATACACAGGGACAATCAAATGGAGGGACAAGAAACTATTGTACTATTATATAAGTATGCGTGTTGCGGGGGTACAAATATCATCAGTTGAGCAAGCATACACAATACATTCATGAATGGGCACTGGTACAAATCTCAGCAATCATACTGCACGAGTCGCTATGTGTCTTGCTCGATACGGATGGACCTTTAGTCGGGTGAAAGCTCGACATGACCGTGAAGTAGGGTACAAATGTGATTTTATTGCTGAAAATCATGGATGAGTAAGTCTAGATTCACACCACCGGGTGCCAAAATGGTACTCTTGGGCAACTTTTTTTTTATTATTGACGTCTTAAGTCATAATAATGACAGTTATAATAATGACAAATATATTTGCAACACAAACATCTTGTGTTTGGTATGAAATTAAAGCACGGCCTATAGATTCAAATTCAGGCTAATGGCGCAATCGTTTTTATTTTAGCATTTTTAGTGTCTTAGCTGTTCTCAATGTTGTTAGTTTCAAAATATAAGTCTTTGCTTCTATTTCCAGCTTATTTTGAATCACTTTACCCGCAATGTTATGCTATCTCACAGTGTTTCCAAATTAATGAGGCCTAATGTTGTTTTTACATGCCTGTACGCAACTTTTCATATGTCCTTAAGAAAATCAGTGGAGAAGTAATATAATGAGAATACCGGTAACTGCAGTATAGAGGTTTCTTATGTTCTGAGGGTGGAATTGTGAAGTATTATATACTGTTGCCTTCAACAAGGCACGATTTTAATTAAACAAAATAACCACAAATAATGAAGACCATGGTCTCAATCTACTTGTATTAAATATTTGAACGTTTTCAAAAGAAATAATTATCAGTATGCTGATGTGCCTCTAACTCCAAATATATTACTAACAAGCACCTGATGTGTATGGAGACAGGCATTGACAGTTTTACTTGTACCATGGATGAAGTATCACATCTTGAAATAGACAGGCAGGATATAGCGTTTTATGTACGTTACATGAAATTACAGGTGACATGAAATCACAGGTGACATGAAATTACAGGTGACATGACATGTATGAATACATTTAATCACGTTTGACCTCTTTTGACTTTTGTATGTATTTATTATAAACTGCTCACAAAAAGTATCGAAACACTTAGAAATGATCCAATATATAACGGCTCGAAAGGGTATGCATTAATCGAAGCAAATAACCAAGTGCATAATTTTGTTCTGCGTATTTGACACCTCGATCGATGAGATACGATGTTGCGGAGCGGAGTTATTGTCATTTCAATGGTCGTGGGTCCAGTTTCAAAAGTGACAATCATCCTATAGAAAGAGGTTTGCATTACTGTTTAGAATGATCAGATTCGTGATTTACAATAGGGATGAGTGTCACTTTTGAAACTGGACCCACGATCATTGAAATGACAATAACTCCGCTCCGCAACATCGTATCTCAACGATCGAAGTGTCAAAATACGCAGAACAAAATTATGCACTTGGTTATTTGCTTCGATTAATGCATACCCTTTCGAGCCGTTATGTATTGGATCATTTCTAAGTGTTTCGATACTTTTTGTGAGCAGTTTATAATTTTATATGTATTCCAGGAGTCAACAGCTTAAATTTGATACCAAACATGATATTTTGTTTATAAGACCAACTATAATTGTCATAAATATAACATTATCGAAAAGGGCGTGGCTTGACGTCATTAAAAAAAATTCTGAATCTAGACATTCCCCCTCATGTAACATTTTCAGCAATAAAATTGCATTTGTACCTACTTCACGGTGATGTCATAATTGTGAAGATATCCACTTGACTACATACCTGTGCAATTCCTACTGAACTACTATACTCTAGAAATGCAAATATATATCATCAAAGAACATCATTTTCCGATTAATTCGGATATTGGATTCAATAGGAACAAAATGTCTATAGTTTAAACTTCCCAGGAAAAATATTAATTTCTTTGTTCTAGCATGTTTTCACATTTTTTATAAATCTAAAATTATCACATTTTTCACAAATATACCGATTATTATTAACACTAGAACGTTATTTATTGAACAAATCACGTATAAATTGTATTCAGTTTGACCTAGGCCCAAGTTTTTTGGAAAATTATATTTTGATCATTTTTCGAAAGATTATAGGGCAACCTTTGAGTTCCTTGAATAAAAACACACCGCAACTACTAGAGCTAACCCGCAACACGCATGTTTTGTTCTTTTTTTGTAATTGAATACAATGATGTAACGATACCATAGGCCGTTTCTAGTCCCTCCATTTGATTGTCCCTGGTATACATCAGACTCACTCAATATCTGACTGCAGCTAGCTACAAACAGATCAGATGGGGAATAAAAATCGATTCAACCATTGTAAACGACGATTGGCTTCTTTCAATAACAATTGGCCTTACAGATTATTGCGTGAATAACCATGTTGTAACAATGGGCGGGGTATTGCAATAATTCAATAAACGCAATGCTAAGCCTGTATTAGACCTACATGCACATGTACATGCACCCCATGAAGTACTACATTCAAATTAAAACCTCATTAAATCTGTATGAAAATCATTCTATTAAATAAAATGAAAAGTATCTGGGATCAAAATAATATTATGATTGAACGATATTAAAATAATCTCTACATTTACTAAATATAATAGTAACGGGAAAAACAAAACATTCTCTGTGGGATTCGAACCCACGGTCTTCAGATTATAAGTCTGAAGCTCTACCGACTGCGCTAACGGAGCACTGACTGACAATAATAGGACAGACATAAATTCAAATGACAGTTGAACACTATCCTATAAATAGGAAGTTAAAATGCTTTATATTTCTATTTTTTGTATGTATTTAACATAGGGTTCTCGACCAAAAAATGATTTAATGTTGTTTCAGATTATAACTGTGGTTTCATTCAAATGAATAGAATGACTTTTCGAAACATTTCTAGACATGAATTTTGTTCGTACATTTTGCTGTTTGTAGCCAATCTTTCGGTACGCTAGCTATCAACATTGCATTATGGGGTTTATATGATACGTGTACGCGGAACTCGGGTATGCAGCGAGTCATGTGACTTTTGCCCGGGGCAAATATTTGAGATTTGGAAGTGCCTTTAAGAATAACTTTTTAAAAGACGTTTTGATCGCGAGATGGCGCCCTGTATAACAGAGATAAAAAGGTGCTATATGGTGATTTTCTACGGTATGCTACATTATGGAAAGAAAAAGTGTCCTATACCACCTAACAATAGTCTAGATACGTACACACGAAAGATGAATAATTAGACTGTAACACAAAAAGTTGTACAATTTACAAAGACATTTTAAAAAAAGAGTTCCAACGTAATTTATGTTTCTATTTTTAATGTCGTGCAAGGGGAATATTCTCAGCTTAGGTCTGTAAGCAGAGATATGATCAATTGTCAAAAGTAGTCGTGAAATCATCTGGACCACTTTGGCCAAATCACTGGGAAGTACATTTTGAATGAAACATGGGAATGGAGTGCTCTTGTAAGACAGTGGATAGTCTGGCGGTAGACTATGCACAGTGGCTAGAGCTGAGTGCGGCAGGAAAGGTTTATGCAAGATATTTTCATGGGAGACAGAGCAATCATACCTATTATATGGATAGCAGAGTGAACACCAGTCTCATCAGCCATGCGCACAGGAATAACCCCTCCTCTAGGTTTCACTTATGACAGCCCAAAATCCGATAGAAACGGCTTGTTCGGGCACGAATCTTTGGTGATGGGACTTTGATTGGGAATGCTTAACGCTACCTTGATCTGTTTAACAACACGGTGATAACTGAGTTCTTAGCACATGGAAGATACTTGTTGAGCCCGATTTGCTCCATATGTCGACGCAAATCTAAGTGTTAATGATTTGAGTAACGGATAATTAACACTTGAACGCGTTAATACTCTAAGATTGTACAGTAAAGGTATAGGATGTGTTCATTAAGTTTCATGAAGTGTTCACTTATTAACACATTGCCGCCTGATGAACGCCTGAAAAATACAAAGATTAACGTGTTAAAGAGTTCATATGTGAACACACGGACATGTTAAAGGAATCCAAAGTGTTCAAATATGAACTCTTTAACATGTTAACCTACGTATTTTTCAGGCGTTCATCAGGCGTTAATGTGTTAATAAGTGAACACTTAATGAAACTTAATGAACACATCCTATACCTTTACTGTACAATCTTAGAGCATTAACGCGTTCAAGTGTTAATTATCCGTTACTCAAATCATTAACACTTAGATTTGCAGTGATGGTGGTTTCAGGATGGGTACCATGTGATGTCAGGAGAAATAATGGGCAATCTCATTTACGGACTTAATGAAACTGATCAAGATATTATTATTTATTAATTCAATTTTACGAATTGATTTAGGAATCTGTAGCGAGTGGCAGTAGAGAAAAAATGGATTGGTCGCAATATTTGAATACGCAATGAGACGGTCTTACTTAATTATACACCCTATTGCGACACACTGATGTTATGTGTCTCTACAAGTCCCCTCGACGTTTTACTAATTGGCCTGAGACAATAAGTGAACTTACCTGAATAGCCAATGCCGTTTCAGAGATTGTCTTGATTCTTGTCCAGTTTCACAGAGTGCTTTATAAACCGATGCACAATGGTGCTCCTCAAGTTGCTCAGCAATTAGCAATCACTTTTAAAATTAACTGTATTAATTCAGAAAGCTTTATCGAATCGAGCCCGGCACAAACAGAAAGAGGGATCATAAAACAATGCTTATCGGGTTGAGAATGAATACATACCGTTCCTGTGTTTATATATAACCATGGATAAGTCCCCAGGGTAGGCCTATATCCGATCAACAACCAAAAATAGCCAAACTAATGGCCTAAGGTAGGCTAATAAGATAATGTAGTTAAAGTTGATTGGCCAATATTTTCAATGATCAATAATTCAATTGACTTTTCCCACAAAAGATATCACGATTTTGCACATGATTAGACTAAAATAGGCCGACTGAAGCGTCAAGTATCACTGGGGTCTAAACTCTAAAGTTCCTCTATAGTACAGTCATCAGAAAAAGTATCTAACCGGTAATAAATATGCGTATAAATGTAACTCATGTGAAGTACTCCTACTTAATAATGTTAAATTATTAAGTTTTAATCTGTCAAGCTTTCGTCAGGATTAGCTCTGACTTCTTCAGGACCAAATTATTATAATATAAAGCAAAACATAGAGATTGCCACTTCTCTTGTTATCATCATTTGGGCTTCCCCTTGCCCGATGATTTGAGAGTAGGTGCCCTTTCCTCCTTGTGAAAGAATTGGTGGCGCTGAAAAGAGCCGTTCAGATGGATTGCCGCTTCCACTGAACAGAGATGGTGGCTCTGAAAAGAGCTCTACACGTAGGTTGCCACTGGCCTACTATATATAACTTTGGTTCTAATAGAACCTCTAAAGGACTGCCCCTTGACCAATGGAAATAACGAAGAGACTGCCCAAATTTAAATTATTAAGTTGTTGAGACATTTCCCCTCTTTTATTTAATTTGAGATATTGCACGTGAAGAATGGTTTGACATCAAGGAAGTTAAAGCACTAAAAGTAATATAAAGTACGGTTTCCATTTTCCCATTTTGTTGTTTTCTATGCCTAACTGGTAATGCTACTTCACCAGTCGACTGTGCGATGCCGATCAATTGGTGATACATGCCGGGGTAAGGTTGGATGTCGGTACCTGTCAAACTCTCCACGTGTTGAAAAGAAAATGCAAAAATCGTACTTCACCTTACAGTTAATTGTAACTTCCTCACTGATCAACCATTCGTGCAATATCCCTCATTAAAGAGGAGAAAGAGCTCAACAACTTAATTTATTATTTTTATGCAGGAGTTATAATTTAAGAGTTATCAGCACAGTTAGGCCTATTACCTGGTAAGTTGTTTTTTTGATGACTGTATAGCACACGGACACATCATGTGATTTTAGATTGATGAAGTTAATCATTAAGCACCATTCAAAATGCAAATAGTGACCTAATTAGCAACAATGGTTCAAATATAAGATGATTTTTTCCGCGCGTTTATGGAAATATTCATGTGCACTTTAGTCCAGGAGCCTCGATGATCTTCCCGCAGCGCATATAGCATTTCGGCCTGTAAAATATATGCCTAACCATTTTAAACAAGGAACCACAAATAAAAATAAAATAAAAATAAAAATAAACTAGATGGCGCGGTTCTCGGCTTACACGGTTTGTGGTTTGCGTTCGTTACAATGACGCAATAGGATCCTATCGGAACCGTATACGACGTGCGGGTTAAGTTGGTGTATAACGCATTCATTAATTGAGAAAAAAATATTCATTTCATTTTTATCCCACTGGCTTGAAAAGTCGGAGGGGAAAATTGTGATCATGTCATGTATGTCGGGGAGTCGGGTGTGTGTAGGTGTGTGTGGGAGTATGTGTCTTCCCATATGATTAAAAGTCAGATTTCAAGGTTTGATATCTAAATTTTAAAATTTTCAATTTATATATCCAATAGGCCTATAGGCCTATACATTATATCGGGAGATAATGTACGTCATGTACATGTACGTAGGAACCCTGAAACGCTTATCATGGGAAAAGAGTTGAAGTGATGGCTCTCTATTGACATTAGGGTGACACACTATTTGCGTATACACTATTTATGTAGGGGGGACCAACCAAACAATCAACCAATCAATTAACCAACCAACCAACCAACCAACCAACCAACCAACCAACCAACCAACCATCCAACCAACCAACCAACCAACCAACCAACCAACCAACCAACCAACCAACCAACCAACCAACCAACCAACCAACCTACCAAATGTTATAAATCGTATAAGCATATCTATAATCTTGAGAGAATTCCCCCTCTCATTGTTTTAAAAGATAGGTACATAGGAACCCTGAAACGGTTATCATTATGGGAAAGTGATGGCTCTCTATGGGATACCAAAGAACCTTAGTTTAGTTCAGAAACACCTCCTACACCTCACCCCCTAAAGTTGGTAGGCAAACCTGGAGTTTGTTATACCCCTAAATCTGACACAATTATAGACGAATAACATTCGTGACTGTTAGCCTGAAATGAAACATTCACTGTCTTGAAATTACCAACAAACTCCAAACATGGTTGTTTCATCAAGTAGGATTAAAGTTTCATAGTATAGACTAATATTGAGTCCCCCGGTAATATTAAAATTCAAAAACATAAACTCCGTTTGAACACTATAAGCCATACATTGACCGTAAATTGACCTCTACAAGGCTCTATATATAAATTGATTTTGACAGGCAGTTCGACCCAGAGCAGGTTCAGGAATGATCCCACAATACATTGCAAGCCAACAAAACACGCCAAAACACAAGTTCTTCAACATATTTTTGACCGCATGATACCCGCAGCACTGGGTATCAATCTAACACAGCATATATCCATTTTGTGGGTCTCCAATTGCCTTACTTTTCCGGAAAAGGGGTCGGGACTGAAAAAAATAGAAGGTTGTAACAGACAAATCACTACTTAACACTTGCTGCTTTCTATGCGGAGAAAATTTTACCAGATTTAGGCTGACGAATCCAATATACTCTTGACACTGCGTTCACACGTCGTATAACAAGGAACCACCGTACAACTTGCGCCATTTTGCGTTGAATTCTAACAGCCCTTGCGTGCGCTCTTAAGCGATTAGAGATTGAACAGTACCCACAAAAAAGCTGGTGGCCTTATGAACAAGTCCCATTGTTAAAAATGCTATTGGCTATATATTCAGGTAAGTTCACTTATTGTCTCAGGTCAATTAGTAATACGTCGAGGGGCATGTAGAGACGCATACCATCACTGTGTCCCAACAGGGTGTCTACATAAGACCGTCGCATTGCGTATTCAAATGTAGCGACCAATCCAATGTTTTCTCACTACAGGCTCCTACCAATTAGACCACTTACCCAGTATTTTAGGCCAATTTACCCTAAATAGGCCATCAGAGGCCTATTTACCCTAGATAGACCTACACATAAGGACATGCCATAACCAGGGACTATGGAATGTCTCACAGAAAGCTGTCACTTGCATTATTCATTTCTTCTATAAGGTGGTATAGGACAAATTGTCTTACCATGTAGCATATAATGCACTTTTAGCATTTTAGGGCTTGACAGGTTGTATGACACACATGAGATGCTTATGATGACCCCGATTTAAGAACACAGTGAAGCTTGACATTCCATGGTTTTGGTTTAAATGGAAAGAAAGAATGACGCCCTTTTCCCTTCAGAAAATGGTACCTGTGAAAAGGGCTGTTCGAATGGACTTCCCTCGTACGTCCACTGATTATTTTAGAGTTGGTGCCTCTGCCCTCTATTAAAAGGAATTGGGGCGTGGTGTTGATAATTAAACTATAGTATTAGGGGAGACAAACGGGTCAAATTTCAATGATGATAATATTTTGGACGAAGACCATAATGACATCGCTCACTCCTAAAGCAGTCCAAATAGTATAGCTACCCGGGTTAAAGAAACTCAAGATTTGGATAGAGGACGGTGCGTGACATATGGGGTGAAGATCACCCGTACATAGCGATTGCATGGGCAGGAATCTACACCCAGAGATATTGGACAGATAGAATCGCCAAAACAGTATTATAGTAGGAATTCGCGGTTGTCAGGTTGAGCGGTTCTCAGGTTGGGGTTCAAAGGATGGGTACCCTTATGATCCAGGTGCCCTTAATATTCCAGATACCCTATAATCCGAGTACCACATGTACCATAATATCCAGGTAATTCAGTAGGTAATGTCGGGGTTTTATAGCGGGGTCTTTGTTTTATAGTGAGTCTTTTAGTTTTAAATGCTGCGGGAGGCCGGCTCTATAATAATGAACAAATGAATGTGAGTGCCATATCCGATTATTTTTCGGCCTATTTGTTCTCCAGTTGGCATTTAGGCCTGAACGTATGAATAACAAATCACATTTGTCGAGTTTTCTGCCGCAATACTCCAATTTTAATTTCAATTTTTATTCCAATGGCTATGAAGTGTCCATTGACCAACCCCATCCTACTTAATATCGTTTCTACTTTCAGTGAACGTATAGTTAGGCCTACTATGTTTACACCTCCAATTGAAACTACAGGATTCACACCACTAAATAAATAATGGAATAGTCCACAAAAGGCCTGTTGAATTGGTTGGGATGACACTCCTCTAATAAAGTGAAATATATAAAAATGCTTCAAAAGTAGTGTTGTTGGCCAAACCTTTGATAGGATGGTTAATAAATGAAGATTATCAAACAATATCAGTGCACATTTTCTTCTTTGATCATTTTTAAAAATGATTTTATAGTCATTTTGAGACTTCAAATAATTGATTAGAATTGCTTAGACCTAGGCTAGGCCTGGGCAATCTACAAACATGCGTATCTTCGACGGTGCATATCTCGAAAATTTTGCCTTGACCTTATATATATATATTTTTACAGGAAAGCCAAGACCATGATCTTCACACAGAATGCAAAGTTGAAGCAACCAGTTGCTTTATAAGCGAGAATACAATACAATACAATACAAATGAGCATTTATAAAGCGCCTTTTCATCAAGATCAAAGCGCGTGAGAAAAGCAAACCCAATGGAACAAAAGGATAATGAACAAACAAACATCATATAAAGTACAATATGATACAATTTACACGACATTTGGATACAAATATGTTTTGACAGATTTCTTGAACATGTGTAAAGAGTCCTGATTTCTTATGAGAGCGGGAAGGTGATTCCATATTGCTGGAGCGACATAGGTGAAAGTCCGATTGCTGGCTGATGTAAGAGTTTTGATGGTTGAATGCTGAGTTAGTTGTGTAGTATCCGAAGCCGATCGCAGGTTAACACGTCGTGGTTTGTTCAGAGAAAGGCAAGATGATAGGTAGCCCGGTGCTACGCCTGAGAGGCACTTAAACACAGTAACTAAGATTTTAAAAGTTACACGTTCTCTGACCGGCAACCAATGCAGCTCCTGGAGACAAGGCGTTGCATGATCAAATTTCTTAGCCATACAAATGAGCTTAGCCGCCCAGTTTTGGGTTCTTTGTAGACGTTGAATGTCACAGGCGTTTGAACCGAGGAGCAACCCATTTCCGTAATCTAAACGTGATAAAATCAACGCACGCACAATAAGGTGACAAGTATCGTTGTCCATACATTTACGGATCCGGGTTATGTTTCTGAGTTGGTAAGTCAGGCTAGAACATAAGGTTTTAATGTGAGAATGCATGGACATAGAGCTGTCAAACACAACACCGAGGTTGCGGACGCTGTCAGATGGCTTGATAACTTTGTCGCCGACCTGAAGAGAAACAGAAGGTACCTTGCTTTTGAGATGGTCTGGCACAGCGATAAAGAACTCTGTTTTCTGTTCATTGAGCTTCAACATGTTGAGAGTCATCCATGATTTGATGTCGGATATGCATGAAGAAAGCCGAGACAGGGCGGTAGATATGGATTCCTCGTCATGTATATCAAAAGGTACATACAGTTGGATATCATCTGCGTACAGGTGATATTGCAGGTTATGCTTCCTAATGATGCGGCCAATTGGAATGGAGTATATGGCGAATGACTGGGGACCAACTATAGATCCCTGTGGTAACCCATATCTTAATCTGTGCGTATCAGAGGAGACTCCATTGATGCAAACGCTAGTTGTTCTGCCGGTAAGATATGACTCTATCCACTTGAGTGCAACTCCTTTAATCCCTACGTCATGGGAAAGTCGGTTGAGCAAGATAGAGTGATTCACAGTATCAAATGCTGCGCTCAGATCTAGAAGGACGAGGAAAACACCTTTCCGTTGAGATAAGTTCTGCATTATGTCATCCTTAACTTTTAGAAGCGCTGACTCAGTGCAATGCAAAGCCCTGTATGCTGATTGTAAAGGTTCTGCAAGATCTTCGCGGATCATGTAGTCAGTGATGCTTTTGATAGCTTGCTTTTCGATCACTTTAGATACAAATGGGATGTTAGACACGGGTCTGTAGTTTTTCAGCAGATTGCGATCCAGAGATTGTTTCTTAATGATGGGGGTAATCACGGCATGCTTGAGTGGTGTAGGAAAAACACCCGTCCTGAGCGATGCGTTGACAATCCGTGTGATGACCGGAACAAATGTCTGAGTGTTTTGCTTTAAGAACCAAGTCGGCAACGGGTCGAGAAGACATGACTTTGAAGGCGCTTTGTTGATATACTGTAGAATGTCCTCTTCACTGACAATATCAAATTCGCGAAATTCGCAATCAACTGCGTTTTGAGAAAATGGCGTATAATTATGGTCCATTTTACACAGTAATCAATGGGGAATTTATTAGGGGTGTGGTACCTAATCCCATTGATTTTGATAATGACAACACTTATTGAACTTTGGGCATCGATGGGTACTAATCATTTTGGGACAGCCTGTATTATTTCAAACCTCATTATATAAATTTCAATGTCATTATACAGGGTTTATTGAATTACTAATTAAGAATCAATTATTTATCAAAAATCAATTATTTACGACAAAACAGCAAATTATTACTAAAATATCACCTTTCTGACACTCCACCTATTACACATTAATATACACTGCCAGATATACACATTAAATTGTCAGAACTGATACAAAGGACGTATTTCACAATAATCTTATGATCCTGGCTCCCCAGCCTCCTCCTTACTATCAATACCTGGTAAAGACAGTAAAGACACCAACAAAATATATTCATCAACGAGAGAAATTTTATTACTATACAAACAATTCAAAACAATAATTATAACACAACAATCAAAGACTATCAATTTAATCGGGGTAGCATATTTTCTAATGTCCATAAGACTGATGTGCAGACCCGTAACCAGGGGCCACCCCAATCCTAAAGGTTTTTAAAAAGCTGCTTGCAGGCGCGGCGTAGCGAGCGAAAACTGTTTTTCGTTTACGCTTTTTAGTTGTAAAAGGTCAAAAGTTTGGTAAAAATGGCCGTTTTTGATACATTCGCCCCAAACCCTGGTAAACAGGTCCACATTTATGAAGAAGGTCCCCGTTTGACACCCCGACACATTCCTGGTTACGGGCTTACTGATGTGACATGCCCTAGCAGCCCTACTGTTTACAGTGACCAAACCAATGTTTCTATGGGGTTCTACTGATATGACGCCAGGGTTACTACAGATGATAGAGATCAGAAGACCTGATGCTGAAAGTGACGGATGCTTTACCATTTAAGCTTGCATTTACTAATCTGTGCAACTTATCTTTGGATTATATTAAAGGCATATTATGTGATCTTTTCCAGAGAGCGCCCTCTATTCATAATTTTTTTTAGAAAGTAGATTTTCTTGCAGATTTACATTTCTGATCATAAATCGTACATACATTCTAAGTTACAGAGCGATACGATTCTTAATTACCTCAAAATCATGGTTTTAGAGTGAATTTAGAGTGAAAATATAAACTGTCGTGTTATCACGACAGTTTATTTTCACTCTAAAACCATGATTTTGAAGTAATTAAGAATCGTATCGCCCTGTAACTTGGAATGTATGTACAATTTATGATCAGAAATGTAAATCTGCAAGAAAATCTGCTTTCAATTTTTTTTCTCGATGTTGAGGGCGTTCCCTGGAAAGATCACATAATATACCTTTAAGGAAGCTGACAAACTGTTACAGAACCCGTTATCATACAAGAAGTCGGTACGGATACAATCCACTATCATATTCTCTACGTTACAAAGAAAAATTTGGTGACAACGTGTTAATATTAAGATCTACCTGAGAATGACTGAATTGTCATAGTCATTATCATAAAAAACAGTTATGATTGCCATTATTGCCATTTCCATACCTACTTCTCAATAACATTAATAAAATTGTATTTTAATTCCAGACTTCCTCATAGTTTTATCATTTACAAAGACTTGAACAATAACAGACGATTGGATATTATGACATAGCCTAATAAGGCTTGAGATGTCACCACACTTTAAAGGAGGTGTCCCGCAAGCACAAAATTGTGCATTATATGTTAGAAAAATAACTATCGAGCCCAAATTTTGTAATTATATAGAACAAAACACCACACTTATGACAAAAACAAATAAAATCCGCCATCTCTCAACATGCAATTTTTAAAATTCGCGGCGTTCGAAAGTCCCGGTGTCGATGAAGTCATAGTTATACAATGCACATGCGCAAATTTGAGCACCGATACCCATGACGTCATCGACACCGGGACTTTCGATCGCCGCGAGTTTTAAAAATTGCATGTTGAGTGATGGCAGTTTTTATTCGTTTTGTGACAAGTATGATGTTTTGTTCTATATAATTACGTAATTTCGGCTCGATAATTATTTTTCAAACAAATAATGCTCAATGTTGTGTTTGCGGGACCCCTCCTTTAATAGTGTATCAGTTATCTTATTTATCAAATATTTCGAGCTGTGTCTGTATATCCCTCTATAGTCGATCAAGCATCCAACGTTAATATTGTAAGGCACTGTCCAAAACCGATATCTTATTTCACAGTGGAAAATGTCAGAAGTTGCAGAAATTTGTACCAAGATATCTTTCTAGGAGTGTATTTTTTCTTTATAACAAAATTTAATTTTTGCATTTTGAATTTTGAATTATTTTTATTTATGGGTCAAAACTCAAAAAATTAACGTTTTAAGTGAAATTTGAAACCAAGTGGGGCGGAGAAAATGAGCTTTTATACAGAGCTATATGGAGAAAAATTTACATAATCGTAGATATCTCGAAAAGAAAAATCATTAATCAAACATTTTCTTTTTTCAGATTAACTTTTTTTGGCAACCTATATAGGATTCTTTTCTTCAAAAATGGATTCTCTGACTCTTTTTCTTTCCAAAAATGTATATAATGTATACATCACATTAATATTCCAAAAGTGACAGCTCTTGATCAATTTCATAATTTGGGGGTTCCAGTAATACTACAATGTTAAGTCAATTGGATACTGTGCAATGTCAAACAGCGTGTCCTGTTATACAAATATGGCCTATTCATGAGGGAAATGGGGTGAACTATTGCCCCAAGGTGATCTGGAGACCGTAAGCCTACTATTTTCCCGAAGCCGAAGGCTGAGGGAACATATTAGGCTTAGGTCTCCAGATCACCGAGGGATAATAGTTCACCCCATTTTACGAATAAAGAGCAGCCCATTTTGTTTTATATAACGCATGAAAATATTTTTGTATGCAATTTTGATCAAATTAAACATGAAAAAGATCTTACTGGTTTGTTTACACGGTCGGTCCATACAGACACATGCTTGGGTCCTGAAAGCCTATATAAGTGAGTCGATTCTTCATGCCATTATGGCAAAATCGTACGAGGCAGGGCATATTCGTCTTTCAAAAAGTACCGCCTGGTCAATAGTACTTTTTGAAAGACAAAAAAAGACTGGGAAGTGACGTCAAGCATGAAATGGACCAAACTATTTTGTGTTATCTGATGTAGGCTAGTATCCACCAATTAGATGGCTAGAATACTTTCATGCGTTATATAAGATACCATTCCAGATACCGAGAATATCCAGGATGCATGTTGACTGCACGTACATTACACCTCTCCCGCCATGGAGCCACCTTGTTCAGATCCCGTCTGAAATCACGCATGCGTAATCCGTCGCTGCATTGCCTCACCTGTCCAAAGGTTGGGATCTTCTTGCATGATGTATCATCAGTTTTGTTGATGTATCTGCAAGCCTTCAAGTCTGCTCGTAGGTAGTCTATGAAGTATGGAGTATTATTGAAGTACTCTTGGTAAACATAATAGCTGATGGGTTGGTGAACTAGGACTAACTTTGTATCTTTGCGTGCTGACTGAATCCACTTCCCAGCATTCCCATTCAGAAAATTGGTTTGGGTGTTTGCTTTGGACAAGGGGAAGTATTGCTGCCAATTCCAATACTGTGTAACGATCACTGCATTTTTGTTGACGGTATTAAGTAGGGGTTTCATGGCATCCAGAAGGATCTTTGTGCCGATGTAATCGACAATATTGGATGTGAAGATTCTGTCAAACCTATCATCCTTCATTTGACCTTCGGTGATCTTCATACAATTTCCCAAGTTCACTTGGATGGCGAGTCTTCCACCAGTGGCAAAAGTTATCGCGTCTTTGATCTGATTTGTAACGTAGGTGTGGTACATGACTAGAAGTGAATCGTCGTTGGAGAATTTTGATGCTTGCAGATAATCCCAATCGGAAAACGGGATGAGATTTAACGGCACACAGAATTCGAATTGCACTTCACTTGGTGATTGTGACATTTCCGAAGTTTTAAGAACGGTTCGTCTATTTAAAACCATACTGAATCCTCGGTGACGTTTTCCCGTTAGCGTCGGGTTGGCCGGGTTTAGGTGGCCACATTTAGCTGTTTTGCCTGATGACAGAAAATCACCGTTTAGCACCCATGATTTGATTGATTTTCCATGACGCTTTGGAATCTGTAGTGTGAATGATTGCATAAACCATTGTGCGTTACTTAGATCATCCTTATTGCTAAAGTACGCCTCGTTTCTTTGCTCCTTAATACTTTGTGATTGACCACTGGTTTGCTGTTGGTCAAGGTCAACCTTGATCCACCCCTGCCACACCTGACGTAAAATGTCATAATCCTCTTGTAAAACATCAACAATGCCACGGGTCGTTTTCTTCAGACGAGCGGGGTCTGTGTCACAAAGCGTTTTGAGACATTTCATGAGACACTCATGAACATCCTTTGGCAGATGCAATGAATACCAGATGGTGGTGATCTTGGAGGCAATATCATGATCGCCGGAGTCGTGTATCATCATAAAGAGGAACAAGACATTGCGTGCTTGAATGAATGGATTTATATCATTCAATGTCACCCTTAGTTTACCTTGGAACTCTTCAGGGAGAGATGTGATCGTATAGATCAAGTTACGTAAGTTACCACACCCAGCTGACAGAATGCTATAATCCTGTCTTAAAATCCTCACAGCATCACTCGCATCAACCAACTCATTTGTCTGGAGACGTAACATATCCACTGCTATGACATTGCCAGTATAGTAACACACTCCTAACTCCTCATGACTCCTCAAAATGAAAATAGCTAAGCTTTTGGAGTTCTCTTGAATCGTCTTCTGTCTTTGGCGACAGATGTGTTTATGCTGGCTCCAGTGTTTGCGTTGGCAAGCAACGCTACAGTAAGGCGAGGTAAAGCAGCCAGTACACTGGAACGAACATAACCAAACGAAATTGCGTTAATGGAAGATTTTCATTAATATCAGCTGACAAAGCACAGCCATCTCGGAGTGGGTATGACCCTAAAACGAGAAGAACTGTCGACCCTGTTTAGGGGTAAACAATGTCTGAAAGTCTACCATGACATTTTGGACGTACAACTCATTATATTGATTCTTAAACCGAAATGTTCTCCGTAACAGGACACAGCATTGTCAGCATATGTAGGCTCTTTAGATATTCTATGGATAGAATACATTGATTTCAAGGCTCAAGTTTCAACTTGCCACAGTTTTTAAACCAACATGGACAATTCAGTATTCACGAATAGTAAGGGACCGTTCATAAATACTTTGGTGGGAGGGCAGGATAATTTCATTTTTGGTATATCAAAACTTTTTTGACCCCCTATTCCTTAAAAAGAATCATGATTCACAATTATTCACCCAATGTTGCATCCCTTCGTCAATTGATATTGGAGTGTATAATATTATTTGTTAATTTGGTTTCATTATACACTCTTAGAAAAAATGGTTCGTTTAAGAACCCTTTTTTGTCCCGCGGGGAGCACCTTTTGGCCTAAAAGGTTCTTAAAAGAACCTTAGAATGGTTCTTTGAAGAACTTTCAAATTTTAAATAAGACCTAAAGGTATATTTACTTTTTTGTTTTTATGTAATATGCAAATTCAAGAGAAATGTAAACAAATTTAATCCTTTTCAACTGTTAAAAATCATTTCTTCTTGGCTAAAAACATTTTTTACCGTTTTACCAAGAACCATTGAGGGTTCTCCATAATTTTTTCCCAAAAGGTTCTTGAAGCTTGAGGAACCATTTTCTTGGCTAAAGAACCCTTTTAGAACCTTTTTTGGTTCTAAAAGGAACCCTATAGAAATTTCATTGGGTTCCTTTTAGAACCCAAAAAGGTTCTAAAAGGGTTCTTTAGCCAAGAAAATGGTTCCTCAAGCTTCAAGAACCTTTTGGGGAAAAATTATGGAGAACCCTCAATGGTTCTTGGTAAAACGGTAAAAAATGTTTTTAGCCAAGAAGAAATGATTTTTAACAGTTCAAAAGGACTAAATTTGTTTACATTTCTCTTGAATTTGCATATTACATAAAAACAAAAAAGTAAATATACCTTTATGTCTTATTTAAAATTTGAAAGTTCTTCAAAGAACCATTCTAAGGTTCTTTTTAGAACCTTTTAGGCCAAAAGGTGCTCCCCGCGGGACAAAAAAGGGTTCTTAAACGAACCATTTTTTCTAAGAGTGTATCTATATATTGTTGCAGTGAATTTGCAATTTTAGCACTTGACCTTTAGTTGACATTCCGGATGTGGACTCCCAAGTGTCCCGATAGGCGAAATTTCAAACATTGTCGATGGGGCCCCATGTAAAATTGAAACGGGATATGCAGGTTATTATTTGAATCGATAGACCAATCATTATTAAAATCGAGGAAAATTACCTCTTTTAAATCTTCTGACACTTTACAGCCTGGGTTGGAACAGATGGCTGGTTTCCAGATCTCGCACTGTGGTTCATGCCTCTCGTTATCTTCAATGCGACACTTGTCCCCGCAGTACTTTGCTTTGTTGCACTTCTTGCAAGATACATCGGTGCCAGGTGCTTCACAGCGCCAGCAATGGCCTTCTTTGACATCCATGGTGCTGCAAAAGTATGTTAAATTTGTACTATACATGTAATTGGTTCAGTCTAAACACTATACTTTTATTCTTACA
This sequence comes from Ophiura sarsii, assembly GCA_035610835.1. Taxonomy (NCBI): domain Eukaryota; kingdom Metazoa; phylum Echinodermata; class Ophiuroidea; order Amphilepidida; family Ophiuridae; genus Ophiura; species Ophiura sarsii. The sequence goes on along the minus strand of CM069458.1, from coordinate 62,110,934 downwards.
TAGTAGGTGTGGTCTTTGATGTCAACAGCATTTTCCCTTTTCAGAACCATATTTACTTTACCCAAAACAGTCACATTTTCCTAAAATGATGTTTTCCGAAAGGTGGCACTTTTCATCGATACAGAGAGATTACTGACGGTGTCATTGTTAATAGTCTGTTGATCATTGTCCGACTTACAAGTACTTACATTGTATCTTGCACAATAATCGAATATTGATTGTTTTTAACCATGCTCAAAATTTGTTATAGCAGTAAACTGAAGAAAATAGATTGTTTCAAAAATAAGCGCCCGTTAGATCGCACGTGCTTTATTTTGTAACACCCTGTATACGATGTTATAGGCCATATTAAATTTAGTATGTCTATTCAGGCAACATATTTAATTGTAACATAATCATTTCATGTGTGTTTTATTTCATTTAATTATCATTGCTTTCATCAAAATAGAAGCAAAAAGTGAAGAAAAGCGTTGATTGAGGTCTTGATATACATACAGTACATGTGCATTTTGCTTGTTACACCCTGTATAACATGGTAATTATTGGTCACATGTTTTTGTTAAAGCGTGCATGGTGCAAAGGTTATTACAAAACGTCAATTTAAAATTTATTATGACACTAAATTATGATAACGGTTACCTTTATTTCAGAAATACGTTTTCACATACTTATATTGTTACAAACTTTGACCACCCTGTATAAGGTATACTTTATAACTGAAGACAGTGGCTACATTTTCCTTTGTAATAATAGCGTATACTTTAGAATTATGCAGCTTAATACATAATAATGTTATCTTCAAGGTATGAAATTGGCCAGTGAAAATGTTGTATTTTTAGTGTATTTCTTCATGTTTGCACTCTATATATTATCTACCCACCCTGTATAATGACCTTGATATCGACATACTCCTATGTATACTAGTAGTTTAAATGCTAAAATGTTTTAAGCAAAACCCACGTGATTTTTCAATTTCTAGCATATGTCACACAAAGGGGTACCAACTCAAGACACGACCACATACATGACATAGCTTCAAACAAGATACCCACTTATCCACAAGATTTTAAATAAAGCGATGTCCAAAATTTCCAGTCATCAACTAGCTACCACAATGCAAAATTAGCAGACGACATTTTACACACATTTCAATAGGTCTCCAAAACTGCCTGTTTAGAGACATTTCGAGAATCAAACTGTCCATTTTAACAACACATCGCTAACAATGTGACGGTCATCGAATCTGGTTCCGCTGGGATCCTAAAGTACCAACCACAAACCATGTCTATCGAAACCGCTCAACCAAAAACCATGTAACCCGATAACCGCTCTAGTTTGTATCAGCAACAATCAACATTCATCAAAAATTGCGCACCGAATGTACTCAACATGTCCAACCATGAAGTTAGAAGACAGGAGTTACTTCTTGCCAGCATCAATGGGACGATGATGATCACCGTGGTACTACACAAAAGAGGCTAAATCATTGTTACACGTGTATTGCACTGACAACAAAGTTACCGCGGAAAAATCAATGTAGATTGACAAAGCGGCAGTAAGCGGTAGTCCCACTCTTGATGGTCCGACGCTAGCGTGTTTACCTCAATTCTTGTATTGAAAATATCTATTTATCTCAAAGCACTACCAATTTTGGTAAATAACTTCATGTTTTTGATATTGCAAATGTGTAAAAACTAGGCAAAATACTGTACATATCATAACGAAACTATTGACAGGCGGTTGATTTACATGTATATTATAAGATGTGGATCAAAATGTAAATAAAAATAAGTCAATATTCAAAATGATGAACAGTTTATATTTCAACAGAAAAATCGCGCGAATCCGCGCTCACTTAAAAAGGTTAAATATAATTACTTATACACCATATCTGTCTTGTTATAACAGAAGAATAAAATAAATAATATAAATTCAATGTAAAATCAATTTTTTTAGTAAACTTGACAATATTCTTTTATTTTCAGTTTATTCAGAATACATTGTTCTTGGCACCGCGGAGAGTGTATTTGGGGGAGAGAAAGCAATGTTTGAACGTACATTCCGATCCCCAAATGAACCACTTATTATGACAATGTTTAAAATAGGCCACATAATGTATCACAAATTTACTGGATTGAAAATCCAATTAAATTGACTGGCAACTTCGGCGGTGATTATCATCGCTCAAAGAAGAGGTGTGCGCAATTGATGGGACAATTGCATGATTAGGGTTGCGTAACAAGACCTTTCTCCTTGTCTTCTAGCTTCATGGTCCAACTATGTGTGCCAGCAATTAAATATTACACATCGCAGCCCGTATTCATGCAATTTTGGACAGTACAAACCAGTTAGTACAACAAGTCATTTAGAGTATTCTGTCATAAGTTGAGTATGATATTGTCATCAGTTGGGTATGATTCATCATAGGGTATTGTGCATGTTTTTAGTCACTTCTGTCCCATTTCTACGGAGCCCCTAAAGTGACATGGAGAATTTTTTTTCTTCAAAATATTATTTCGTTTCGCGGGAACGAAATATTATGTTATTATAATTAATAATGGCAAGATAGACGAGGAAGAGGAATGTAGATTGCAAGAACAAGCAAAGACAAGCGTGTTTTGTGCTCTGGTAAGCATTAGTCAAAACACTACTTAATTTTGAGATCTATTCAATTTCGCGAATATATCGCTTTTTTGATAAGTGGTTATGATTTTGACTTGATTAAATTAAGTAACCTTTTGAACATGCAAAAGTAGTTTTTCAATCCACAAAAATAACAAATTAAAAAAAAGAAAGAAGCAATTTTGGCAGTATGTTTCCAGATTCAGAAGTTTGCCGTTTTTGGAAGTTTGCCCTGACTGATGATGGGGAATACGAACAGAAATACACTTGTGTCATTGGTGTCAATTTGTATGCAGTATTTTAACTTTGCTATTTTATATTTTGTACTATTCCTTTAAGCATATCTAATTTCGATGTATTTTAATTTTCATGGTTTGTGTAAAGCGCCTCGAAGCTTTTATGTTATGCGCTATACAGGTTCATTGTTATTATTATTGTTATTTTTTAAAAGAAGTAGTTAAGTGTGACGAAATTACCAGATATAGGATATCAAAGTGTCGGACATGAAATGGTGACATTTACAGAAGAATTACCCCCTACGTTCACGCACCTCCGTATAATTATTCAATAGGCCCCGTCATCTCAGATATCAACGGGTTACCATGGCCAAAATTATCAAGTGTTCTGATAAACACCTCAATACAATAAATATCACAATGATAAACACCTCAATACAATAAATATCACAATGATAAACACCTCAATACAATAAATATCATAATGATAAACACCTCAATAAATAAATATCACAATGATAAACACCTCGATACAATAAATATCACAATGATAAACACCTCTATACAATAAATATCACAATGATAAACACCTCAATACAATAAATATCACAATGATAAACACCTCAATACAATAAATATCACAATGATAACACCTCAATACAATAAATATCACAATGATAAACACCTCAATACAATAAATATCATAATGATAAACACCTCAATAAATAAATATCACAATGATAAAGACCTCAATAAATAAATATCACAATGATAAACACCTCAATACAATAAATATCACAATGATGAACACCTCAATACAATAAATATCACAATGATAAACACCTCAATAAATAAATATCACAATGATAAACACCTCAATACAATAAATATCACAATGATAAACACCTCAATACAATAAATATCACAATGATAAACACCTCAATACAATAAATATCATAATGATAAACACCCCAATAAATAAATATCACAATGATAAACACCTCAATACAATAAATATAACAATGATAAACACCTCAATACAATAAATATCACAATGATAAACACCTCAATAAATAAATATCACAATGATAAACACCTCAATAAATAAATATCACAATGATAAACACCTCAATAAATAAATATCACAATGATAAACACCGTCTCAATACAATAAATATCACAATAATAAACACATCAATACAATAAATATCACAATGATAAACACCTCAATACAATAAATATCACAATGATAAACACATCAATACAATAAATATCAAATTGATAAACACCTCAATAAATAAATATCACAATGATAAACACCTCAATAAATAAATATCACAATGATAAACACCTCAATAAAATAAATAACACAATTAACATCCATTCACTTAAAGGAGGTGTCCCGCAAGCATAAAAGTGTGCATTATATGTTAGAAATATAGCAATCGAGCCCAACTTTTGTAATTATATAGAAGAAAACACCACACTTATGACAAAAACAAATAAAAACCGCAATCTCTCAACATGCCCTTTTTAAAATTCGCGGCGATCAAAAGTCCCAGTGTCGATGATGTCATAGTTGTACAATGCACATGCGCAAATTTGAGCACCGATACCCACGACGTCATCGACACCGGGACTTTCAATCGCCGCGAATTTTAAAAAGTGCATGTTGAGTGATGGCAGTTTTTATTCATTTTTGTGACTAGTACGGTGTTTTGTTCTATATAATTACGTAACTTCGGCTCGATAATTATGTTTCTAACAAATAATGCTCAATGTTGTGCTTGCGGGACCCTTCCTTTAAAATAAATCGCTTCCAAACAACAAAAGGATGCCGCAACTGCCTACATGTACACACTCAAGTGTTATTGTTGTGATTATTCCCACAATTGTCCAAAAACCTCACCGAAAATACCCGATATGAATTAAATTTATTAAACAATTTAATCCGTAGATACTTTTCATCCGAAAATTACTACAGTTGACGTAAAAGCCTGAATAACTATACTGATCAATAAATGAATTTCCAATCTCAGTGGCGTAAATTCATTGCAAAATCTGGGAAAACCCCATTTTACTTCGTGTCACGCAACACGGTAAATCCCACCGGATATAATCTGTATCTGTATCTAATACAGATAGAATTTGACAACGTCGCTATTTTGAAATCGACAAAATTACACTAAAAACTGAATTAATTTATAATATGAGAGATAGTTAGATACTTGTTTCTTCGTTTGCAAGGACTTGACCAGTCTGTTTTGTATTTATATCACAAATGAAGCATATTGGTTATGTTTGGGTGTTATTTTGGTAGCTCAAAACTTTAAGATTAAAAAAGATTTTTTTGCTCAATTTCCCACCAAAACTCATTAATTTAGATTGGGGCTAAACGGTTCTACAAGCATCTACAGTACTTACAATGAAAGGATGTCAACACATTCACCTGATTTACGATATATTTTGAGGTTTTCAATCGTAATACACTCGGAGTTTTATCTACATCACACAGCAAGCATACTTTCCAAGATGGTGGCTGGAAACGACCTGGCAGTGGCGTGGGTAGGCATCTCTCTAACTGCGCATATTCTGCGCATACAACAACAAATAGCGCACTCTATGTTCTTCGCATGCGATGGGGATGATATGGTTTCTCTATAGTATGAATTCTTTCATGATAGATTTTAGAATGTAACCGAGTAAAACTCTTATCACAATATGCACATGTGTATCGTTTATTTTTGGTATGTATCCCCTTTTCATGTCTGCTCTTTTCCTCTGGATTGGAAACACTTGTGGGATGTAAAAACACCCCTACATTGGTAATGGAACAGTCCATGTCGATTGTTTGAATATGTATTATTAATATTGACTTTTAAGTCAATATTAATAATACATATTTAAAAGCCAATCAGCGCTCAGATGGTGAATAACCATTAGCCAATCACAGCTGAGCGCTGGTTGACTTGCGGCCAGCGTGGTCAGATATTCTTTCTCTTTTGTATTGTGTCTTGACCACGACAGACGTGTCGTGTTGTTCGTCTCATCATTTTCGTTTGTAAACTTCTATTATTTGGAGCAATGTATCATTTGAATAAACGACCAATAATGGTGAAGTAATGCTACTAATTTGTGTTAAAGACTTTCATTCTTAATGTAAGAATTGGCTCTTACACACTCTTATCACAGTATGCCGTTGTTGTTGTTCTCTTGTAGTAATGATCAAAACACTTTTTAGTCGCTGGTCAGAAGTCACAAACTGGTCACAAAAAAAAGGTTTCACTCCTAATAATGTTGAGAAATGCACCAATTCTGATTAAACGGGACAAAACTTAAGTTTTACATACTTAATGACCCACAAACTATATATTGTTGGAAAGCTTAAGATTCAAGGGTTTTTATTTTTGCAAAAAAGAATCAAATTATACAGGGTGTGTACAATTTTTACAGGGTGGAACATAAAAAATTTGATCGTTTTTGCTCCTCACAAAATAGTTTGATAGTTTGTACAATTAGGGTTTAGCTGAAAATAGTCACCAAAATCAGAACAACCGCAGAAGGTGCTACCAAATTTGCTAAGAATCATTTGCCCAAAATGTACACAGGAAAAGTACAGGGTGTCTAAAATGATGATGAAATAATGCATAAAATGAATGTTTGTATATAATATTCTATGAAATTTAGTTAGCATGGACCATTTAATTTAAAAGAAAATGGTTATCAAAATGAACTACATGGATATCGTTAAAGTTCCTTTTATTTTGAATACAGGGTGGTCCAAAATAGGTCTAAATAGCAAATTTTTCATGAATCTATGAACAATTCTGTGAAGAAACACTTCTGGCTTTTTTAGTTAAATGTTTTACTACCCAGGGTAGAAAAGGACTGAAGAGTCACACAAATGAAATAGAGAGACTGCGATTTGGCCATTGTTTAATCAATAAAATGAATAAAACTGTGTATTTTTTACATTAAAACACTCCCTGAATTGAACATCATATTCTAGTAGAGAATGTCTAGATAACAATTCAATATTAGTATTCATAGTAGCAGGCACATGTTATTAACACATATGAGAAGTTTGAAAACTTTCCTATGTATACTTTTAAAATGGCATCAATTTCAAAAGTTCTAGTTTTCCGCTATTTTGTGTACAAACCTATGGGCGCCTCATCCACCGGCTCCTCATCCACCGCTCCCACCCTTGACTCACTCGACGTTTAGATTGATAACTTCACTGTTGCTAAACATGTGGCTTTAATTATTTTTTTATTCGGTAGCTGGATAAATTGTCTTTAATATGATACCAAAAATGTTATGTTTTTTTGACAACTTCTATTTAAAATAGAGACACGTATCACGATTTTAAGGATTTTTTGAAACGATCCCACCTTGTTTGATATACCTATTAGTGACCTGTGACCCGCTTAGTTGTGGATGAACCCCAATATCGACCTATTTGCCGTCTATGATGATGCCACACTGTGTTTTATATCGGTCAAAATTACCAAACACTGTATTTGCAACACCTGCACATGAATGGCATCAGACTTGTGTTCATCCTACATGTATGGCTTGTATACACCAAACACAAGAAGTCGTACCAGGTGCTTTGATGTTGGCTTTATATTCAAAATAGATAATATATTGATGTATATTATATGAGCAAATATCAGTATATGCTCGACTTCTTTCTTGCATTGATAAAAAAAACCAAGATAGTTATTGGAAATGAAGAGGTGGCTTTTCGATAAAATATTGCTCAAAAGTATAGGCCTACACCAGATCGCACCAAACAAGTTCGAAAATTGATATTTTTTTCTCGAGGGGCACATCTCCCATCGAACTCCCCCTGCCAGCGCTAGCGGGAAGCACTTTTGTAAATATTCAAATAATGCCCCCCCCACCCCCCCCCCCCCCCCCCCCCCCCCCCTAACAAACTTCTGTATATCCGCCCCTGCGTGAGTGAAAGATTCCAGTTCTATGAAACATGTGCTTCAACCAAATTTCAATCTAGCGCCATCATTCAACCGTTTTCCAATAAAGTCACTTCTGGGTTCCTTTCCTACGCACCTTATATCTATTGTAACAATTCATTTTTCTCGGCAATCTCTCAATGCCCCTCCTTTAAAGAAAATCCGTGCCATGAAACTTTAGCGCTCAGATATATGTAGCATTATTAGTATTCAGACCCCTTCTGTAGGTTTAAGTTTTCATAAGTACCGCGTAAAGATAAAATCGGCTTTAGAAAGAAAAACAATCGCATGTATGGACGTCGCCATATTGATCAAAGCTATGACGAAAGACTTACGAGATGTCAGCATCTCTGTTTTATGTATTGATATTATCGATTTTTGCATTGAATTCCTGCGTGATACCGTCCAGCAACCTGTCGCTGATGAGGCGGTTTTAGTTACGATGACATCACAATATTGGGGATGGCTATCCCATCAACACTTTCGACACAGACAACCGGGCGCGAATTTCAAAGTCACTGGGTTCGTTTCATTGACTAGTTCTGTGGTCAATTAAAATGGTCAATATACATAAGATAATTATTTTCCTACCATTATAATGCATGGTTTAATGAATATAACGGTATCCCTTTAAAGACGAGGAAATCAAGACAACAGGTTGATCTTGATGTTGGCTTAGTGTAAATCTAGCCATTTTTTTGTGAAAAAAATGTGGCTGTGTGTGGATGAACTCCAACGTCAATGCGGAAATAGATCCCTGGGAAACACCTTTTTATTAAAATAATACTTGCGTGTATAGACTCTACCAATACTGTTCAACGGTACGTGTAATATGACCTCTGTATTTACACATTATGGTGTCGCTACATGCAGGTTAGAATTATGTACATACTTTAAAATTGGTAATTTTCGCGTGATTACATTTTCGTGATTTGCCAATGTTCAATGATTTCGCTTGTTTTTAAATTCACGATTTGAAAGTTCATTAAATATAGACTTATATACACAAAAGTAATATATTCGCAGGTTTAATTTTCGCGGTAACTGCTGGTATTGGAGCGTGCTAAGTGCGAAAATTAATGTAGCGCGAAAATGTCCACGTTAACAGGAGTATAACTTGAAGTTATAAGCATATTGGCATAAGAGAAAATCGCCGCAGTAAGGAAGGTGAATTCAGACGTTGCTTTTACTATTAAACAACAGCTAAGCATTTCAATGGTAAACAATGACCAAATTCACTTGCATACATTTAGCATTATTACTGCTTTATATGTTGTGTGACTATGTTGCTATTATTCAGACAGCTAAAATCGTCATACCAGGAACAGTCGTACAGGGCATGGGACATGTTCAGGTACTCTCAACACTTTCAGCTGAACTTACACAGCGAGGTCACCATGTGACGCTCCTAAGTGGTTCGGAAAAATGTACCAACAAGTTTACGGCAGCAAACGCGAGTCAAATTATTCCTTATAGTTCACCGAATGCTACAATCGATTCTGATGTTGACAGGCAACTGGCAGCCGTAAAATTCCATGATTATAGCCCCGTGCAGCAGATCGACGTGTTTTTGAGGATATATCGAGGTTTGGCTGAGGACTGCCGCGCTCTACTCAATGATCGTGTCTTCCTAGAACGACTGAAGTCGGAAAACTTCGACATACTCCTCGGAGATATGATATCTCCGTGTGATATATTCATTGCGCATCTTCTAGACATTCCATGGATAGCGGCCACCGCAAATCGCCAGTACCTTTGTGTATCTAATAGCGTTTATCGCATACCGTCAGAGCTTTCGTATGTACCTCAGTTAGGATTTCATCAATTAACGGATAGGATGACATTCATGCAACGTGCGGCAAATGTACTTTTTTACATGTCGTTAAGCACGAAAGTGTTTCCGTTACTGATGCAAGATTTTATTGAGATTAAACGTGAATATGGTATCGCACCGGAAGTGGATATATGGGAAATGTCATCTAAAGCAGAAATCTGGCTATCTCAGACACACTGGGCCCTTGATTACCCATCTCCTGGGCTGCCTAATTGGGTTCCTGTAGGAGGATTAGGAGTCCGGCCAGCAAATGCATTGCCAAAGGTATTAGTGAAACCTTGTTAACACAAAGTATGTTATAATGTAAAAGCTGAATGCAAACTGCTTATCCACAAAAATAGCCTGTGTAAGTAAATGTAATAAATATAAGAGGACCTGACGTTTCGATTCTAACAGAATCTTTATCGAAGGTAAAATGACAGAATACAACATACACTAACATATATATAGACATGGGAACAAAGGGCAGGAAGTCACATGGGATAATGTAACACAGTGGGGGTCAAAGTGACAGATGGATGAATAGGGGAAGGTATAACAAACTTGACAGCTGATTGATGAAGTGGATAATGTAACAAAAGGATGACATAGACAAAGGGGAGATTAAAAAGTGAAAGGCAAATGGGATATAAGAAATGGAGTAGTAAAATCTATAATTGATTGATGACTACAAATGAATAATAAAAATAGATGAAAATGTAAATGGTAACAAATAATGGAAATGCACTGGAACGAGTAATGAAAATTACTGTGCATAGGAGACAATGTCGAAAATGAAAACATAGTGTCACACATAACAAGAAGTAAAAAATAGGAAAATAAAAAATGAAGTGAAGAAAAAGTGGAAAAAAACAAATGGGTAAAAAATACAAGTGATGGGTTGCACAGATACAAATGGAGGAGGTAGGGGGGGGGGGGGGGTTTGGAGTCTAATCGTTCCCTTCCTGGATGTTTAGGCCATGGGGCTGAATGGTGAGAAGCCGCTTCATCCATAGTTTCTCTCTACTGAGACGTACCACTTCTGAACGGCTACCTAAAGATTCAATGCCCTGTAAGATCATATCAGCCATAGTGTGGTTGAGAAGGTTAAAGTGGTGTCCGACAGGTGGCTTGTTGGTGTTGACCGTCGATCTGTGTCCATAGAAGCGCTTCTTCAGTGAGTTTTTGGTCTCACCAACATACTGGACTCCACACACTCTACATGATAAGAGGTAAATGACATTGGTGATGTGACCCTTCGTCTTGTAGGTGGCATGGGTGGTGTGACTGGTGAAGGAATCGCCTTCCTTGATGTGTTCCCGGCAAACGACGCACCTGCTGGTCGACTCGCACTTAGAAGTGACATGCTGCGTGGGGAGAGAATCATCAGTTAATGGGGGAATAGTAGCACGTACTAACATATCTCGTAGGTTGCGAGGGCGTCTGTAGGCCAGGATGGGTATGTCAGGAACTGCACGACGAAGACGGTCTGATGTGTGGAGAATGTGATGGTTAGTGTTGGTGATGTGACGTAGAGGAGGAAGGTTAGGATGAAATGTGGTGACAAGGGGAATCTTAGGGGTGGGGTTTTGGTTTCTAGACTTCTCCTGAAGGACAAAGTATGTTAACACACATTTTCTGATAACGCAAAGTGTTTTTCAAGTTCCAAGCTTATATTTTACATTACTATTATACCTGATAACGCACAATTCCTGTTAACCCAAACTAAATTGCGTGGCCCAAGTAACTTTTTGTTAGAGAGGTTCCACTGTATGAATTATTTAACAATAGTCCTTTTCACCGTATACCAAGTTTAAGTTGACTAATCATTTCTGCTTTAACAACAACAAAATATTTGTTTAGGTAAATGCTTTGTTCAGATGGTACAATAACATCGCCCTATAGGTGAACCCTTGGTTAAAACAGTCACGCTAAGCATTTGTTTGGGTTTATAAGGATATTTTATATTGCGGTTCCGAACGCGACACTGAAGTCTAATCAGCAATACGAGGGCTTAGTGCAACAAAGTCCTATCTGCAATGGCTGCCATTTGTTAGATTGTGTCTTCACAATGACTGACATATCTTAAAGCACACTTAATATATAACATGTGGCAGCTATTGTAGATATTGCCTTTTCATATAACTGAGATGTAAGTGCAAAATAGCTACCCTGTGTTACTTTTAGTTTATACCAAGGGGTCTGCTATTGGCTACCACATTATGATAACATCTGGCAGCTATTGCAGATGGACTCTTGTTGCACTAAAAACCCTCGATTATAATATCCGATCAAATAGCCTTCGTTAAATGTGAAGACCCAGCATGATCCATATTGATAATTATTTCCACGATATAATAATGAGCATAAAACAAAAACAAATGCTGTATTAAGACTAGGTATATACATGTAAGATAAATGACATGATCAGTTAGGCCAAAATAAATAAATTGTTGTGTTGCCCTCAGCGACCGACCCTAAAATCATAAAAACTAGGGTCACATTTTTTTTTTTAATAATTTTTTTTAGATTTAAATTTGATTAAAAGTGTCTAAATGTTACTATTTCTTGCTTGAAATGAATAAATAAGCCTAAATAAATGTTTTTTAGACTATTGTCACACTAGAAACATTAGTTAAATTGACATATGGGCATATACCAATTTTGTCTTGACATAAACCATATATTTTTCAGCCCAAAAAAAAAGAAGAAGAAAAAGAGGATTTCCGACCGACCGACCCGAATTTAATTTTTTTGCACTTGAGGGCAACACAACATTTTTTTTTGGCCTTAGAGACCCACCCGATCCGCACACATGCAATCTTATTGTAATAAAGTACACACATATCGAGCAGTTGTCCTCAATAGTATCTGTAAACCGGTCTGTCAAGTGTTTCCTGTCATTTAGAATGTTTGCTCTTGCTGTGGCGAAACCTTTACTGTTTGGGGAGCCATAAGACATATCACGTATCGTTTGGAACTCCTCTTGGCCGGATGAACTGTAGACGCGGCCAAGTGGGCTACAAAGACTCGGTTTATCAGTCGGTTGTTCAGATATACATAATTGGTAAAAACTTTATCAACAAATCACAACCGACCTATAACTTAGTGACCGTGAGTTCAAAAATAAGTATTCAAATATCGCATTTGATTCTGTTGAGTAGTTTGAGAAATATGAGTGATTATGTAACAACTAGACCAGGCTTTCTCAATTAGATTTTGTGAAGCACCACTTTTGAGATGTTAGTGATCTAGAAGCGCCACTATCCCCGCGAGCGTAGCGAGTGAAGCGAGCGGAGCGAATAACGGGTGGGGTCCATGGGCCCGCCTTAGGCCCCCTGGAAGCTCATGGGTTTACCCCCTTTTAAGAGGCTAAGGAGAGCTATATTTGCATGCAATATGGTACAAGAAATAAAGAGATGTTGATGGTAAAATGTACAAAAACTGGTAGCAAATGTAGTGATAATCAATAGGCCTACTAACTCGAAAAATGTAACTCGAAACTCAAACAAAGAAACTCGAAACTCGATAAATGTAACTCGAAACTTGAAACTCGTAAAAAAAGTAACCAACCTAATCAACATGTGTACTCCCAGCTATAAGACACAGTCACAATTATACTGGGCATACGGCTGATTTCGTGATTTCGTGATTTCATAAGTAGCAACTGCAAAAATGGCCATTATTTATGTTCATCTTGAATTCTGAAGTAAATTAAACAAAATACATAATTCTTCAACACTATTGCGTATCCTTTTAAGAATGGTTACAGTCTGAAAAGCTAATTAAAGCGATGCTAGAAAATGTTCGTGCCATGGACATTGGGTAGCCATAACATATTCCGGGTGGGATGTGGAGGCAAGAGAATGAAAATAATAACCCGTGATTTACTTTTGTTTACCAAGTTCATTGGGACACCTGTACATCATTGAAAAGGTTTGTAGTTTTGGCCCTGGTTGATCTCTTTTTGATAAATAGTGCGTCCTACCGGAACGATGATATTAGGCATTGTTGTAATGTAGGATCCACGTAAGTTAAGGTTAAATATATTACGCTTGGAGTCGTGGGAAGCTTTGTTGCTTCTGCAAGATTTAAACAAATAAATGAATGATTAATTCATTCTAGTTCCTTTTTTAAATTTAATTATACTCAAGAAAATCGTAAGCTATCACTTGGCCTAGCAGCAAATGTAGTGATAATCAATAGGCCTACTACTAATAATCATGACTTACCCCACTACTGCAGTTAGTGCCTGAAGTGGCTCTTCATGCTTCTTGCGATCTGGTTGAAGTTGGGGATTATATCTCTTCTTCTTTTTTTTAAATTTTTTTTTTTTAAATTTATTTTTCATGCGTCCTTCCACGCGCCACTCGGAATGATGCAATGCGCCACATTTGGCGCGCGCGCCACCATTTGAGAAGGCCTGAACTAGACAAAGAACACTTCCATCCACGTTTGCTCATAATGAAAGGTTCAAAGAGGAAAAATAAAACATTAAACAATACTCTACTTTCATCGATTTATTCCCATATGGTTTTATCTTCATTCTTCTTTTGAAACAAAATGTATTAAACGTATGTACAGGGTGTATCAAAAAAATTAGGACACTTTTTCGTGACGGTGTAATACTTGTTATAATCATTGAACCATGACAAATTTAGTCTCAATGTAAAGCCCAATTAATTATTATGATATCCTGAAAATGTGAGATCAATCCGATGAAAAATAAGAAAACTAGCATAATTTGCGTAAACCATGTCATTTACTGGTTTGTACAATGGGATTTACATGTATAGACCAGTAAATAACATGGTTTACGTTTCAATACGTTACAATAATTATAAACATAGAAAATAATTTATCAGTCAATAGCAAAGATTAGTTTGGTAATCCATTTAATTCTGGCACAAATCAATACTGGCTATAATCCACATATCAGATGCATGCATATTCTGTGCAAATTAAAAAAGTTCTCGAACCCACTGTAGATGGTTCATTACCATGATATTGGCATAAATAGTGTGCGCGTTTATGTTACTCTACTGTTACTGTGTGAATGACCATTGTACATACTACAAAATAGATTGCCTTGCCTAATAGGTCACAATTTCCTTAATTAATGATGGATTTTTCTCATCTCTTCAGGATTTTATCTTTATCGGTTGTACTTTACATTGAAATAAAAATTGGTCATGCTTCAGTGATTTAACAAGGATTTAAACCATCATCAAAAAGTGTCCTAATTTTTTTGATACACCCTGTATATCTCCAATTGTGACCAACTTTAACGAGGTATTAGTTACACCGTTATTGAGATACTCTCTTTTTTCACTTTTAAACTTAAACATTTGAAGAAATTCGATGTTTTCGGTCCTCTTGACAAATAAAAGTGATAGTTACTATCATGTTTGCAATCACTATTGTATTGTTGCACGTATAGTATATTTTAAGGAAAAGTGTACTTTACGTCTAAGTATCTCACTGACACATGAAATTTGCAGGATCGTGAGATACTGGTACAATTATTATTGTTCCAGTATCATCCGATACTGGAACATCAAAATGTGTTAATTTTATATGTGTCAGTATTGTCCGATACTGGAACACTGACTTTGTACCAGTATCGAACGATCGGACGATGCTAGTACAGTCCAGAATCTTGAACCTAAAGTACACTTTTCCCGATTTTAAATATACATTAGGTCTATATAATAATAAAACATATTACAATATTTGAAATATTTGAAGCAGCATATGACACAAATGCCAATAAGTCACATGATCAAAGGAGAAGGACTAAATGTCATTAAATATTAGCGATAATAAAACATAAATAAAATGTTTTAACCAGCATGTGACACAAATGTCACAGGACTAAATGCCACTAACTATTGATGATAATGAAACATTATTATAAAAGATGTATAACTTATACAACATTATTACCATATTAAATCGATAAAACATATTATTATATTTAAAGATATAATTGTCAGTATGGCGATATTATAATTAGCAATGTATTTCTTATTTGACACATTATTTATAGGTCTATGTTTAATTGCGTTTATCATGTTTATATATAATACAAGGAGGAAGGACCACTCTGTGATACATCACTTTTTCAAATTCATTAGACATCATTTGACCACAATTGACAACAAAATTGACAACAAAATAAAATACGAATATTTATCTTAATTTCGCATTATAAAATCACCAACCACCAGAGTGTTCCTTCTTTCTGCTTGTTATATCATGTAAATTGAGTTTAGATGTATCAGGTTAAAAGAAGTCTTAGAAGGTCTAATGCTGTCATAAATGATACTAAATGTTACCAGATTTATGCAAAACTATGAGCAAACTTGGATGGACGTGTTCGTTGACTAGTTTTACGCAATCACTCAATTCCTCGCAACCGAATGTTGCGTTTTCACCAAAATATTGCAAAATGAATGCACTTTACGAAACCTGTCATATCATTCTGTTTGCACTATTGCAGGATCTTGAGGAATTTGTTGACGGTTCCGGAGAACATGGTTTTATCGTCTTCTCACTTGGGTCCATAATTAAGTGGTTACCAGACGCACCGGAGACGAGGATCATTACATCTGTACTCAGTAAACTACCGCAGAGAGTAGTATGGAAACACGATGGACCAACTCCACCCAATATAGGCAGCAACGTAAAGCTCATGAAGTGGCTCCCTCAAAATGATTTGCTAGGTAAGAACGAAGTATTTGAGTTAGGAGGATAGCATTGTTTTAATAATCCTAATGAACTCTGCATGATCGTCATTGGGCTATTCCAGGTGAAATCCATACACCCTCTAACACTACGCCGTCGGTACACTGAAAGTCGTCGTTGGTACACCAGGCACTCGGTTCATTTGACAAGGGGTATTTTTTGGCGCCTGTTTACTGGAGAAAAACTGCATCATAGCGTATTATTATGGGACGTATTTCGACCTATGACCTTGTTGCCGTGTGCGTTGCTGTAGGTTTCCTTTGTGTGATCTTGCACTTAAAAGCACAGCTACATGTAGGTCGAATTGTTTCTGTGGAAATACCAAGAAAATTGAATGAATACATTGACCTTTATTTATCATATAGGTCACCCCAAAGTGCGTCTTTTCATAGGTCACGGAGGCTTGAACGGAGTCTACGAAGCTTTGTACCACGCCGTACCCATGGTGCTAATACCCCTTATGTTGGATGATCAGAAAGAGAATGCTGGTCGTATGGCATCGAAGGGAATGGGTATACATCTGGACAGAAGTAAGCTTACGGAAAAGATATTCTACGAAGCCGTGACTAGCGTACTCAACGATACAAGGTTAGTGCATGTAAACGCAATTAAGCTGCACTGCAAAACTAGTACGTATGAGTCATACGTATAAGTGACTTGTATGTAAGACCTGTACGTAAGACATTATATATAGGCCTAGCCTAGATAGTCGCAAAAGTAATCTTAACGCTTTCCACGCGGCAGGCGTCTGCAGACGACATTCCAAAATTTTACAAAATGTTTGAAAAATGTCAAAATTAGTGAATTTCATTACCATATTTAGAATCACCATGAGAAATGCATTGAAATAAGTACAAACATGCCTAGTATTGGTTCAGGCATCCATGAGATAGACCTTGAAAGTTGGGAGAGGTTTTTGAAAATCTGTTTTGTATGTGGTAAAACCAATAGCCGCGTTGAAAGTGTTAATTGGTACACTTACCAATGAAAATTGAACTGAGACCAATGCAAACATCTCCACAATAATACACAGATAATATTTGCACTGGTCAAAGCCCAATTTTCATGAGTGATTGAAGGTATGGCGATGCATACTATTTCCATGGCGACTATCGTATAAGTCTTACGTACAAATTATTACCTATGCACATGAACTGTACGCACTATTATTGCAGTGCCTCCTGAGGACGCGAGGATGGTTGTCGATTGGTTTGCGTGGAGCTTGAAGATGAAAGGAAAATAGTTATTACCGACACCTTGGAACCCGATTGTTTATTTTGACGTACTAAATCATATTCAAAATTAGATGCAGGGGTAACTCTCGAGCTGCTGAAAGTTAAATTCAAAACCATCACGTTGGTAATCATGATCATAAAACACGCTTTCAAATATACGAAAACATGGCGGAAAAATGGTCCGATAATCAAAGAAATAAACTGGTAGTATGAATCTAATACAGGTCTGGTGAGGTTAACTTGAGAAAGATTATTCGAATATCCGGACGTGTATACATTATCCTTATCATAGTAGTCCAAAGTCAGAGTAAGGGTGTATGTATATTCCCATCGTTGCGCTTCGGCCGACGTCGGCGGATAAAATGTGATATTATTGCTTCAGATGAACGCACCTAAAGGAAACTTAAGGAATGTCGTTTAATTCATTATTTTTCTCTCATCTTTTCAAAGGTACAAGACGGCTGTTACTCACTACTCCGAGATATTACACGACAAGTCCCCTCTGGATACAGCTGTCTATTGGATAGAACACGTGATCAAATTCGGCGGTGCTCACCTCCGACCAAGAGTATATGAACTCAACTTTGTTCAGTATTACTTGATAGACGTCTTACTATTTTTCTTTAGTATTGCTGTGAGTGCAATAATTATGTCAGTTTATTTATGTCGATATCTGTGGCGAACGTGTGTACGGAAATCTAAAAAATTGTCTAAGATAGAATAATGTGATGTGGGTTAAATTATCATTGCTCATTATTTGGCTTGTATAGGCCAAATTAAATTAATTGTTTGTCTCAAAGCTCCCGCGCGCGTTAGTGTATTGATGCGCAATAGATTTTTTTATTTTTTTTCAAAAAAAAAAAAATCCCAAAATTTCACCGATTTTTCAGATTTTTATTAATCACATCATCTTAAATACAAAAGTTCACTTTTACAAGGATTTCAATATTTTATATTTAAAAAAAAAAAAAAAAAACCTTGAAAAAAACCCGCATTCCGCATTAGTTTTACAACAGGAGAGGAGCTTTGAGACAAACAATTAATTTAACTTGGCCTAATATGTGTTTGGTTATAAATCCGCGCGATAATAGATTATTTCCGGCTCTCACACGAACATGTACCGTCATGCAATGTGCTATTCTATTTGAAACCCATACACCCCTATGGAAGACATTACATTAACCATAACCTTTCTCGGGCTGGTAGCGCGCGCTTCCCCAGTATCGTGGCACGATCAGACGGGCTATCATGCGTAGCTCAATTGGATAGGGGCCGGACTGCCACGCAGGCGACCCGGACTGCGATATTATTCACCGTAAACAACATTTGACACCTTGACGGAATAAAGCGTATAGAATACACGATGAGACTGATAACACATGTCTGTATACAGTGTTTGGCCAAATTTTGTTTACGGTTAATAAATACGCGACTCGGGCTCGATTCCCGGCGCCTGATACTTTTAGTCCCCAAAACACGTTATTGGAGTTACACATGCACACTGTGTGTGATGCGGGGTGTGTGTGTGCATTGCACAGGGAGTGAGAATTTCAAACAGGCTTTACCTGGCATTGGTGAGTCCATTTGAAATCTACACTCCCTATGTGGAAAATTAAGGCCATGTCTTCTACAGGGGGGGTGTATGGATTTCAACTGTAATAGCCCAATGTGCAATGAAATCACTTTATATATACACAGTTCAACAAAAATAAGTTCCCCTTATTATGCCTGATATTTTTAAAATGAGTTACTCCATCGAAACGATTTTTGGCACACATAATGCACGTGTTCACAGCAACACTAGAACGGAGCTATAACTACGCAGGTGTTATAATGCTTGAATGAGCACACATTGAATGGAGGAATACCTCATTTCAAAAGTTGCTAAAAGTTAAATCGCGTGTACTCATTCAAGCAGTACCTGTGCAGTGTTCAAGCAAAGACACTTGTTAACCTTAGCTGCTTAACCATCCTCCTTCAATACATCATCTAGCATCTTTTGAATTGAGGTATTCCTCCATTCAATATGTGCAATGTGCTCATTAACG
Source organism: Ophiura sarsii (assembly GCA_035610835.1). Lineage (NCBI taxonomy): Eukaryota > Metazoa > Echinodermata > Ophiuroidea > Amphilepidida > Ophiuridae > Ophiura > Ophiura sarsii. The sequence goes on along the minus strand of CM069458.1, from coordinate 62,091,254 downwards.
CATTACAACGCCTGCGTAGTTATAGCCCGTTCCGGTGTTGCTGTGAACACGTACATTATGTGTGCCAAATATAGTTCCGATGGAGTAACTCATTTTAAAAATATCAGGCATAATCTAAAGGGGAACTTATTTTTGTTGAACTGTATATAGGTAATAGACAATAGATTATGTGTATAAGTCGTTGAGATAATTAATTGCAACTCACAGTGTATATTAAATATAATGTAGTCTACGTGCAATACCTTTTTATAATTTGAGGGGCAACTATAGCTATGCACCAAGTATTGGAAAGACTCCAAACGGGTTTTAGTGACAATATTTGGTATCTTTAAATTATGAAATGAACTGGAGTGGGTCGAAATGAGCTGGAATCAATGTTAATCTTTTTGGACTATATTCGATCCAATTCTCAATTTACTTATATCTAACCAACTCAGAATTATTTGTTTTTGCGATGAGCATTGGCTAATTCAGGAATCGAAGTATGGGGGGGGGGGGGGGGGGGGGGGGGGGGGGGGGGGGGGAGGGGGGGGGGAATCTTTTTCTTAGAGAAAGTTAGCGCGTGGACCGAAAAATATCTTTTGCACCTTTTCTTTGTACTAATGATTTACCGAGACTGAATGCTAAATTTACAGCAGAGTGCCAGACCATTGGGGACCCCGTCCAACCATCTTCATGCTCAGGCGACAACACTCCTCTCAACATTATAACAATTATTAAAGTACGCATATTTTTGCAAAGTATAATTAGTGCACCGACATAATGAAGACCCTATATACCAGACTATACTACTGTGGATGACTAAGGGGCATTGAGAGATATCATAGGAGGGCGCCCTCAATTTTTCTGGTAATTAAGATTTTGCACCTACGTAATACTTGGGCATAATATACCTGTCCCCGCGCGCATCAATTTTTGACTTAGCATCTGAAACCGTTTCGTTCGCCGTCTATCGTCTGACATTTTACGATTTGGAAACTCGATGTAGATCACATCGAAATTATCAGCATCTCTCGTCACATAAATTGCTTCAACCGAATATCTATCTAGCGCCATTATTCTAAATCATTTCCCCATAAATTATTACTATTCAGGGCTCCTACATACCTTATCTATTGAAACCATTAATTATTTCCAAATTTAAATTTTCTCGGCAATCTCTCAGTGTCCCATTAAAAAAATGTGTAGCACACGTACGTACAGCTGTAGTAAAACCAAATTGTTACAATAAAAAGCCAAATCCTTTATTAAACAAGAAACTTCTTCGTTTCGTGTTATGTTTCCTTCTGTGTACAAATACGCCTTTTACAAAGTATCACGTGGATACGGATTACCAATCTGTAGGTACAGATAACTATCCTGTGAGCACAAATTGGTAATAATGGGAACAGAATTATAAATTTGTGAGACCACTCGTCAATTTTATGGAACGGATAACTTTGTTCGAACAGATGAATAATCTCTCGCCAAACTTTAACAGATTAGTTAGGGTCCATATCCAAACTCTCAGTGCTTTTAAAGCATTTTTCTAGCGATTTAAAAGCGCTTTTCCAACGGTATTTCGTTCTATTGTTAAAAGCATCGGAAAAAGATCGGTGATTAACTAGAAACCTCTCTACTTATCTGGCGTTAACAATAGAACTATTGTAGTACTCTCGATGGCTGCATTAGTGAAGCAGACAGATCAAAGGCGCAAGGAAGGTTGTGTTATATTCTTTAAGAAATACTATTATAGTATTTCTTAAAGAATATAACACAACCTTCCTTGCGCCTTTGATCTGTCTGCTTCACTAATGCAGCCATCGAGAGTACTACAATAGTTCTATTGTTAACGCCAGATAAGTAGAGAGGTTTCTAGTTAATCACCGACCTTTTTCCGATGCTTTTAACAATAGAACGAAATACCGTTGGAAAAGCGCTTTTAAATCGCTAGAAAAATGCTTTAAAAGCACTGAGAGTTTGGATATGGACCCTATGTATTGATGGAACAGGTTATCATTACTAATTACGAGTGCAGGATATCTGTGAAGATAGATTACAGATATGTTGGAACAAATTACGTGAGAAAATATTGCTATCATGCGAACCGGTTACTTTATTCCTATCAGTGGAGTCGGTTGACTAAAAATATTTCAGAAAAATTATACTAATCTATGACAAAATATTGCTAATCTGTGAAAAAATATTGCAGAGATTACTATTCTGTGAGAAAAAATCTAATGTGAGAAAAGATTGCTAATCCGTGAGAAAATATTGGAAATCTGTGGGAATAGCTCAATGACCTCCGACAACAGATTGCTAATCTTTGGGACTAATCTGTGTGAAAAGATTGCATAATCTATGTGAAATATGGAAATATTATTGCATAAAGCTTTTGGAAGATAAAAACTAGTCTTTAAATTATTTTAATACTGACCGCATAGGTAAATATTTGTTTTTCTTTCGTGATTCATAGAATTTGATTACGCACCATGTGTATGGTATATCTTTTCTCTATATGTATACTGATAATCCGAACATTCAACATGTTCAAAAGATGAACAACGAATGAATGAGCGAGATGTTTTTTTTGTGGCCCAAACCAGAGGTGATTTTGTTTTAGTGTGCCCGTGAAGAAATGTAACCATGGTAACGGTCAGGACTATTGTGATTGTCCGGTGTTGCAAACCAAATAAAACACGGATAAGGCAATTGGCATACAGGCAACAGGGTAAGAGGTCATTTCCCCGGGCGCACAGCACTTTAAATGTATAGAAGGTAAAGTACAGGATTGTTTCTTTTTTGCACCAGTCAATGGCAATTGCACGTGCGATATACACCGTCTAGCGTCTATTTCGAGAATTAATCAACCAAAAGACATTTATATAGCGCCCCAATCAACAAAAATGTTCTAAGGCGCTTCAGACAGAAACATGAAATTATTTACAATACACTTGTTGAAAAAGATAGTATTTAAGCAGTTTCTTGAATATATTAATATAGTCTCGCAGGTGTGTACAGTTCCCCTCTTTAATTTGAGATAGTGTACGCTAATAATGGTTGATTAATATTGAGGAAGTTATAACCCCAAAATGGAAGGTAAAGCACTACTAGTATTATCATTTTCAGTTTAGTTTTTTCTTTTCAAAACGGGAGAGAGTATTGTGTGCCGTATTGATCCATCGGAACAATACGGCCGGCCAACTATCCAACCTGGATATCGACCAGTGAATTAGCACTACCCCTACCAGTTAAATCAATAATTTACCCGTAACTTGTAGAAAAGCAAAGCAAGGAATGGAAACCGTACTTTATATTACTTTTGGTTCTGTAACTTCCTTGATATAAAACCATTCTTCACATGCAATAGGCTCAAATTGAATAGGGGAGATTTCTCAATAACTTTATAATATGATATTTTCAAGTAGGAGAAATACTTTTAAAAGTTATAAGCACATTTATTACTTGATAAGTTACACCTTTTTGATGACTATATATGCGATGCTGCACCTAATAATATGGGCGCTTGTGCTTGCGCCTAAGTATAATATGCCCGGGGGGGGGGGGGGGGGGGGGGGTTCTCACATTGACATGGTATACGTATATGTGCCTACCTTTTGGGGTGCCTTTTCGCAAAAATTGGTATAGCGATGGGGTGGTTTTCATCACAGACCAAAGCGCCCAATTGGCATAAATTGGATGTATTTTGAGGCATTTCTGGAAAAGGCGCCCAATTTGTGCACAATTGGGTGCTTTTCTTACAAAATTAGTATATTGATGGGTGGGAAATTAGCCAAAAAATAGGTATAGAGAAAGTCACATTTTCGAAGTCCGGTAGGCACATCCACGTGCGATTTTGGCGAAAGTAACCCCCCCCCCGGGATAATATGATGCACACCATGCATGACAAAGTACGTTTTTATATGGCCAAAGGCATTTTTACCCTTTTTGGAAAAGATTGGTACATTATTTTGAGGAAAAAACCCTACCTGATAAGCCTCTGAAATCATTGGTACAGGAAAAGAAAAAACACCACACTTATGCTTAATGTAGTCCTTTTTCTTGAATTACCATTTATGCATTTGTATACTCCAAAACAAGTTACGCATTACGCGTGTGATCAGTGTACCATGCATTATCCATTATACTTGACTGAACCCCGTGGTTTGAACGCAATGCTATTGCCCAACTTTAACCTCCAACAATCCCTCACTTATCATATAGCGCGAAAGTATTTGGTGACCATGACCATGACCAGGTTGGTGCGTTAATAGTAACTTAACCCATTGGTTCACTGTTCTACAGACCTGGCCAAGAGATGCATACGCCCCTGCTAGTTTGCGTATAGTACCACGGGCACATGTGGGTTACATATATGTTATGCTACACCTTAAATTAATTCTGTTGCGGAACAATCGATTGGCTAATCAACGAAGACGATGTTGAACTCGATTAATGTGGCATTACTGCTATGCGTATGTGACTATGTATCTGTTATTCACACAGCCAAAATCATCGTACCCGGCCCGGTCGTCCAGGGCACAGGACATGTTCAAGTACTCTCAACACTTTCAGCTGAACTTACGCGGCGAGGTCACCATGTGACTCTCCTAAGTGGTTCGGAAAAATGTAGCAACAAGTTTGCGGCATCAAACGCGAGTCAAATCATCAATTATCGTTCACCAAATACCACTACTAATTCTGCTGTTGAAAAGGAACTGGCAGCCGTCAAATTTCATGATTATAGCCCCGCCCAGTGTCTTCAGGTGTTTTTCGGAATATATCGAGGTTTAGCAGCGGACTGTCGGGCTATCCTGAATGATCATGACTTGTTAGAACGGCTGAAGTCGGAAAACTTTGATATTCTCGTCGGTGATCTGATATCCCCATGTGATATATTCATTGCGCATCTTCTAGACATTCCATGGATAGCGGCCACCGCAAATCGCCAGTACATCTGTGTATCCAATATCGTTTACCGCATTCCGCCAGAGCTTTCGTATGTACCTCAGTTAGGACTTCATCAGTTTACAGATAAGATGACGTTTATGCAACGAGCGGGCAATGTACTATCCTACATATCATTGAATACTAAAATGTTGCAACTTCTTCTTGGGGATTTTATTGAGATTAAAGGTGAATATGGTATCGCACCGGAAGTGGATATATGGGAAATGTCCTCTAAAGCAGAAATCTGGCTATCTCAGACACACTGGGCCCTTGATTACCCATCTCCTGGGCTGCCTAATTTCGTTCCTGTAGGAGGATTAGGAGTTAGGCCCGCACATACATTGCCAAAGGTATGAAGGATTTATATATTATGGTCGGAATCAAAGAAGATTTTAAAGACACCACCACAATGCATTGCGTTATTAAAAATTGCCCTAATTCTGGTCTCCAATTGGTCTCGATTCCAATAGACACACACTCATGGCTCCATAGCGCGTTCATCGTTGGAGCTCTTAGGTTCTAGTTTACATCAATGGATAAATTAGTTATCAGTGTTCCCTTTTCTTATTTCCAAAACTTAAGAGCTCTGCAAATACATCATGTGAAAAAAAGCTTTAGTTGGCTGGCGTTCGCGCAATGTATTGTGGGAAGACCTTAAAATCTTCTTTGGGTCGGAAATCGAGCAAGAATTTTAAAAAGATAAGACATAGCAATGATCAACTTGATTCATATCTGAATGAGTAGTAACAGCTGATTGCATTGTATTCCTTGCCGTTTATAACAGATACAAATGATAGGCGTGAAATACAATTGCCTACATTAATATATAACTTACTAAGTATTAAGCGTCTTCCATAAAATATATATACAAATGAAGAGCTGTGTTGCAAAAGGGCCTACATCCACTTCTACCTGTTACTCATTTTGCATTATTGAATGAATGGCTATTCATTATGTGGAATGTGGCTTGTATTGTTAGTGCCTCAATTGACGTGCATGGATGCACTAATCCAAGTCATACAGCCGTAAAATAATTTGATTAATTAATTGTATTTTAGGCCTACTCCTTGTCATTCAGAACAGATTCAAATGCTAGAAATGCAAGATGTGAATTACTTAAGTAGTAATAGGTGATTGTATTGTACTCCTGTCATTCAGAAGATGTAAGATATTCAAAAGTGCAATTTACAATCACCTGGATCTATACCTGTATTATTAAGTGCTAACAGGTGTTGGTATTGTACGCCCTGTCATTCAGAACATTTTACAAACGTTAGGAGAGCATTATTAATTGTCTGGATCAATATCAGAATTACTTTGTTGTACCAGGTGATTGTATTGTACCCCTTGCATTTAACACATATACAGATCTTAGGAGTGCAATACATTGCCCGAAGCAACATCCTAACTATTAAGTAGTACCAGATGATTGTATTGTACTCCTTGTCATTCAGAACAGATACAGAGGCTAGGAGCCTGATACAATTTACCTGTGTGAATATCTGAATTATTAAGCAATAACAGGTATTCCCTTTCATCTGGAACATAGAAAATACAAGGAGTGCAATATGAATACCAGGATGAATATATAAATTACAAGTAACAACAGGTACTGTGTTGTATTGTACCCCATGTTCTCCAGAAATGCTAGGAGTACAATACAATACAATTGTAAACTGATACCATATCGGAACTTCTATGCAGGAGCAGACAATATAATTGTACCCATGTCCTCCGGAATATATACAAATGCTAGAGGAGTGCAATACAGTTACCTCGATCTTGAATCTGAAATACTAAGTGGGAGCAGACGATTAGGCTATACTGCATTGACATGAGTGCTTTAAACGGCGTACAATATTATCACCTAGATCAATATTTCAAATACGGGAAACAGGTGGATATTTAATCATTGGTTAATGGTGGTTCTCTGTTCCGGAAGACGATAACAACCTATGAACTTCCGTGAAATTCCGTGAACTTCCGAGTAGAATTGAGGTCAGAGATGAAATTGTAAAGTACTTTATAAATGCATTTTCGCATAATCATAAAATCTGAACGGTATGCGCAAAACAAAATTCTGGGAAAGTTCTAGTCGCAGAGATGGTTTGTTTTATAACAAACGAGCAAAGAACTTTCAAATAGGGTAGAATTTCAATTTTTTTAAACATTAACCTTGACTAGGGTGACCGTGTCGATAAAGTACATGGGAGTCGTTAGCAGCAAAACATACTTTTAAAAGATGTGCGCCTAAACAAGCTTCGATAACATATTGTTTTATCTGTTTGTGTAGCTTAGCTGCCATTGACTTAGATTGGATCCTCATGCCATCCTATTTTACACACGGCCCCTGTGAGGGTGCTCTATATTTGGTCCGCTATTTTTAAAGATGGCGGCCATATAGAGGGACGCGGGGACCCAGTGTACCATTGACTTATCGTTTCGTTACCAGGTTATGAAGATGGTATGGACAGCATTGAAGCAAATCCAAACAACTCCCTATGGGTATTGGCATGCTCGAAACCCAAGCGATTCTGATGAAATAGTCACTAATAATACTCTCTTTTTTCAGGACCTTGAAGAATTCGTTGAGGGTTCAGGAGAACATGGCTTCATCATTTTCTCCCTCGGTTCCATTATCAAATATTTACCGAATGCACCAGAGACGAGGATCATTACATCTGTACTCAGTAAACTACCGCAGAGAGTAGTATGGAAACACGATGGACCAACTCCACCCAATTTAGGAAGCAACGTAAAGCTTATGAAGTGGCTCCCTCAAAATGATTTGCTAGGTAAGGCTCAGTGTCAAGTACAGGGTGAGTAAAAAAGAAGTGTACTCAACTTTGGGATTTTATTTAAAAAAATATGTGCAAAGATTTCTCAGATTATTTATTCTGGCAGAAAGGCTGTTCCATTAGCTTTCATTGGAATTTTAGTTGGTTAAAATTGTTTGAAGAAAACATGTTTGATGCACATTTACATAAAAGATACGTGTAGTAAGATACGTGTAACGGGTGCTTTCTCTGGGATATTCCAATAACTCATTCCAATAACTCAAGCGTGGGGGCGTTTTTCGAAGCAACGGTATTTATTATATGTCGATAATAACACACCAAGGACCGGACTGGCAGGGACATATAAGAAAAGGGATGAACAGGTCAGTCCTTGGTGCTGTCCTTAGGCTGAGTGCACCAAATAATAATACAAATATGCAACACATGGTTGAGTACAAAAATCATGAAATGAAATTAACATTACCGGGTTATAATTAAATTTGTGATATAATGAAATGTATAAAGAATGATCGGACTAAATTTGGAATACTGAATTTGGATTAATTAGAAATACAGTAGACAACAATATCAAGAAACTAAGCAATAATTGAATAACGGCCAAAATATAATACTGTAATATGTATACTAATTTGGAATTAAACGTTGTCTGAAAATGTCCAGAAGTATCCGAAAAGATAAATCAATTTGGAATTAACCTCTATGCTTTGAAGGATAATTTGAAAACAAAACTATTATGCTAAACGAGGCTAATTTCAAGTGTAGCAAAATCTATAAAAACAACTAAACCCATCACCAAAGTTAACTAGTGAATATGACTAAATAAACATTATGGATATAGGTACATAAAACTGCAGTAGATAAACTATTGACCAATATAAAACAAACAAAAGTAATATACTAAACAGCAGACTAAACTTAAACTGTAAATACATGTAGCCAGGGCATTACATTAATATGCCTAAATTCATGAACCAGTGTTTCCTCTGGTTAACTATCCAAGATTATTTTCGCATCTAAATTAACTAGGCCAAGTGTTTGCCTGACCTAGGCGGTGATGTACCTCATTAAAACATAAGGGACGAAAAACACCAATGCAAAAAGGCTTGCTCAAGTTTCTAAATTGAACGATACCATAAGCAGTATCTCTCTAAATATAAACAAATAACAAAAAGCAAGTATTATAAAGTACATTTGTACAGTAGACAATGACTAGGAAGGTCACCACTAGTGTGTGCTCAATTTGGGCTAGCATCCAAACATAAAATAATTTAAGAGCACCACTCAGTGTTTCACTGGATACAAGTATACAATATAAGAATGAATAATGATTGTCTTTTTAAACAATGCATGTACCTGCACGCCATGGACATGACTGACTAAATTAGAAAAGTTACTATCAAAGTGCATGGTACATTTGGCAATAAAAAGTTTCAATACAAACTTTCAAGTGTTGATTTCCCAATTTTGTAGGAATTTAACTCTCAGCATCATAAGATTGAGGATAAACATTAAATTGGCTATCATGACAAAACTGACAAATACAAAACTTGCAACAATATAAACTCTAAAGTCCACTATAACATATCATGTGGACCTGTAGTGTAACCACTTCATTCATATTAAGATGAAGTTAATATTCTTGTAAATAACTAATTATGTGGGCTTGCTGCACAAAGGTTTAGCGACCTTGGTTAGAGCAACCCTTAATCATCTCAACACACACATAATTCTAGATCTATAGCAGTTAAGTAAACTAGTAAGCGAGTACTTTGTAGAACACTCAAATCCAGGATCAATTTGGTTTGAGGTTATAATCATCAAAAGGTTAATAAACAAGTTAAATAAAACTTGAATATCCAAATATTAATTTGAAATATCTCAAACACCAAAAGTCTAAAATAATTCGCTAACAATAATAATCAATAACAAGTTCATTGATCTATACATGTAGCTCAGTGATCAATTGGATGGTCAAGCAATTTCATTCTCAAGTGGCCAATTTGTAGCCCATTGAGCTGAGACAGCAATACTAGTTTTCATAACATAGCTTGGGTTGTGCCCATATGCACAGGCCTATGAATATAAAATATGAGTTACGCAAAGTTGTGTATTCTAAAAACTTCCACAATAACTCAATGGCCTAACATATAAAAATGGTATTAGTATACATTGGGGTGACACTTTTATTTATGACAGAATAACAATTTTTAAATAATATGTCTCCCGCCTTTCCAAGCATTTGTTAAGTGCTTGAATTTGCTCCAAGGCGACATCGAGCGAATAATCCGATTCTGTACTATAAAAGTGTCACAATCTTTAACTACACAAAATGACCTGCATGTACAATATTTATTAAATTAACTGCCAAAAGATTTGGGGTATTTATTGGCATCAATAGTCCTAAACTAGATTAGATTTGGTGGTCGAAAAATGTTGGCATAAGTTTGTATCAAAGTCACAAACTTATTATAAACCAAAAGCCAACAAACAATTTGTTCATTCCAAAATAATACCAAATGTACTTGCAGATCTAAACAATGTTAGTACAATACATATCATATACAGAATCATCTCAAAGTATAAATATTCAAGCTATAAAAATAGTTCCAAAAATGATGTATGTTGCAGACAAAGAAATCATTTCTTAACCAGCACAAAGTTCAAAATCATAACAGAAACTTGATTTCCAAAAATGAACTAAACTTGAATCTGTTAATAAAACTAAAGAGTGCACTTCAAATAATTGTCTTGTTTTGGATAGTGCAATCTCTTTAAAAAATTATCAAAATGTGATTACTAACAACAATGATTATGGTATACCTGCATAAGAAAAGGGATGAACAGGTCAGTCCTTGGTGCTGTCCTTAGGCTGAGTGCACCAAGAAATTACCTGAGCATGCAGAGGTATTGTGTGAATAGGCATGATGAGTAGGGGTGTATTGTTATGGTGGGTTTGTTTGCAGATCAGATTACAGGGTGATCCACACAAACAAGGGTGACTCAAAAGTTGAGGCTGTTACATACGGTACTACTTTCGCTTTCAGTTTTACGTAACCTATTCAAAATCTAATTTTAGTTATTTATTGGTGAGTTAAGGTAGTCAGAGAATAACTCTAGTTAGCCCGTATGGTTTGTAGTCCAATAGTCAGGACACGTTTGAGTTAGTTATCGCATTTTGTTAACTTAAAGTATGCTTTTAATACAATTATAGGCGATTTGGGTTTTTTCAATCAACAAGCCCTTTTAAAGTGCGAATTCACGGAAGTCGGTTCTAGTCCGATAAAATTATAGAATTAGAACAAGTACAAAATCCTGTTAGCTCATTTTGGTAGTCTTTCAGCATAGAGTGAAAGCACCGATATCATTGATATGATACTAGAATTGGTATTGATTTCGAAAGTGTTATTTCATTTAAAATCTAAGCATTTAAAATCTAAACAGTGTGCCCTATGATCAAAAGAATCGGTTAACTTTGAAATTCAAGAATGGGAATTCTACGCGACTGTGTAATTAGGCTCCGTCGTGATGCTTTCAGTGGGAAAACCGCCGATTCGAGTGAATGAAGGACTAGGAATACTGTAAAAAAAAGAGATTTCCTGCGGATATAAAACAAATTTGTGTATGGTTGGAAAGTTAAGTATTGTACTTTTTATAAACAAAATAGGTTGAATGATTCAAATATGTGCCAGTGCAGGCTGCAGTGGTCTTACGTGAATGCACGGGTGACTATACTATATTTGGCTTCCTCTGGCCAGTGACGTAACTTAACGTTAACAGGCGCAGCATTTACGCACGCGTATGTATCTTCCGTCTTTCAACGCTCGTGTGTTAGTATACGCCAGCCCCTTGAGAAGGCGCGGGCGTTATGTGGGCGTTATGTCCTGCAATTACTAGAATACGCAGTTACGTCACTGTCTCGTGATGGCCAAATAGACTATAGAAGAAATCCGTACATTAATCGTAATGATTTTGAAATCTAGACTCCCTGTTTGGACGGTTTATTAAAGTTATGTCTTCTACAGGGGGGGGGGGGGGGGGGGGGGGGGGGGGAAGTAGATTTCAAATGCAAACCCAATATTACGATTCTGTCCCATCCAGGTCATCCCAAAGTACGTCTTTTCATAGGACACGGAGGCTTGAACGGAGTCTATGAAGCTTTGTACCACGCCGTACCCATGGTGATAATACCCCTTATGTTGGATGATCAGAAAGAGAATGCTGGTCGTATGGCATCGAAGGGAATGGGTATACATCTGGACAGAAGTAAGCTTACGCAAAAGATATTTTATGAAGCCGTGACAAGCGTCCTCAACAACACAAGGTTAGTGTACGTAAAATACGTATGTATAATAACACATTCTCCCGGACCCTTTTAACATTTTCTACTGGATGATAGATGGTGGGTGGAGGTTTAGTTTGGGGGTGGGGAGGGGTGTTTGTGTGTGAATCGTTATGACAATTTCGGAAAATGTTCTACATTTTCTAACAATTTCTCAACGTCGATAAGGTTTTAATAAAATCTGCAATCTTTCCCAAATTGTAATAATGTAATAATAGTTTTTTTTAAATATTTATTTATGTGACGAAAAAACCCCTGGTCTACGGGCCCGACCGACCCATTTTTTACTCGAAAAAAAAATTGTGACAATTTTGATATTTTTTTGAAAGTTATCACCAACTAATATCAATTCATGACTCTGTCATTGTTCTTTTATTCTTTCAAAGGTACAAGAAGGCTGTTACTCACTACTCAGCGATATTGCACGACAAGCCCCCTCTTGAAACAGCGGTCTATTGGATAGAACACGTGATCAAATTTGGCGGTGCACACCTTCGGCCAAGAGTGTATGAACTCAACCTTATTCAGTATTACCTGATAGATGTTGGCTTATTTTTTCTCAGTATTGTCATGGGTTTAACTGCTCTGGTAGTCTATATTTGTCGATTGTTATGGCGAATAGTTGCTCGCAAAACAAAAGTATCGTCTAAGCTAGATTAACATACAGGCTAAATGATGACTAGATTTATGGCTATTGTGTAAGGCATTATTGTATTGATACAATCATACACGAAGGAAATGAATATCTATTAAAGCGTCGAAAATACTTATCATGAGTTTATAATTTGAGCGCCAGGCCATTGGGACCCCGTCCACCTTCTTCATGCTCAGACAACAACACTCCTGTCAACCATTGAATTTTGTTTGCAAATTACACAAAGATTATATAACAAATATTTAAGTACGCATATTTTTTATTAAGTATTATTAGTGCACCGACATGACATAATGGAGACCCTATATACCAAAGACTATACTTCTGTGGATGACTTAAAGGGCATATAGGAGGGAGCCCTCACTTTTCCTGGTAATCAGGTTTTTATGCACCTACGTAATACTTGGGCATGCATACATGTACTAACTACCATCTGAAACCGTTAACCTTAATTCGCCGTCTATCGTGTAACATTTTACGATTTGGTAATTTCGATGTAGATCACATCCAAATTATCAGCATCATCTGCCACATAAATTGCTTCAACCGAATATCTATCTAGCGCCATTAATCTCAACCATTTCCCCATAAATGATTACCATTCAGGGTTCCTAAGTACCTTTTATCTATTGAAACAATTCATTATTTCCACATTTCATTTTTCTCGGCAATCTCACAGTGCCCCTTTGCTTTTTTTTTGGTAGTACATGACTGTACAGCAGCAGTAAAACCAAATTGTTACAATAAAAAGCAAACTCCTTTATTAAACAAGAAACTTCCTCGTTTCGCGTTATGTTTCCTTCTGTGTACAAATACGCCTTGTATCACGTGGGTACGGATTACCAATCTGTAGGTACAGATTACTATCCTGTGGGTGAACGTTAATCTGTGAGCACAACTTGGTAATATATGGGAACAGAATTATAAATTTGTGAGACCACTTGTCAATTTTAAGGAACGGATAACTTTGTTAAAGTTTGGCAAGAGATTATTCATCTGTTCGAACAGATTAGTTATATGTAATGATGGAACAGGTAATTATTAAGCGGTAACGATTGCTAATGGGGCCTTCACATGTATCCGTGTGAGCTGGGCGGCCCCTTACCGTGTGAAAAATGGATACGGACGGCGGCACACACGGTGGGCCGTTTCCCGTCCGTTGAACACGTTCAGGGGACAAAGGACGGCTCACCCGTTTTGCGCCCGTTCGCAGGGCGGTGATGGATGGTGGTGGACGTCGACCATGTCAGCGACGGGCTGCGAACGGGCGCATGCCGCCTGGTTAACCGTTCGCGGAACGGACTCTCACAAACAGTGAATAAGGCAAAAAAAACCCAAAAAAGAAAACATGTTTAGCGTCTGAACTATTTAAAAAAAAAGGAAGCTTGAGGAGGCCCTTCAAGGCGGTTCGGCCGGTGCCCAGTCGTTCCGACCGGTGAGGACCCGGTATGGAGGTGGTATGCACACGGTGAGGACACGGGGAGAACGGTAAAGCTAGAACTATTATGAGGCCGGTGAGCCCGGTACCAGGCCGGTGAGAACCCGGTACAGTCCCGGTGTATAACGGTATGGACCGTGACCAAAAAAAAAAAAAAATGCGCCCGTTGACATTTTTTACTGATTGTTTGGATTCTGTTATTTTTCTATTATACGGTAAGGTGGCCGCCTACCACCACCACCCTGCGAACAGGAGCAAAACGGTTGCGCCGTTTGTATACCGTTTGTCAAACCGGGCTCTCACCGTTCGCCGCCGCTTTTACTCACACGGCAGGAGTTTTGAGCATGCTCAAAAGTTCCTGCCGGACGCGGATGGCCGGCAAAGTTCCTGAACGTGTTCAACGGACGGGAAACGGCCCACCGTGTGTCCTCACCGTGTGCCGCCGTCTGCACCAATTTGTCACACGGTAAGATGCCGGCCAGCTCACATGGATACATGTGACTAATACAGAGATTACCGGAATGTGAGTAAAGCGGCAAGCTTGAGCGCTCAGCTTATAAAGGGCGGTTTGATGACGTTATCAAGGCCGATGAAGACCCGGTATAGAACGGTATGAACCCGGTGACAACAAAAAATCAATGCGGCCGTTGACATTTTTTGCTGATTGTTCACCGTGTTGGACTCTGTTGTTTTTCTATAAGACGGTAAGGGGCCGCCCAGCTCACACAGATACATGTGAAGGGCCCATAATCTAAGAGTGCAGGATATCTATGAAGATAGATTACAAATCTGTTGGAACTGATTACGTGCGAAATATTGCTATCATGCGAACATGTTTCTTAATTCCTATCAGTGGAATCGGTTGACTAAATATCTTTCAAAAAAATTATACATACATACATACATAGGTCAACTTTACAGCTGTTTTTCACTGAGGCCGTGATAAGGTCAATGGCTGGGATTCTCGAAAGTGGACTAACTTTAGTCCTGGACTAAACCTGGACTAAGTCTGGCTTTAGTCCAGGTTTAGTCCAAGCTGGGTTTCACAACAGTGGACTAAGCTTAGTCCTGGACTAAATTGTGCTAATCCAGCCCTAAATTTAGTCCACTGAAAGGGTAGGTTTAAAGTGTGGACTAACTTTTTTTTAACTATGGCTGACAGGCAGTTTTGAGGAGATTGCATTATTTGAGGCGATTGTTTCACGCTAGGCCAGAACGAGTTGTGGTTGATCGTAAAAATCCATTTGAATTATATACCCAGGATTGTTTTAGACAAAGATATAAATTGTCATAGCAAACGGGGTTTTTTTTTTGTGGGGTTTTAGAGCCCGACTTGATCCGGCACTCAAACCGCAGCCAGTCACTACCAATCAGTGCATTTGCAAGTATTGACAGCACTCAAGATTTTTTTGCCGTAGATGAGTTCACTTTTCTGAATGTAAGCATATTGTAAAATACTATCAACTGTGGAGGTACACTCTCTGATGGGGAGTAGGCCTGCATGGTGATAAGACTGCATGTGTATAGAAATTTAAAGGCATATTTCAAGTAGTAAGCTTATATAATAAGCTAGGCCTAGCTAGGCTACGTTGTTGTTAGGTACAGCAAAGCTTTGACCATTTCAGTCAAGACCCCTACATGCACAAACCTGAATGTATAATTGTTAATACTAGCATGATGCTTGGTGTGTTCCCCATCTCAATAATCAGATTAGAGTCGTTGGAATACACCGACAGTAAGTAGGCCTAGGCCCTACTCAATTTATTAACCCACCCATTATTTATTATCAATAGGCAAAAAATGTCCACTTTAAATACTTTTATTTTAGGGACAAGATCATTTATGGTCTGATCATCCCATCCTTTAATTAAACAAAATCTGATTGGGTTCTATCAGACATTTGCAGTTGGGTTGAAAGTAAGCTTAAAACGTGAAACTGGCCAATTATTTACAAGAAGTAGGCTCAGCTTTCTCTTCTCTTTCTAAGGCTGCTAAATGCACTAACCTGAAAATTATAAACCTACCCCTTCTAACAACAGTTCACAGTGCCTCTGCTTATTGAAGATTTGTCATTACCACTTTAAAATAACATTAATGTCCTACAAGATTTGAGAGGCCTCACTCTCAGACTGAATAAATTATGAAGTAAACAATGCAAGCCAAGTCGTCCAAGTGCAAACTCGTCCATCTGAGAGTCGTCTAATTGTAAAGGTTGTCCTACTGCAAACTCGACCAAATGTCACAATAATCCTTGGCAAATTCAACCAATACAATTTGTTGTCTCATGACATTGACAAGTACAATTTAATTATTGGAAGTAATTATAGAATACCCTACTACATCAACACAAAAATAGGTACCCTATATGGGCTGTATGGGTTTCGGTTAGGCTTTGTGCATAGGGTTCAGGGTGAACTCCCTCCACAGTTTTAGGGTTTAAAGTATGCCCAGGTTTGGAATGCATGCCAAGGGGGGGGGGGGGGGGGGGGGGGGGGGGCGGTACTATTTTTAAAATTTGATCCATTAGCACAAACTCGTCCTTGCAAGAGTCGTCTAATTGCAAAGTAGTCCTAATGCAAACTCGACCAAATGTAAAAGTCATCCATGGCAAATTCAATTCAACACTACATCAACATAAAAATAGGTTACTTTTTAAGGTTTGGGCTATAATTGGTTTATAGGCTTTGTGCATAGGTGTCAGGGTCGTGAGTTCCCGTCATAGTTTGAGGGCGGGGTTCGGAATGCATGCCCGGGAGGGGGCGGTACTGAAATATTTTGTTAATGGGTGTATGCTGAATGACCGGTGGCGGGCACCGAGCACGGCTATTTGATTGTCCATTTCATTGTTTATGTGCATAGTTTTAATTCATTTTAATTTAGAACTTTAACACATTTGTGTCGTATGTGTCGGGGAGGGGGGGGGGGGGGGGGGGTGGTACTCGCCTGATACGGTATACAGGGTTGTGCCGCTTGAATGGGTCGCTTTTTTGCAAAAAAATCCTTAAACATGGGGTATGATTTTGTGGTGGAAAAAAATGGGGGGGGGGTGGTACTCGCCTGATACGGTATACAGGGTTGTGCCGCTTGAATGGGTCGCTTTTTTTGCAAAAAAATCCCTAAACATGGGGTATGATTTTACCTAAAAATTATTTTGTTAGGTTGTTAATAAAATTTAGGCAAAAAAAGAGGCATTTTTGGGCAAAAATATAAAAATCACGATTTTTGATACGAAAAATGGATTCCCCGACTCATTTCATTCAAAAAAGTGTATACTTTTATGTACAACACATAAATAGTTTGAAAGTTACAGTGCTTGACAAATTCATAAAACGACACTTGACAGCCCCCTTAACATGTGAAGGCCCTTTAATGCTTTTTTTCGGGTATATTCAATATTTTCATTCCAAGTTAAATGTTTATCAATAATTACACCAAGATGCTTACATTGATCAACTTTAGCTAAATTGTTTCCATTAATTTGTACTGTCAAATTATGATTTTCTACATTTGGTCACATTTATTAAGTTGGGACCCTATTGCGTCACATGCATACATTTGACAAAAATTACATGTGATATTGCTTTAAGCCTAATAATTCAAAAAGTATAAATCAAAGTGTGCAAAAGTGTACATTGCTAGAAAGCTGAGATGTCTAGGATTGTGAATATCTAGTGTTTGTTCCAGTATACAGGGAGACTTAGGAAATATATAGGGTGTAACAAAAGAAATATTACTATGAAATGTAATTTACTGTATGCTTCCTAATTTAAACGTAGTGCATTGAAATAAATATTGAACCCCAGATTTCAGAAGCCAAAGGCAAGGCCCTTCCGGTCATATATTATTTGTAGGGGTTAATTAATTGTCAAACGAAAATACAGGGTGATCAAAATGTGTCAATTTTCACATAAAAAACCTATATATTCTGTGTGGACAGTATGACAAAAATGTATATAAATGTTGTTTGTTCAAAAGAAACACCTAAATGAAGTTTATGAACAAGCCTAGAAAGGTACAATTCATTCAAATTTTATCATACAGGGTGTCCAAAAATGAAGAAAACAAATTCGGCTGATTACTTACAACCTCATTTCTGCATTATGAATTGATTACAATGTTATGCCTGGCATTAATTGCACTGACATCTTGCTAACATACATAGTTAAAACTGTTGATCTATAGAAATCAGCATTGGATATTGAACAATTTGATATACTAGTAGGGTGACGGCGATGGACATGTTAATCCTAAACACTAAAAAGTGATATTATTGTGCGGATTCGGTGGATAAAATAAGCACTTCCTAGGTAATTAGTATCAATATAATTAGCAAAGATTTTCTAAAATATTAAGGAACATTCAACATTAGGTCCAACTTCATTAAAACACTGCAGAAATAGTGTCCCCCCAGTTACCATTTGAAATGGGTAATAATCTGCCGTTGATACATTTTCAGATGGTATTTGGTGTATGTAATTAATTAGTAATATTAATTAATTGGGGATGTAATTAACACTAATTAAGGTTTGGTAATTACAATAATGATACTAATCACACAAAATAATAATTCAATGAACTAATATACACAAGGTTTAATCATTTATTTTGCCCATCCCATGGAAATACATAGCATGCATCCTCACCCGCATGCATCCTCACCCGCCTCCACGCTGACTAATTGTAATTAACGAGTTATAGTAATTAATCTCAACTTGATTTATACATTTTTCTTATAGATACTATTAAAGCAATAAATTATCTTCCAAATGAGACTAAATATACTCAATTGTGATGTATGGTTTGGAAAATATAAGCATTTGAATGGCAAATAAGCGAAAAAATGTTGCCCATCCCATTGGAAATACATAGTGTGCATCCTCACCCGCGTGCATCCTCACCCGCCTCCACCCTGACTAATTGTAATTAACGAGTTATAGTAATTAATCTCAACTTGATTTATACATTTTTCTTATAGATACTATTAAAGCAATAAATTATCTTCCAAATGAGACTAAATATACTCAATTGATATGTATGGTTTGAAAAATATAAGCATTTGAATGGCAAATAAGCGGAAAAATGTGACAAATCCACCCTTTTTAGGGTTCCAACTTAAGAAATGTGACCATTTGCTAAACGTTGCCTTGATGAGATCAACATGAACTCTGATTTTGTTACGTTTAAACTGAGTTTATTGAAGCCAATTTCTTACAGACACAAGGTCTTCATTTATACATTTTATAATATCATCAACTGAGTTAGATGCATAATAAAGAACTGTATCATCTGCATACATGCTAACTCTAGAGTGAGATACACATTTAGGTAAATCATTAATATATACAAGAAAAGCAAGAGGTCCGTCAATTGAACCCTGGGGCACTCCACACTGAATTGGCTTAGGGCTTGAGGAAATTCCATCACTACATGTAAATTGAGTACGATTGCTTAAATAACTACAAAACCAATTTATAACATATTTACTAACTCCATATAACTTTAGTTTTTCTAAGAAAATATCATGGTTTACAGTATCAAATGCCTTTTTTAAATCTAACATACATAAACCAATTATATTACCTTTATCAATTTCATTGTACCAGTCTTCAGTTAGATTAATTAAAGCTGAAGCAGTGGAATATGATGGCCGGAAGCCAGATTGATTTACATGAATCAAATTATTTACATTGAGATAATCATATAGTTGATCAAACACAGCCCTTTCAATAACCTTTGAAATAACAGGTAGAATAGAAATAGGCCTGTAATTACCAGGATCAGTTGGATCTCCCGCCTTAAAAATAGGAGTAACTCTAGCTTTCTTCCAATTATTTGGGAAGGTACATGTAGTAAAAGAATGATTAATTATATGTGTGATGATTGGTGAAATAATTGGTGCTGCTAGTTTTAATAATCTTGACGGGATATTATCACAACCTGTAGCTTTATTATCTGATAACTTAGAGAGATACTTGAAAACCAAATCATGTGTAACAAACTCAAAGTTGAATGTTTTATTAGTATTGCAGTTGGTATTTGTGTTGTGAGAGAAATTACTACTATGATCATCTGTAGTAATTTTTGATGCAAGTTTAGGCCCTATTTCAGCAAAATAGGTATTCATTGTATTTGCAATATCTATGGGTTTATTTACAGAACCATTGTCTGCATTTGTCTCTTCTCGTCTGGACTCAAATAACAGCATATTATATGGACTTCCAGCTTCTCAATTAAGCAAATTACAGCGCATCCAAAATGCCGCTGCCCGGTTGGTAACCTTGACAAAGAAGCGTGTACATATAAGCCCAGTGTTAAAAGATCTTCACTGGTTGTCTGTGGAGAGCCGTATTGTTTTTAAACTTATGCTTTTGACATACAAAGCACTAAATAACCAGGCTCCAAAGTACTTATGCGACCTTATTTCCATCAAGGAACCCACACGCACACTTAGGTCAAATGCATCTGTCATCTTACAACGGAGGAAAACTAACACTGTCACCTACGGCCAAAGATCATTCTCTCATGCATCTCCTGAACTCTGGAACCGGCTCCCATCTCATGTTAGAAATGCCACATCACTGCAGCAATTCAAGAGCTCGCTCAAGACTCACCTCTTTCAGCAAATGACTTTATAATGTTTTGTATCTTTTTGTTCATATTTTGTACTTTTTTGTTCAGCGCACTGGGGTCTTGCGACGGAGTGCGCTTAATAAGCATGGTTTATTATTATTATTCAAACAAGTAATGCTGGTGTTTTTACTTTTAGACGGTATTACAAAACGCAGTTGCTCCCAAGTTTTCTTAATATTATTTTTACTCTCAGTTAAACCCTTATTTATAAATTGTTTTTTACTGGTACGGACTAAAATATTGCATTTATTCTTGGCATCACGAAAATCTTTCCACTTCATGATGTCATTACCTGAGCGGATGCTATTAATTTAAGTTTATCTCTGTAACGCATAAGTTGGATGATATCTTTAGTTAACCATGGTGCCGATTTCTTACGTGCCCTGTGTCTTTTTAAAGGAACGTGTTTGTCAATGACTTCCAGAAAAAGTGTTTCAAATGAAAGAGCAATTACATTAACATCGCCATTCAACATAACTTTATCCCATCTTATTCACCTTAAATCACTTAGAAATGCCTTTTCGTCAAACATTGTGTAAGAACGAGATATAGCATATTTATGGTTTTGTTTACAATTACCATGTCCTTGTGACATAATCTTATTTGGATTTGTAACACTTTTATGTTTAGACTTCCTGCTTTTTTTACTGCTCCAAATTGCATACCGTATATAACCAGCATTTGGCACGATTGTATCTGGTTTTTATCTCTGATATACAGGGCGCCATCTCGCGATCAAAACGTCTTTTAAAAGTTTAATCTTAAAGGCACTTCCGAATCTCAAATGTTTGCTACATACCCGAGATCCGCGTATACATCATATAAACCCCATGATGTAATGTTGATAGCTCGCGTACCGAAAGATTGGCTACAAACAGCAAAATGTACGAACAAAATTCATGTCTAGAAATGTTTCGAAAAGTCATTCTATTCATTTGAATGAAACCACGATTATAATCTGAAACAACATTAAATCATTTATTGGGCGAGAACCCTATGTTAAATACATACAAAAATAGAAATATAAAGCATTTTAACTTCCTATTTATAGGATAGTGTTTAACTATCATTTGAATTTATGTCTGTTCAACTATTGTCATTCAATGCTCCGATAGCGTAATCGGTAGAGCGTCAGATTTATAATCTGAAGACCGTGGGTTCGAATCCCACAGAGAATGTTTTGTTTTTCCCGTTACTATTATATTTAGTAAATGTAGAGATTATTTTAATATCGTTCAATCATAATATTATTTTGATTCCAGATACTTTTCATTTTATTTAATAGAATGATATTCTTACAGATTCAATGAGGTTTTAATTTGAATGTACTAATGTACTATCACTTCATGGGGGTGCATGACAGTTGTACATATACATGTACATGTATAGATTTAATGACAAAAAGTATTATACGTTTTTATTTGGCCAAAGTAATTTTTACCCTTTTTGGAACAGATTGATACATTATTTTGAGGAAAGAAACCTACCTGAAAAGCCTCTGAAATAATTGGTACAGGATCAGAAAACACACACACACCCAAATTTAGTCCTTTTTCTTGAATTGCTGATTTGTATACTCCCAAAACAAGTCACGCATTTCCGCGTGTGATCATTACCTGTGTATACCATGCATTATGTATTACTAGTATACTTGACTGAACCCCGGGGTTTGGTTTGAACGAAATGCTATGGCCCACCTTTGACCTCCAACAATCCCTTTCACTTATCATGCTTATTTATTATTATAGCGCAAAAGAATTTTGGTGACCATGACCATGACCCATTAATAGTAACTTAACCCATTGGTTCACTGTCCTACAGACCGGGCCAAGAGATTCATGCGCCCCTGCTAGTTTGCGTATAGTACCACATGCACATGTGGGTTAAATATGTTATGCTACACCTTAAATTAATTCTGTTGCGGAACAATCGATTGGCTAATTAACGAAGACGATGTTGAACTCGATTAATGTGGCATTACTGCTATGCGTATGTGACTATGTATCTGTTATTCACACAGCCAAAATCGTCGTACCCGGCCCGGTCTTCGAGGGCACAGGTCATGTTCAAGTACTCTCAACACTATCAGCTGAACTTACGCGGCGAGGCCACCATGTGACTCTCCTAAGTGGTTCGGAAAAATGTAGCATCAAGTTTACTGCAGCAAACGCGAGTCAAATCATCAATTATCGTTCACCAAATACCACTACTAATTCTGCTGCTGAAAAGGAACTGGCAGCCGTAAAATTTCATGATTATAGCTCCGTGCAGCAGATCGATGTGTTTTTGAGGATATATCGAGGTTTGGCTGAGGACTGCCGCGCTCTACTCAATGATCGTGTCTTCCTAGAACGACTGAAGTCGGAACACTTCGATATTCTCATCGGTGATCTGATATCCCCATGTGATATATTCATTGCGCATCTTCTAGACATTCCATGGATAGCGGCCACCGCAAATCGCCAGTACCTTTGTGTATCTAATAGCGTGTATCGCATTCCGCCAGAGCTTTCGTATGTACCACAGTTTGGACTTCATCAGTTTACAGATAAGATGACGTTTATACAACGTGCGGGCAATGTACTATCCTACATATCATTTAATACCTACATGTTGCGTTTTCTTCTTGAGGATTTTATTGAGATTAAACGTGAATATGGTATCGCACCGGAAGTGGATATATGGGAAATGTCATCTAAAGCAGAAATCTGGCTATCTCAGACACACTGGGCCCTTGATTACCCATCTCCTGGGCTGCCTAATTTCGTTCCTGTAGGAGGATTAGGAGTTCGGCCCGCACATACTTTGCCAAAGGTATGTAGGATTTATTATGGTCGGAATCAAAGAAGATTTTAGAGACACCACCACAACGCATTGCGTTTTTGAAAATTGCCCTAATTCTGGTCTCCAATTGGTCTCGGTTCCCATAGACATATGCTCACAATCATGGCTCCATAGCGCGTTCATCGTTGGAACTCTTAGGTTCTAGTTTACATCAATGGATACATTAGTTATCAGTGTTCCTTTTTCTTATTTCTAAAAAGAGCTCTGCAAATGCATCATGTGAAAAAGTTTTAGTTGGCTGGCGTTCGCGCAATGTATTGTGGGAAGACTTTAAAATCTTATTTGGGTCGGAAATCGAGCAAGAGCTTTAACAAGAAAAGTGTTAAAAACACAATCCTCGCCTAGAGGGGGTTAAGTTTGAATGCTAGCAGAAATAAATGAAGACTATCATAATTTCATAAAGAAAATTGTGTCATAACAAAACATGCACTTTCAGTCATAGCATAGATCCATGAGAAGAAAAGATCTATGGCCATAGTTATACTGTACATGATTGTTTACATAAACAAACTCCCCTGAACATTTGAGTTAAAGGTCCCAAATAGGAATATTTTGTATCTAATTAAGAATAGACTAAGACCTATTACATCAAAGTCAACCAGGGGCAAAAACGACTAATTAAGTAATGGATAATTAATTATGATTCATTAATGATTAATTAAGTATCAATAATCAATAATCAATAATTGATTATTCATTGATGAATTTATCAATTTATGAATTAATATTAATTAATTTCATTAAAGAAATGTATTTATTTATTTATTTACTTATTTATTTAAGTTAATTAACAATTGTATTTATTAATAAACGTAATGATTGATTAATTAATATGTTTATTATTCAATGTATTAAGTTAATTCTTAATATGAATCAATACATACAAACATTTCATGAATTTATGAACTTTTAGAAAACCAACTGCACTGATGAAAGTGATAACATTATATTGCATTTGGTATACACCCTATCACCCATAGCAGGCTAGTAATAGTTGACAACCAGGCCAAGATTGGAGTATGATAAAACTGTCAGTCACCACGATACAATTAGAAACTCAAATCTCACATGACCTGTTGACCCCCACATGTGAGTAAATTGGTCATTGCTTGATATGGTATATGTCTGCAAAATTGTCAAAAGGCTGCGTATGAATAATTGGAAATAGTTATAATCAGCTGTTATAATTGGTTGACAGGGTTGTACGTATTATATAGCATGTATAGTGAGGGTGAAATTTGTTAGCAAATGAAACCAAGGGTACTTGACGGTCTAGGTGGCTTTAATTTAACACTATACTTAGAGTACCAAATCCAATATATCCATGATGTGACCGGGAGTGCTGAACTTGTACCAGTACAGATTTGTTTCATTATCTGAAGTAGTATTATACTCTGCCGAGAAAACGATATAGGGCGATAAGAAATAGCAATGATCAACTTGATAAATATCTGAATGAGTAGTAACAGCTGATTGTATTGTATTTCTTGCCGTGTATAACAGAGTACCCCTTGTCAATTAGCACATATACAGATTTAGAAGTGCAATACATTGCCCGAAGCAACATCCTAATTATTAAGTAGTACCAGATGATTGTATTGTACTCCTTGTCATTTAGAACAGATACAGAGGCTAGGAGCCTGATACAATTTACCTGTGTGAATATCTGAATTATTAAGCAATAAACAGGTAGGCCTACTCCCTTTCATCTGGAACATAGAAAATGCAAGGAGTGAAATTTGACTGTGTTGTATTGTACTCCATGTTCCCCAGAACAGATACAAATGCTAGGAGTATACAATACAATACAATACAATTATAAACTGATACCATATCGGAACTTCTATGCTGGAGCAAGCAATATAATTGTACCCATGTCCTCCGGAATATATACAAATGCTAGAGGAGTGCAATACAATTACCTCGATCTTTAATCTGAAGTACTAAGTTGGAGCAGACGATTATACTGTATTTCTGCATTGACACGAGTGCTTTAAACGGTATACAATATTATCACTTAGACCAATATTTCAAATACGGGAAACAGGTGGATATTTAATCATTGGTTGATGGTGGTTCTCTGTTCCGGAAGACGATAACAACCTATGAACTTCCGTGAACTTCCGTGAATTTCCGAGTAGAATTGAGGTCAGAGATGAAATTGTAAATACTTTAATGCATTTTCGCATTTAACCATAAAATCTGAACGGTATGCGCAAAACAAAATTCTCGAAAAGTTCTAGTCGCGTCGCAGAGATGATTTGTTTTATAACAAACGAACAAAGAACTTTCAAATAGGGTAGAATTTCTATTTTTTTAAACATTAACCTTGACTAGGGTGACCGTGTCGATGAATTACATGGGAGTCGTTCGCAGCAAAACATACTTTTAAAAGATGTGCGCCTAAACAAGCTTCGATAACATATTGTTTTATCTGTTTGTGTAGCTTAGCTGCCATTGACTTAGATTGGATCCTCATGCCATCCTATTTTACACACGGCCCCTGTGAGGGTGCTCTATATTTGGTCCGCTATTTTTAAAGATGGCGGCCATATAGAGGGACGCGGGGACCCAGTCTACCATTGACTTATCGTTTCGTTACCAGGTTATGAAGATGGTATGGACAGCATTGAAGCAAATCCAAACAACTCCCTATGGGTATTGGCATGCTCGAACCCAATCGATTCTGATGAAATAGTCACTAATAATACTCATTTTTTTCAGGACCTTGAAGAATTCGTTGAGGGTTCAGGAGAACATGGCTTCATCATTTTCTCCCTCGGTTCCATTATCAAATATTTACCGAATGCACCAGAGACGAGGATCATTACATCTGTACTCAGTAAACTACCGCAGAGAGTAGTATGGAAACACGATGGACCAACTCCACCCAATTTAGGAAGCAACGTAAAGCTTATGAAGTGGCTCCCTCAAAATGATTTGCTAGGTAAGGCTCAGCGTGTCAAGTACAGGGTGAGTAAAAAAGAAGTGTACTCAACTTTGGGATTTTATTTCTAAAAATCTGTTTAAAGATTTCTCAGATTATTTATTCTGGCAGAAAGGCTGTCCCATTAGCTTTCATTGGAATTTTAGTTGGTTAAAATTGTTTGAAGAAAACATGTTTGATGCACATTTACATAACAGATACGTGTAGTAAGGTACTACTTTCGCTTTCAGTTTTACGTAACCTATTCAAAATCTAATTTTAGTTATTTATTGGTGAGTTAAGGTAGTCAGAGAATAACTCTAGTTAGCCCGTATGGCTTGTAGTCCAATAGTCAGGACACGTTTGAGTTAGTTATTGAATTTTGTTAACTTAAAGTATGCTTTTAATACAATTATTATAGACGATTTGGGTTTTTTCAATCAACAAGCCCTTTTAAAGTGCGAATTCACGGAAGTCGGTTCTGGTCCGATAAAATTATAGAATTAGAACAAGTACAAAATCCTGTTAGCTCATTTTGGTAGTCTTTCAGCATAGAGTGAAAGCACCAATATCATTGATATGATAAAGGGGTAAAAAAAAGTAAGTCCCCCCTAAAATTAGATTACTTTTGTTTACAAGACTTCACACACAATTAGACGTTGATTTGATTTGATTTGATTTGAGTAGGTACTCAAAACATCATATAGAGAAACATTTAAGCATACAAACATGTAAAAGATTGCACAAACCTATTTAAAAACATATAGACATAATAAAATATGAGCAAAAGTACCAAGGATAGCCCAAAAAGCTTTGAGCACAAAGCTTATTTCCATTGGGGTCCTTTAACAAGCATAGAAAGGCAGAATAAAAAACAAAACAAATGAAAAGCACGAAAGAAGCACAAACGCCAAACGAAAACAAGGACAAAACAAATAAAAACAGGGCACGAGCACAAGGTGGGAGACCAGCTCATAAATCAATTGAATCATAACTCGCCAAGTGTCTTTTAACTAATTGTTTGAATAAACTAAAATGATTGGTGTTCTTGATCTCGCTCGGCAATGAGTTCCAGTGATGAATAGCAGTATTATAAAAAGTAAATCTAGCTTGACCCTTAGAAGAAGGAACAACAAAGTTGAACGGGCTACCCCTGGTACTATATTTATGCAAAGATGACACTCTAGTAAAATACAATTTCATATAATCAGGAGACAAATCATGAAAAATCTTAAAAACATGGTTAAGTTTAAGTTGCACAACCCTATCCCGGCTTGATAACATCCCTACCATGTCCAACTCTTTTTGACCAATATGGGTACGCGGTCCCACACCCAAAATAAAACGGACAATTTTGTTTTGCATGGTTTGAAAACGATTTTTGAATTTTTGAGAAATAGCTGAATACCAGGAAGAGCATGCATAATCAAAATAACACATAATCAATGCTGAACACAGTGTCTTGAGGGTTTTTAAATTCAAACAATCAGCGTGCCTGTATAAGAATTTGAGTCTCCCGCTGGCCTTTTTGATAACATTTAAAGCAATCGACTCCCCTGAAAGAATATTGTCAAGGGTGACACCTAAATACTTGACAGATGAAGAGGTATTAATCATATTACCATTACAAATGACAGAAAAATTATCAACAGAATTAAGCTTCCTCTTTGTACCAAATAAAATAGCCTCTGTCTTACCAAGATGAAGGGAGAGCTTGTTATCAATCAGCCATTGTCTGCAATTTTCTAACTCTTGACTTAGTTTATCCGCAATAATTGTGGGATCTTTGCCAGAAACCAGCAAGCCACTGTCATCAGCATATAAAGACACTTTACAGTCGACACTGATGGGCATGTCATTCACATAGCAGAGAAATAGGAGAGGACGATGCTGCCTTGCGGAACCCCGCAGGTGATTCCCAGTGGGGCAGAATCAACCTGGTTAACATTGACAATTTGCCTCCTACCGCTCAAATACGATCTAAACCACTCAACTGAGGACACACCCATGGTCTCTAATTTGTTTAACAGAATGACATGGTCAGCAGTGTCGAAAGCCTTTTGAAGATCAATTAATTGTTTCAGTTTTGAAAAATTGAAACGATTATGAAAAGAGAAAACGCTTGGCTACCAATAGAAAGTTTTACATTTTCGATATCATGTTTACTTTTCCCAAAACAGTCACATTTCCTCAAAATGATGTTTTCAGAAAAAGTGGCACTTACTTGTATTGGATTTTGGTAAATTTCATGTTAACGGAAACATCATTTTCGGGATATTTGACTTTTTTGGGGAAAGTAAACATGACATTGAATATGGGAAACTTTGTACGGATAGCTAAGCGTTTGTCCTCTTCAGAAATGATTCAATTTTTAAAACGTTTAATTTTTTTGGGGTGTTACGCAAACAAAATTGAAAATTGCCATTGTTTCTGAGAACATCGTTTTGGGGAAATGAGACAATTTTGGGAAAAGTAAACATGATATTGAACAGGAGAAACTTTTTGTGAGAAGCCAAGCACTTATTCTTTTCACAAGTTTTTCTCCAAACAAATAATCCTGTGCGGAGTTATGCAAACAAACTTTTCATACAAAAAAATCACGAGAGAGAGTTTTTAAATTTACTGGTATGGATCAAGTGCCCCTTTTTCCTGAAAACATCATTTTGGGGAAATGTGAATGTTTTGGGAAAAGTAAACATGATATCGAAAATGTAAAACTTTTTATTGGTAGCCAAGCGTTTTCTCTTTCCATAATCGTTTCAACTTTTCGAAACGTTTAATTGAGTGTGGAGTTATGTAAACAAAGGTAATCTAATTTTAGGGGGGACTTACTTTTTTGACCCCTTCATGTTAATGCAGCGTTCTTACGTGCATGCACGGGTGACTTGAAAAAATCCGTGCATTAATCGTACTGATTTTGAAATCTAGACTCCCTGTTCCCTGTTTGGAAGATTATAAAGGTTATGTCTTTTACAGGGGGGATGGGGGGGGGGGGGGGGTGTAGATTTCAAATGCAAACCCAATATTACGATTCTGTCTCATACAGGTCATCCCAAAGTACGTCTTTTCATAGGACACGGAGGCTTGAACGGAGTCTACGAAGCTTTGTACCACGCCATACCCATGGTGCTAATACCCCTTATGTTGGATGATCAGAAGGAGAATGCTGGTCGTGTGGCATCGAAGGGAATGGGTATACATCTGGACAGAAGTAAGCTTACGGAAAAGATATTTTATGAAGCCGTGACAAGCGTCCTCAACGACACAAGGTTAGTGTACGTAAAATACGTATGCATAAATAACACATTCTCCCAGAGCCTTTTAAAACATTGTCTACGGGTTGATATTTGGTCGGGGTGGGTAGGGGTGTTTGTGTGTGAATCGTTTATGACAATTTCGGAAAATGTTCTACATTTTCTAACAATTTCTCAACGTCCATAATTTTCAAAGGTTTTAATAAAATCTGCAATCTTTCCCAAATTGCAATGTAATAATAGTATTACCATTTCTTTTTAAAATCTGATATTATGCGACGAAAAAACCCTGGTCTACGGGACCGACTGACCCATTTTTTACTCGAAAAAACATTGTGACAATTTTGTTTTTTCTTTTTGAAAGTTATCACCAACTAAAATCAATTCATGACTCTGTCATTGTTCTTTTATTCTTTCAAAGATACAAGAAGGCTGTTACTCACTACTCAGCGATATTACACGACAAGCCCCCTCTTGATACAGCGGTCTATTGGATAGAACACGTGATCAAATTCGGCGGTGCACACCTTCGGCCGAGAGTGTATGAACTCAACCTTATTCAGTATTACTTGATAGATGTTGGCTTATTTTTTCTCAGTATTGTCATGGGTTTAACTGCTCTGGTAGTCTATTTT
Organism: Ophiura sarsii; assembly: GCA_035610835.1. Classification (NCBI taxonomy): domain Eukaryota; kingdom Metazoa; phylum Echinodermata; class Ophiuroidea; order Amphilepidida; family Ophiuridae; genus Ophiura; species Ophiura sarsii. The sequence continues at coordinate 62,060,806 of CM069458.1, read as the reverse complement.
TGTCGATTGTTATGGCGAATAGTTGCTCGCAAAACCAAAGTATCGTCTAAGCTAGATTAACATACAGGCTAAATGATGACTAGATTCATGGCTATACCTTCCTTTTGCTATTTTCGCTTGCAAGCACCCTTGTCTTACGGCGCTGTCACACCTAGCCGATTTGGCTCGCCCGAGCTATACCGGAGCACACATTTGGCGATTGTCGGGGATCGGTAGTACGGTAGCGCAACGGTATTACATCGCTAAGAACGGTAGTACATCGTCAGGACATTGTCAGAACATCGGCGGGACTTCAACGGCAGTACAACGGCGCACTCCAGTATGGCTTCGTAAAGTGTCGCACATAGATTAGAAGTATAAATTGTGCCCCCTGCCCTCTATCGCCCTTAAAAGTTATTGGAAGTCTCCAACATATTGGATTGACACCAAGGTTATATAACCACTTGCCAACAACATACCAACCGTAGTCACCAAAGGTTCACCTCTATGTTAATGAGTTGCTCACGGAGGTATTGATTCTGTAAGAATGTGTACATGCTATTGTAAATATCAGCCAATAGATGACCATTGGACCCTTGCACATGTTGCACGCGCTATCAAATCCTGCTGCTTAGCAGACTAAATATGCGCGCCAAATACAAATACATATGGAGTGCATAGGAATGCACATGCCCCTATAGTTTACCGTGAGACTGTGCAGAGCTGTACATAGCTGTACTTCAACCTACCTTTTCACGCCTAAGGTCAACTCAAAAGGTATACCTTGGTGTACATTTTTAACACATTGTTAGGCTGGTAAATACCACAGATTTGATATAAATGAAAAGCTTAAAGCACATTTTATCAGCTACCACAACTTATTCTGTCCTGCTCACTGTCTTTCATTGCAAATGACAAATATAGTTTGTCTTATAAACAAAATATCATGTTTGGTATCAAATTAAAGCTGTTGACTCCTGAAATACATATAAAATGATATAATAAATACATAACAAAGTCAAGAGGTCAAACGTGATTAAAATGTATTCATACAGGTCATGTCACCTGTAATTTCATGTCACCTGTGATTTCATGTCACCTGTAATTTCATGTCACCTGTAATTTCATGTCACGTACATAAAACGCTATATCATGCCTGTCAATTTGAAGATGTGATACTTCATCCATGGTACAAATAAAACTGTCAACTTCATCAATGCCTGTCTCCATACACATCAGGTGCGTGTTAGTAATATAATTGGAGTTAGAGGCACATCAGCATACTGATAATTATTTGTTTTGAAAACGTTTAAATATTTAATACAAGTAGATTGAGACTATGGTCTTCATTATTTGTGGTTATTTTGATTAATTAAAACCGTGCCTTGTTGAAGGACTACAGTATATAATACTTTATCAAACATCACAATTCCACCCTCAGAACATAAGAAAGCCCTCTGCAGTTACCAGTATTCTCATTATATTACTTCTCCACTGTTTTCTTTCGGACATATGAATAGTTGCGTACAGGCATGTAAATCAACATTAGGCCTCCATTAATTTGGAAACACTGTGAGATAGCACAACATTGCGGGTAAAGTGATTCAAAATAAGCTGGAAATAGAAGCAAAGACTTATATTTTGAAACTAACAACATTGAGAACAGCTAAGACACTAAAATGCTCAGATAAAAACGATTGCGTCATTAGTCTGAATTTGAGTCTATAGGCCGTGCTTTAATTTCATACCAAACACGATATGTTTGTGTTGCAAATATATTTGTCATTATTATAACATAATCGATAAAGGGTGTGTGGCTTAAGACGTCAATAAAAAAAAAAAGTTGCCCAAGAGTGCCATTTTGGCACCCGGTGGTGTGAATCTAGAGTTACTCATCCATGATTTTCAGCAATAAAATCAAATTTGTACCCTACTTCACGGTCATCTCGAGCTTTCACCCGACTAAGGGTCCATCCGTATCGAGCAAGACACACAACGAGTCGTGCAGTATGATTGCTGAGATTTGTACCAGTGCCCATTCATGAATGTATTGTGTATGCTTGCTCAACTGATGATATTTGTACCCCCGCAACACGCATACTTATATAATAGTACAATAGTTTCTTGTCCCTCCATTCGATTGTCCCTGACCGTACCGTCATTGTTCGTGTACTACGGACTTGCTGCAAGTCTATGTTCTGACGATGTTCTAACGATGTACTACCGTTCTTAGCTACGGCGAGCCAAATCGGCTAGGTGTGACAGCGCTTTAAGACAAGGGTGTTTGCAGGCGAAAATAGCAAAAGGAACCAGGCATCAACTGCTGAATTTGCTTAAAATCTATAATCTACCACTGGCTCTTTACTGACTATGTGAAATTCGCCACTAGTCCTACCTTTAAAGGTGCCTTAATTAACTACCTTTTCGGATGAGATTTGATTTATGACCATTTCTTTTATCATGATTCTTGAAAGACAAGTAAATGTTGTTCCATGAGTGCCCGTCAGGGCACGAATGGAACAATTTATTTGTACGCCTACCCAGCTAATAGTCCCACTGTGTCAAACTTGAGTTATGAGGGCTCACCAAGTTGTTATGATTTCAATACCAACATACCAACAGACTGGACTGGTACACTCCATAAAAACAGGCTGGTATTAAGTTACAGACCATAATAAATAAATACACACTTAACTGGAAAATGTCATATTTAACCCTTCTTTCAGTTGGTCTATAGTTGAACCTTGACAAGGAATCATTATTAACTACTTATTTTTAAGTGTGTATATTTACAGGATTTTTGGCCAGACATATCTGTCTGTCATCACTGCTTCTGCCCTTGTCTGGTGGTCGATCTGGCTAAGTTTGTAATTACTCTATCACTTAATTTCTCTGGTATAAATTGTATGTGGATTTTTTGTTTTTGAGTAGGGTATTTAACATGTTTAAGTAGTGTCTGTTTTCAGGTACATGAATTGTGTACAAGTTGAATATGTCCAATTTTTTCACTGTAAACAAGGTGTCTCTAGAGCTGAAATCATAACCTTGAGCGTACAAAACCTATAGTACGGGTAAAGTACATTCACACATATTTTTACAACAATTGCTTTAATTGACAATCATATACAATGTACCTATAAATTATACAACATTTAAACTAATTTCAAGATAAACATGATGCCGAAATTCAATGGTTAAAAACTCAAAGTTAACCTTGTATAAGTGAGCAAGTCAAATAAAATGCTCAAGTTGAGAATCGAATAATCCGCCACTGGTCCTTAAGGTGCCTTAATTAACTACCTTTTTGGATGAGCTTTGATTTATGACTTTTTATTTCATCGTGATTCTTGAAAGACAAAAACCTAGTACGGGTACAGTATAATAGAGAAGTTCATTCCAACTGAAAGAGCGAAATAAACACATAACAAGCCGCGCCGCTGAATGTCCCAATAATACAAATTCACACATATTTTACAACAATTGCTTTATTTGTAAATGTAAATTACACAGCATTTAAACTTATTCAACATAAACATTCAAATAATTACATGTCAATGGTTAAAAACAGGGATACAGGGTGTGCCAAATCAGTATCCTCGATGCGAAACATTATTATTTTGGCCATGAAAAATATAAAGATCGTTCGAGAAATACTATAGTAATCATGCTCAGCGATCTTTAATGTGCCATAATAATTTGTTTCTATCAATGTTGGAGCTTCTGTTATCAAATTATGGGAAATCTACTCGTGCCGTGCCAAATTCAGCTTTGGCCACTTTCATGTGAAGAGAGCTCTTTTATTAGAATCGTCATTCAGTGTTGAACATAATCAATACACTCAATGATAATCTTCCTACTAAAATGTTGATAGCCACTTGAATTTTAACAAAAACATGTTATCATCCATATTATCCATGACATACCATAAAATATTTGAATTTTAGACGATATTTCAAACAGTACTTTGACACAGCCTAAAATCATTATCGGAATCACAACGGCAGTTTTGTTAGTTGAAAGTAAATTTCTTGTTAAAAAAAAGTGGCCAAAGTGGGATTTACTAGTCGATCTTATCACGGTAGTTAGGTGGTGAAATTTAATGGGATCAAGTGTACAGTATATAGCGAACTATTTTTTTAAACAAAAAGACATGGATTGTATTTTTAATTAAATTTTCAACTCATGGGACACTTTTTGACACACCCTGTATTATTATAGCACTTTGATGAAATTTCCAGATAGAATTCAGTAAACTACGACGACAACCAGTGTCTGAACACTTACAGCAACAATATAGGTTTGAAATGAACATTTGTTATTATTTGAGTAACTACCCTTCGTATCACAACGTACATACAGCAATACTGAACCATTACCTGTGCTATCTAGTCAACCGTGTCTAAGTTGAATAGAAAGGTCAAGTTGAGAATCGAAAACAAAACACAAAGCAAACATTGCAATTGAGTGGCACCTATGTTTTTCTCATAGCAAATACACTCCGGGATTTCGGGGGGGGGGGGGGGGGCGGGTGTATTGTAAAAGATTCAGTACTGTGTTAGGTGTGAGAGAGATTATATCAAAAACAGCGCGCGTGCATATTATTTGTGTATCTCTCCTCGAAATAAGACATACGCATTTTTTGACCTATACTTAATAATGATTGACACGACGGCAGCTAATTAGAAGAACATCAACAACTTCAACCTGGACGACAACGAAAACAACAACTACTACTACAATGCCGACAAAGACGATGATAACGCCGACAAAACTGGCTATAAAATTAGCACGTACTTTTACAAGTTAATAAATTAAATAGGCGTGATAAAATAGAAATGGTTGGTCCTCTATGCGGCTTTTGCCGAAATTAAAATATTCACACGCATGTTCCTTTGGCACACAATGAAAGAAGAATGGCTGCGATGCGCGTATCAGCGCAGAACGTCTGATCACTTTGAAAGCCAATATGGTCAAGCAACGACCGGAAGATCCTGGTATGTCACGTATATTGTGATAGTAACAAAGTTTAGCACCTCAACTTTCCATACGTTCTTCCAGGACCGATGCACTTCCATGCGTATATAATGGAATGTGTTGCACCACGTGTTTCCATTTGAATCCTGTATCAAAAAAATCGTCCGTATAATGTGTATACAACAGCTCGGGATCTCTGCTGGCAATAACTGTCCCAATTTGGTTGGTCTTTTCCATTTCCTTGTGTTCTTCAACGACTGTACTAAAGAGTCTACTTGATATCAGTAACGACGAGGAATGTAGTCTTCGCTTCGGCCTCTTGGTGGATGACGAACATAAGCTTTTGGAAAAATACTGTTATTTTACCTGGAATGATAATGAAACAATCAGTGAAATCGATAGATGATACCTCAGTTCATCAGGTAATTGACTACGACCTTAAATACTCATACTCTTTTATTATTAGTCATGGTAATACTAGCGCAGTTTAGTTTATCTTAACGTCACTAATATTGCCATTTAGAAATATTTTAAAGTTGACCTCTGAAACAGGACAATTAATATCAGTCCTATTTTAGAGCTGTCATTTGCCACGACAAGTGAGAAACGAAATGTTGACAGAACATGCTTGTTTTTTACTATACCCGGGTTGTGTGGACATCATACTTTTCCAGAAACTTACAAAATTGACAGGGATTACGTTTGGGCACTGGAAGAGTAGGTCGAACTATATAAATTTATGATTCCAACCATGAATCAGTAAGTGCCTTTGCTATCTGTCTTTTAAGTTTCTATCGCCAAAAAATCCCGCAAACGATGCTAGAATTGAAGAAACAGTTTGATATTCATCTGCAAAGACTGCAAATATTTAGCGATTTCGACTATGAATAAATAGGCCTATATTCGTCGTAATTTCAAGGCGGGGTCCCCCCATAAAACCAACAAGTGATCTTCAACAACATTAATATAGATCAAAGAAGATTTCTTGTGTTGTCCAACATGCTTAGCACCACTACAGTACCAACAGGAATATTCCCCCAAACAAATGCTGGAGATCGTCTGACTACCGCCTTCATAATACATGGTACAGATAGGTATCTTGGCCACAGATATGAAAAAGTTGAATCTCAACTAAAATGTGTTATTCAAAAAATAAAGGGTCTTTAAGAAAAACAAGAGAGGACTGAATTTAAGTCCCATCAATTGTACTACTTGCAGAAGGATTTTCTTAAAGACCCTCCTTTAACGACATTATAAGCCTTCCATTGCAATGTAATGTCAATGGAAACCAGTAGACACTGGTGACATAAATCAGTGGTCATGTGATGAAAGTGAAGGATGCTGGTGTTGCTCAAGAAATCTTCTTTGAATGCAGAAGTACTCATTTATGATTCAAAGACTTACCCATTGTTCTAGTAAACCAGATGGGTTTTTCTCTCCAGAACCAAACGACGAATACGATATACACAGGCACGCCTATGAGAGCTATGGCGAAACCGATGCCACATGCTACTGGGTCTTTGACCAATGACATTGCCACTAAGAACACAGCGAAGACAACAAAGAGAATAGGCACAATAACGGGTACCTGAAAGAAATATTTGATATGACAGAATCAAATGGTATTGTATTAAACATAGTGCGACCAGCCGAATTAATTGCAACATAGTTCCTCGTTAGCCTTGGCATCATTTTCGACGGAGAAGGTGTTTGGGGTTCGAGCCTGAAACGAGCAATATTACATCGATTTAACAAAAGAGTATTATCAAACGATGGTCTGAATTAATTACATATCTTTCACGTTATATTATGGCTATACATTGGTGTTCTCTATAGAGTGAGGAGTTTTGCCCATACTTACATGACTTTTAGCATTAATTTCTCCGTCAAACTTGTAATAATCTACTTTTATCACCCCTAATTGATTATATAAGTCTACAATATCAGTGTTGTCATTTGAATCAGTCAACGCACGTGTTTGTAGGCTTTTCAAAAATGGACGCGGCCTTGGCCAAATGGTCAATGCTCAATATAATTATATCTAGTGTGCAATTGGAGGGCTGCACACAAAGTTGGAGTGGGAAGCAGCACCGCTCCGAGATTCTCCAAAATGTCACAAAACTATGAGGATATCAAACACTTCGAATCACGGACGAATGAAGTTTTGTGATCCAAGAAAACTTAGTACATTGTACTCCTAAAAATGAACCATAATGTGCAAACCTGGGCTATTCTATCATCCCAGGACATGCTAGAACTCCTCCAAAAAAAATCGGAAAGTTTTTTCAACGACCAATTTCCCGGATATTTCGTAATATATTCACTTTTGTGTTTCCTCTCTATGAAAAGCTGCTGTGTTCCTCTTTCCAACGATACCACATGTGTAGCAATCACTGTTTTCAGTTCTCAGCAACTTGCTTGAGAACATGGGGAGGTCACAATATAAATATGCCAAAATTGCCACTATTTCGTGCTCAAAAGAACAACTGTGTCTTCTGATCACTGAAGTGTTACATTGACAACTACAGTGAAGAGTGATGCTCTGTTGACTTTTGGGGTATCTTCAGAAAGAGGAACACATCAGCTTTTCATAGAGAGGAAACACAATATGAATACATTACGAAATATCAGGAAAATTGGTGATGGAAAAAACGTTTCAATAGTTTTTGAGGAGTTTAGTATGAAATAACATTATACCTTGAAGGGACGCCGAAGATCAGGATGTTTCCATCTGTAGTATGGAATAACTGCAGCCGCAACAGCTAGGAATATCCATCTACTAACGCTCATGTAGTTGATCAGAGTATATACATTATCACCAGAGAGCATGACAAGACATAAGGGCAACTGTAATTATAAGAATAAAAAGTGAATTACATCGACCTTTTTGTTCGTAACTGGATCCACTCTGCCGATTTTCAATAATGAACATGCATAATGATGCCAATCAACAGTGGCGTAACTAGGTTATTCATATGGGGGTGGGGGAGGGGGAGGGGGAAGAAATGATAGTCAACCGACAAGATTTGTCTGAGTCAAGAAATGTGCGCGTAGCGTGCGAACATTTTCGCCTTACCACTTATTTTAAACAAGCTTGTAATAAAGAATATTGCATTTTAGGGACACATATATATGCGCGCGTAGCGTGCAAAAATGTTTCATCTGTGTCTTTTTGACCATCATAATTCCATGATTCCTCTTGTCAAATGAACCGACAGTGCCAATCTTAACCGACCTGACGCCCCCCCCCCCCCCCCCCCCCCCCCCCCCCTCTGGTTACGCCACTGTTAATCAACTGAATACGACAAACAGTTAATGATGGAACTTTTGAAAAGATATCGATAACTCCAAAAATTTCAGATCGTATTGTCGCAACGATGTACTTACCAACAATGCAGCGGCTGGTAATGGCGATAACCACCTGATGTGAATCATAGAAAATAGCTCTGGCAGCATACCTTCTTGTGAAGCCGTATTGATTACCCTAAAACAAATAAACAATCATACATACAAACTGTGATTGAGTGATTTAAAACCGGTTTTATGACGAAAAGGCGAAGTTTATTTAATACAGTAGTGTTAAGTGCTCAGCAGACTTCACAACGCTCCAACGCTGAGCGCAAGCGTTGACCACCGTTGACCAATCAGGCTGCAGCATTTTGTTGTGATGGAGCTACTCTACTACGCATGTGTGAGTGCGAAAAGAGTTCGAGCGTTGTGGAGTATGCCCAGCGCTTAAAGCATCGGATATATTCAATATTACAGAATGAATAAATAATAGGCCTACATAGACTCGGACACATTGGCTTGAATTAAATTAACAACGACCTTAAAAATAAACTCCAACCCGGTCCCTCTCGCGATCGCGTTCGCGGTGATCGGATTACCCACTAGACCTGAGACCAGACCATAATGGTATACCATTATGGTATACCATTATGGTATACTATAATTATAGTCTCAGCACTAGACCACAAAGGAGGGGACTGTGTTTATCATGGGCACCAGATGAATGAGCGCTAATGTATACAAAGTCTTTGTTGAGAGTCTCAAGCAGCCGATATACATGTAGGCCTAGTACATATTAACAATCTATAATGGTCCAATGTGTAAAATTAGCAAACTCTCGTTTCAATTAATTCTAGCTGGTTGGGTGCTGGATCTTAGATCCTCAACTTCTAGAAGATCTTTAAGTTGATATGTTGAACAAATCCAAGAATGTACTCACGATTGGAAGCTATTGGACGGTTTCGTCAACCAGTTCGGTTGACTTCTTCAGTAATGGCTTGATCCACTTCTTTTTCCCGCGAGATATGATATTCTCGTTCCCAGGATGCAAAGTTGTGATGAGTGGATCAAACACGTGACTCAGAGAATAAAGGCCCTTGTCGCGGAAAAAGAAGTGGATCAAGCCATTACTGAAGAAGTCAACCGAACTGGTTGACGAAACCATCAAATCATGAGTACAATTCTTGGATTTGTTCAACAAAATATCAACTTTAATGTATATCTACAAACCTGATGAACTTATTCAAAGATTCTAGAAGATCTATTTTGAAATTGAAATAATTTGGGTGTTTTTTTACCGCTACCCATTCACACCACGGTTACTAAGTCGACTTTGTGTCTTGGATCGGAAGAGCACTAACAGTAAGATGATAATAACCCAGAGGTGTAAGGATAAATCAGGGAATTCCAAAAGATGATGCAATACTGATGCGGCACTTTGGTCATGAAATTAAAAAAAAGTAAACTGAATAGAAGAAATTGAGCAATTTAATACCTTGAGGCTCCAAAGAGAACACCATTGGTCGAACCGATGCAAGACAGTGCTACACAAACCTGAATAACCCATGACCAATCACCAGTCAGCATAGGTTTAGCAAAGTCCTGCAAAGAAAAGAATTTTTTAAAAAAGTAATCAATAATCGATTATTGTAAAAACGTTTAAACAATATCATGACTCTTGAAGAAAGAATTACGACCTGAGCTGTACGTAAAATGGAGCGCTAAAACAATGCTTGGAGTTTCAGTACAATAATGCTCGAATCATACTAGCCGGTCGCTGGTCGCAACAGGTTGCGGCAGCCTCGCTAGCTCAAAAGTATCTCGGTGCGCCCTTTGGTCGCCATAGCTACTAAATCACCGGTAGTCGCAGGTATTTCACGCAGACGACAACCTGGATAATGGCTGCTGATTGGTTATGCTAATTTCGAGGCAAAATAACCTCCCCCCATTGGTTGAAAAAGTACGGTGTTCATTACATCATGAGCGACCGATCTTTCGAGTTGAAATGAAGTCAACTGGCCGCGACCGGTCGTTTCCAGTCAAGCGATCTCTTGATCGATGTATCGACTAAATCGCAAAGTGACCTTAGTATGTTTTCAGCATTAGCCTTTCAAAGTGTTTTCTGTTTGATGTACGAGAAAAAATCTTTAGGCTCAAAGTAGTAATTGATAATTGTCAATTTTAGCCGTTACCTGGATAGACCAATATGATCAATCTACTCAGCCTATATTTATCATTACATCATGCACCAAACTATCTCCTGTAGCACTAAACTACGGGTATATATATGGTCTCCGATTTTTTAGCCTGTGAAGCCCTCCCCCCGTGGCTGAGTGGTAGTATATCTCGCCTGTCACGCGGCCGACCCGGGTTCAATTCCCGGGCCGGCGGACATAATTTTCCCAATTTTTTATTTAACCCCCTCCCCTTGTTCTTCGTTCCATCCCCACTGCCACGTTCTAGGGTTAGGGTTAATGTAACATGCCAAAGGAAAACGCCACACCGGCGACGCGATCTCAGTTCGTTATTTATTTCTCGATCGATAGTTGATTGCAGAGTTCATTTGCATACATCAAATTTTGCACGATAACCTACGACAACATCCACTTTGCACGGTTACTGCTGACCGAATGGGCTATTCCAATTGAAATCTATACACACCCTTTATGGAAGACATTATACCTTAATCCATAGACGGTAATAACCGCCTATGCTTAAAGGAAATCCGTGCCATGGAACTTTAGCGCTCAGATATGTAGCATTATTATTATACAGTCCACTTCTGAATGTTAAATTTTACCGCGTAAGACAAAATCGGCTTTAGAAAGAAAAACAATCACATGTATGGACGTCGCCATATTGATCAAAGCTAAAGTGCTCAACAAAAGAAAGTCATACACTTTATTTAGGTCCTTAAGAGTAACTTCCGATTATTTTTTTAAACAAACAGACTAGATAGTCATTTGGATGAATCTTTCCGGCACAATTTGATACCAAAGTTGCCACCTAACAACAAAAATAAACCATGATTAGCACCATTTAAAGAGAATTAGTCACTTTTCAAAAGTCATTTTTTGACTAATTTTAGATAACTCAAAATATATTTTGTCAAATTTTGTCATACAAAAAAGTGCCAACAAATGTGATTTTCACGTTTTTGGAGGTATAGTTCAAAAAATAATAACGATTGTCAAAAAAAAGAAGATTCCTAAGGAATTGTATGAGGAATATAATAAAACTAGTATGACAAAATGTGACACAATAGGCCTATATTTTGAGTTATCTTTGCAGAACCTAAAATGGGTTAAAAAACGTGTTTTTTATAATTTTTTCAAAAATGGTCAATTTCATGATCATGGTTGGATTCATTGAACCCTTTCCTGCAAAAAAAAGAAGTATACTTTTATATAGATTAAATGAATAATGAAGAAGTTACGGCAGTTTTACGGAGGCTATACCGAAGTCGATCGGTCGAGAAACAACATGCTGTAATCCAGGCTTCATCATTTCACTGTCAGAATACACAGGGTGTCTCAGATGATCTATACCGGGTTTCAAAAAGGCATAAAAATATTAAACAAATAGTGTTTCAAATTTAAACCCTTGCGATATGATGGTAAAAATGTGTCCTACGTATTCCGTTAATTTCATTGAGATATCACTTTTTGTTCCGCTGTGGCAAGACATAATCGAAATTCGATGAAAAACGTATTTTCACATTTGGCTTACATGATTCATCTATACAGCTATTCTCTCTAGCACTACCAGCATTTCAAACAATGAACCCCGCGCCTCGTAAGTTACATTCAAATCTCCCGCCAAAGAAAGGAAGGTTAAAACAACTCAAGCTAAACAAATCCCGCCCTATTCAACATGTTCAATCAAAGCTATGTTTTCTATGCACACAACAATCGATTGTTACCTTGATTTTTTTCAAAAAATCGAGGTACTGTATTCCAGCGGTTTCTTATATTAGTCGAGAAACGACTAATATACTGTATTCGTCCTGTTTCTTATATTAGTCGAGAAACGACTAATATACTGTATTCGTCCTGTTTCTTTCTTCTTCTTCTTTCTTCTTCTTCTTTCTTCTTCTTCTTCCGCCTTGGGACCTGTAGCTCCGTAACCATTGAGCCGATTTGGACCATATTTGGTCATAAGTACCCTTATGTGCACCACTACTCAGGTTGTAAAGCATAAGGGGTCAAAGGTCACACAAGGGTCACTAGGGGTCAAAACGTGATTTTCACTTAAAACGCATTTCCAATTTAGTGAAATGACCTAGGATCGTCAAAATTGGTCCACATATTCCTTTTGACCGTACGCATATATAATAGTTCGGTTTTTTAAATCGAAAAATGTTTGGGGTCGCTAGAGGTCAAAATGTAAATTTTTACTCATTCACTCAAAACCCTACTTGTCAGAGGGAAAATGACTGATGATACTCATAATTAATCAAAAGATTCCTTAAATCAATGTACATATAGGGTGCTTCTCCACTAAAAGTGAAATGTCAAACGGGGTCACTAGGGGTCATTGGACTTTACAGGGGAAAAATATAAGGCATGCTCCGATTTTGACCCGGTTTCTTTTATTTTGTGAGCATTGATGAGACAAGAACAAAAGTCAATCATACCGTTAAGGTCAAAGGTCAAAATAAGGTCCCTAGGGGTCAAAATTTATATTTTCACTCCGCGCACTCAAAATACTACTTGTCCGAGACGAAATGACCGATGATTGTCAGAATTTGTCAAAAGATTTCTCTTATCCATGTTCATATAGGGTGCTTCTCCATTAAAAGTGACATTTCAAACGGGGTCACTAGGGGTCATTGAACTATACAGGTGTAAAACTGAAGACATGCTCTGATTTTGACTGGACTACTTTTTTCTTGTGCGCATTGATAAGCCAAGAAAAAAAGTCAAGTATAAGTTTGGGGTCAAAGGTCAAGAAAAGGTCATTAGGGTTCAAAGTGGTTTTTTTTAACTACTTCAGAGCTGAAATTTATAAAAACAATTATCAAATATAGTACAACTTAAGGTTATTGCCCTTTGACAACATATAGCAAGGTCAAAGGTCAAAGCCCTCGACTAATATCCGTGATCTAAGATCACAATTATCTCTAGTTATATTAGTCGAGAAACGACTAATATACTGTATTCGTCCTGTTTCTTTCTTCTTCTTTCTTCTTCTTTCTTCTTCTTCTTTCTTCTTCTTTCTTCCGTCATGGGACCTATAGCTCCGTAACCATTGAGCCGATTTTGACCATATTTAGTCATAAGTACCCTTATGTGCACCACTACTCAGGTTGTAAAGCATAAGGGGTCAAAGGTCACACAAAAATAACTAGGGGTCAAAACGTGATTTTCACTTAAAACGCATTTGCAATTTATTAAAATGACCTAGGATCTTGAGAATTGGCCAACATATTCCTTTTGACCGTACGCATATATAATAGTTCGGTTTTTTAAATCGAAAAATGTTTGGGGTTACTAGGGGTCAAAATGTAAATTTTACTCCATTCACTCAAAACCCTACTTGTCCGAGGGAAAATGACTGATGATACTCAGAATTGGTCAAAAGATTCCTTTGATCCATGTACATATAGGGCGCTTCTCCACTAAAAGTGAAATGTCAAACCGGGTCACTAGGGGTCATTGAACTTTACAGAGGAAAAATATAAGGCATGCTCCGATTTTGACCGGGTTTCTTTTATTATGTGGGCATTGATGAGACAAGAACAAAAGTCAATCATATTGTTAAGGTCAAAGGTCAAGAAAAGGTCCCATGGGGTCAAAATGTACATTTTCACTCCGCGCACTCAAAATACTACTTGTCCGAGACGAAATGACCGATGATTGTCAGAATTTGTCAAAAGATTCCTCTTATCGATGTTCATATAGGGTGCTTCTCCATTAAAAGTGACATGTCAAACGGGGTCACTAGGGGTCATTGAACTATACAGGTGTAAAACTAAAGACATGCTCTGATTTTGACCGGATTACTTTTTTCTTGTGCGCATTAATAAGCCAAGAAAAAAAGTCAATTATAAGTTTGGGGTCAAAGGTCAAGAAAAGGTCATTAGGGTTCAAAATGTATTTTTTGAACTACTTCAGGGCTGAATTTTTAAAAAAAATTTATCAAATATAGTACAACTTAAGGTTATTGCCCTTTGACAACATATAGCAAGGTCAAAGGTCAAAGCCCTCGACTAATATCCGTGATCTAAGATCACAATTATCTCTAGTATGTTTTTGTATTCGTCCCGTTTCTTCATTCTTCTGTCATGAGACCTATAGCTCCGTAACCATTGAGCCGATTTTGACCAGATTTGGTCATAAGTACCCTTATGTGCACCACTACTCAGGTTGTAAAGCATAAGGGGTCAAAGGTCACACAAGGGTAACTAGGGGTCAAAACGTGATTTTCACTTAAAACGCATTTGCAATTTATTGAAATGACCTAGGATCTTGAGAATTAACCAACATATTCCTTTTGACCGTACGCATATATAATAGTTCGGTTTTTTAAATCGATAAATGTTTGGGGTTACTAGGGGTCAAAATGCAAATTTTACTCCATTTACTCAAAACCCTACTTGTCCGAGGGAAAATGACTGATGATACTCAGAATTGGTCAAAAGATTCCTTGGATCCATGTACATATAGGGTGCTTCTCCACTAAAAGTGAAATGTCAAACGGGGTCACTAGGGGTCACTGAACTTTACAGGTGGGAAAATATAAGGCATGCTCCGATTTTGACCGAATTTCTTTTATTTTGTGGGTATTGATGAGACAAGAACAAAAGTCAATCATACCGTTAAGGTCAAAGGTCAAGAAAAGGTCCCTAGGGGTCAAAATGTACATTTTCACTCTGCGCACTCAAAATACTACTTGTCCGAGACGAAATGACCGATGATTGTCAGAATTTGTCAAAAGATTCCTCTTATCAATGTTCATATAGGGTGCTTCTCCATTAAAAGTGACATATCAAACGGGGTCACTAGGGGTCATTGAACTATACAGGTGTAAAACTGAAGACATGCTCTGATTTTGACTGGACTACTTTTTTCTTGTGCGCATTGATAAGTCAAGAAAAAAAGTCAATTATAAGTTTGGGGTCAAAGGTCAAGAAAAGGTCATTAGGGTTCAAAATGTATTTTTTTAACTACTTCAGGGCTGAAATTAATAAAAACAATTATCAAATATAGTACAACTTAAGGTTATTGCCCTTTGACAACATATAGCAAGGTCAAAGGTCAAAGCCCTCGACTAATATCCGTGATCTAAGATCACAATTATCTCTAGTTTCTTCTTCTTCTTCTTTCTTCTTCTTCCGCCATGGGACCTATAGCTCCGTAACCATTGAGCCGATTTTGACCATATTTGGTCATAAGTACCCTTATGTGCACCACTACTCAGGTTGTAAAGCATAAGGGGTCAAAGGTCACACAAGGGTAACTAGGGGTCAAAACGTGATTTTTCACTTAAAACGCATTTGCAATTTATTGAAATGACCTAGGATCTTGAGAATTGGCCAACATATTCCTTTTGACCCTACGCATATATAATAGTTCGGTTTTTTAAATCGAAAAATGTTTGGGGTTACTAGGGGTCAAAATGTAAATTTTACTCCATTTACTCAAAACCCTACTTGTCCGAGGGAAAATGACTGATGATACTCAGAATTGGTCAAAAGATTCCTTGGATCAATGTTCATATAGGGTGCTTCTCCACTAAAAGTGAAATGTCAAACGGGGTCACTAGGGGTCATTGAACTTTACAGGGGGGAAATATAAGGCATGCTCCGATTTTGACCGAGTTTCTTTTATTTTGTGGGCATTGATGAGACAAGAACAAAAGTCAATTATACCGTTAAGGTCAAAGGTCAAGAAAAGGTTCCTAGGGGACAAAATGTACATTTTCACTCCGCGCACTTAAAATACTACTTGTCCGAGACGAAATGACCGATGATTGTCAGAATTTGTCAAAAGATTCCTCTTATCCATGTTCATATAGGGTGCTTCTCCATTAAAAGTGACATGTCAAACGGGGTCACTAGGGGTCATTGAACTATACAGGTGTAAAACTGAAGACATGCTCTGATTTGGACCGGACTACTTTATTCTTGTGCGCATTGATAAGCCAAGAAAAAAGTCAATTATAAGTTTGGGGTCAAAGGTCAAGAAAAGGTCATTAGGGTTCAAAATGTATTTTTTTAACTACTTCAGGGCTGAAATTTATAAAAACAATTATCAAATATAGTACAACTTAAGGTTATTGCCCTTTGACAACATATAGCAAGGTCAAAGGTCAAAGCCCTCGACTAATATCCGTGATCTAAGATCACAATTATCTCTAGTTTCTTCTTCTTCTTCCCAACCCATCTAAAAAATGCTATTTTTTCTACAGTTTACATGCTACAATCACCTAACTTGGTCAGTAGGACCCCCTACCTGACTTTCATATAGGGTGTTCACAGTTAGGGGTCAAAGGTCACACAAGGGTCACTAGGGGTGAAAACGTGACTTTCACTTAAAACAGCCATGCAATTTAGCGAAATGACCTAGGATCGTCAAAATCAGACAACATATTCCTTATGACCGTACGCATATATTATATAGTTTGGGTTTTAAAATCAAAAAAACATTTGGGATCACTATAGGGGGCAAAATGTAAATTTTCACTCCTCGCACTAAAACTGCTATTTTTTCTACAGTTTACATGCTACAATCACCTAACTTGGTCAGTAGGATCCCCTACCTGACTTTCATATAGGGTGTTCACAGTTAGGGGTCAAAGGTCACACAAGGGTCACTAGGGGTGAAAACGTGATTTTCACTTAAAACAGCCATGCAATTTAGCGAAATGACCTAGGATCGTCAAAATCGGACAACATATTCCTTATGACCGTACGCATATATTATATAGTTTGGGTTTTAAAATCAAAAATCATTTGGGGTCACTAGGGGGAAAAATATAAATTTTCACTCCTCGCACTCAAAATGCTTTTTTTTCGGGAGGAAATGACCGATGAATGTCAGCATTGGTCAAAAGATTTCTGGGATCCATGTACATATAGGGTCTTCAGCGATTAAAAGTGACATTTCATATGGGGTCACTAGGGACCTAAACAGGGGTAAAATATAAGACATGCTCCGATTTTGACTGGATTTGTATTGATAAGACAAGAACAAAAGTAAATCATTTTCTTGGGGTCAAAGGTCAACATGGGGCACTAGGGGCAAGATGTAAATTTTCACTCCTCGCACTCAAAATGCTATTTTTTTGGTAGGAAATGACCGATGAATGTCAGAATTGGTCAAAAGATTTCTTGGATCCATGTACATAAAGGGTCTTCAGCGATTAAAAGTGACATATGGGGTCACTAGGGGTCATTGACCTAAACAAGAGAAAATCAAGGTGTCCTGGTCTCAGACCAGATCTAGTTACCAGTTGTTACCAAAAAGCTAATTTAAAATAAGAAGAGGGTGCAATAATAATGCGAATAACATTTCAGAATACAACTTTCGTGGCAAAAGTGTTAGTGACTTTATAGATTTTCATAATGGATCATTTCGACAAAAACTTGTATTCTACCATCGTTACAAAAAAGTCAGAAATGTCCGATTTTCAAAATCTAAAATTCCAAAGAAAGCTGGTCGTTTGCGCAAGATATGTATATAAAAATGATTTGGACAAATCAATAAAGATTCATACCGATAAAAATCGTATTACTTCGTCATTCTGAGACCATTCTGAGACACCCTGTAATTGTATAAAGGTAGTATTTCTTACGGTAGCTACAGCTTTTGAAGCCAACAGTTCATCAGCAGACAGCACGGTGAAATAGGCAATATTTGTGAACAGGTACACGATTGTTACGGTGATCATAGAGATGATGATTGCTAACGGAATATTCCTGTAAAATAGAAGACAACAGATGAATTTGGGTTATGTGTGGTAATCAGTGGCGTAACCAGGGCCCCCCACTTGGAACCCTCCCCCCCCCCCCCCCCGCTTACCCCCAAATTAAATCAATCGGTGTGAGTGTGGAATGGAGCCCCCCCATTTCAAGTCACTGCCCCTTTTTGCCCCCCCCCCCCCAAATAAAAAAGTATAGTTACGCCACTGTCTGGTCTAGTGGATAGATCGCAGGTCTCACAATACAAAGGTTGTGAGTTCGAGCCCCGCTACGGCCAACATGTTTGTATCCTTAGGCAAGGTACTTAGGCTCAATTGCCTCGTGGTTCGGAAGTCACGTAGAAATGGTGGTCTGAATCTGAATCTGAATTCACCTCGTCCAAATCCTTGGTTTAAAACGAAAATTGTTCCAGATTCTTCACAATGCCTGTAAACAACTGATACGCAATAACCCAACCTTCCTCTAAAATATCATTCAAGACTTTTTAAAACTTACCTCGAGGGTCTTTCTACCTCTTCAGTGACCTGAGGCAGGATATGCCTGTAAAATAGACAAGGGATAATGTTTATTTATTTTAAAAACAATAGGTTCAGGGCGGCAAAGGCTGTCGTTATCTGAGACTATATACCGTAAACTATATAGTAAACGGCATACTAAACTGCTCACAAAAAGTATCGTAACACTTAGAAATGATCCAATATATTTACGGCTCGAAAGGGTATGCATTAATCGAAGCAAATAACTAAGTGCATAATTTTGTTCTGCGTATTTTGACACCTCGATCGATGAGATACGATGTTGCAGAGCGGAGTTATTGTCATTTCAATGGTCGTGGGTCCAGTTTCAAAAGTGACAATCACCCTATAGAAAGAGGTTTGCATTACTGTTTAGAATGATCAGATTCGTGATTTTCAATAGGGATGAGTGTCACCTTGGAAACTGGACCCACGATCATTGAAATGACAATAACTCCGCTCCTCAACATCGTATCTCAACGATTGAGCTGTCAAAATACGCAGAACAAAATTATGCACTTGGTTATTGGCTTCGATTAATGCATACCCTCTCGAGCCGTTATATATTGGATCATTTCTAAGTGTTACGATACTTTTTGTGAGCAGTTTACATGTAGTCTCAGGTCGTTATCGATCTTATATTGGAATGGTGTTCTCTTTCTTGGGATATGACGTGAAGAGATCAATTCGATCAAATGACTCCTTCACACCTTTATCCTCCAGTCGTCACGCTCCACTGTGATTCGCTGATGTGAGGGCTATGCATTCTGGGTATTTAAGCTCAGACGGCGCAGGACGACTCTTGGGGACTGGTGGAAATTGTCTAATTGGCCTTTATAGCCCAATTACACCAAACAAAGAATGTGTTGAAACTTACCATCCGCTGTAAGCAAATAGTCCCGAGTAGAATGCCAGCGGTATCTTGACAATTTCTACGTTTGTACTGTCGAATGCGTTGTTGAAGTTCTCTGTGTAACCTACAAGAAAATGACTTACATTCATCAATGATCCCGAGTTTGAACTTTAGCACCCAGTGGTGGTCTTGGGAATAAAAACTATCATTCATAGGGCATTCAGGTGAAACAAACGGGCCGCTTCAGAGGTGTGGTTCGGAAAAACCGGCGGCCGGAATCGAACCCGGTCCTCATAATGGTAAATGGGAGCCTCGGTGATAAGATTTTAATTGCTATATTATTGTATCCTTTAGGTCTACATGATGACGCAATGAGACTGGGGGAGAGGGGCTACCAGCTAAACTTACAGCAGTTTTAATTTGTAGCTGCTAGTTCGGTTTATGGTTAACACTTTCCACGCGGCTATACACAAAACTTACAGATTTTTCAGAAACCATTCCCAATTTTCAATATCTATCTCAAGGATTACTGAACCAATAGTAGGCATGTTTGTACTCATGTAAATGCATTTCTCATGGTGATTCCGAATATGGTAATGAAATTCAATTATTTTGACATTTTTGAAACCTTTTGTGAAATTTTGGAATGTCGTCTGCAGACGCCTGCCGCGTGGAAAGTGTTAAGAGTGTCTGACACCCTGCAATTGCATCGTATTAAAGAACTTAACAATATACCGTAGATATTCGATATATAGACATAAAAGTCAACAGAGCCCAGTGATTATGTAGTGAGCGCCCTCTCTTGATAGTAATGTATACGTTTGTTGAACAAACACGAAATACGGAGATTTGCACCAGTTGTTGACATAATTATATAAATGGATCTCGCGATTGTCGTGTGAAAATTAGCTTAGTTGGTAGGGCACTGGACTTTAGAACATTCTCTCTTTATCATGAGTTCGATACTCAGTACAGTCATTTTTCTTCTCTGTCTGTTTCTCCCCTTTTTCTTCTTATTTTTCTCCCTGTGTCCCCAATTTCTCTATTTTGTTAAAACATTTTTGTTTTGTTATTTTTATTTATTTTTATTAGTCGGGGCCTTGGTTATTAGGCCTATTATTGTTTTATTACAAGTAGATAAGGAGCTACATTCATGTAATACTCAGCAATACAATTATAGGAAACAGAGCATGGAATTTCAAAATTATTCGATACGAAATCGGATAAGATAATTGGACACTCAGGTACAATTGGATGTTCTCTTTGTCCTCCTCGTGACAGAAAACCCCAATATCACACCTTTGGGCAATCCCAATTCTTTGGGAGTGGTTCAACCCTGATGCCTTGGACATATATAAGTCACATGACTCGCTTTTTGTGTGTGTAATCTATCCAATGTTATTGATTGAGATAATGTGATGTGAATACTGGCAATAGCGGCTATCCATGTGTCGGTCATATGTGCGGGAACTAAAGTCTGTTTTCAAAAAAGAACAATACCACAGATATCTAAATCTGTGAACAACACACATGATGACGGATACTCGTTTAAATAACCCGCCAAATGTATAGGTCATTTTTGAACAGTAACACTTGCATTGCAGGTCGTGCATTAAATTGATCTGAACAACGCATACTACAGAAACGAGAACCTTTTGTTACAGGCACGCATGAGTGAAGTGGGTTCTATTGATGTAATTTCTTCGACTGTACATTCGGTCTAGGGATTTACATGTACAGTCAGTCGTTCTAACGCACACAAAAAGCTTTCACTGTGAAAGTAAATCATGCACGATTTCTTGCGGAAGACACACACTCCGGTGGGCTGTGCTGCGCTTAGTGCCTACTAATTAGTTTAGGAGCGGCTTTTTTCAAACCCTTCTCATTTTGTCATGGTCTAGTCTCATGGGCTTAAATAAGAACTGTGTTTTACCATGAAAACCCATGAACTCCGGATAATAACAAGGATAAGGGATATAACAATACAGTTCTAATATAAAAACAGTATTTCCTTCCTTTCGACAAACCGGTACAATTACCACACATCATTCGTGTTTCATAGCAAATTTCTCCCAATGAAGAAATAACACATTTATTGGAATGTAAAATTGTCAAAGGTTACATGTAGGCCTATAAGGTTCCCGACATTAAAATGTGAAACATCTTGGAAATAATGTAGTAAGATACTCTGGAGAAAGACGATTACATTCATATGAAAATGTGTGGAGTAAAAATATACGCAATTTTCCAATACACAGACACTAAATCGCTTTCAAGTTGTAACAAAAGATGGTCAGCAGATTCGAACCGAGGCGGGGAGAATCCAATAGATTTATAGTCTAAAGCCTTAACCGCTCGGCCATGACTACTCATTGAACAGGGATACTATTAACTTTGGGATAGGAAAGTTGTATACTAACGTACGTAGCGAAAACGGACCCTTTTGCATATTTGAATAAATTATGGTTATCGTCCGGAATGTGTCGGTGACCGGCGTTTAACGCGTTTAACAATGTTTAACCAGGTTTAACGGCAGGTTAAACGGCATGTTAGTCAGCATAGGTTTGGGGGCGCTGCAGACGACGGTGGCCACGTGAAACCTAAATTTTGAATTCGTAGTGAATAACACGTAATCGCGAATTTTAAACTATCATTTTGACAAATACATCATAATTAAAAGGATTTTTATCGTTAACCGGGCGATGACTGTTAAAAATAATTCAAAATGGTGCACTCCCGTTGCCAAATTGGGTCGTCTGAGAGACGCGTGGCCAGCGTTGCGTCGTCTGC
This sequence comes from Ophiura sarsii, assembly GCA_035610835.1. Lineage (NCBI taxonomy): Eukaryota > Metazoa > Echinodermata > Ophiuroidea > Amphilepidida > Ophiuridae > Ophiura > Ophiura sarsii. The sequence continues at coordinate 62,038,482 of CM069458.1, read as the reverse complement.
TACAATCATCACGCCTGATCGGTATAGCGCCCTCAATTCTATGCTGACTAAGTTCGATTTAAAAGTGGACCCGATCGGCAAGCTCAGTGACATACCCCTGATTGAAGCGACTATCGTTTCAATCAATAATAAACTAGCGGTGAACTATCGAGTTATTCGACCCAAAATGAGTCATTTGGGGGGAATTTGGATACGTATATTTTATTTAAAATGTACAACACACCCACACTGAAAGCTAATAATGTAAAGTAATAATTATTGTCTAAACCTGTCAGAACTGTCGAAACCTTTTACAATTAAGTCTAATAAATCAGACAACAACCCAATGTTGCAAAACCCGATAGTTGAATGATAACTATATTTGGGTATAAAACGCTGAGGATATCAGGAAAGTTGAAATAGCTCAGTTGGTAGAGATTAAGACTCGCAATCAGCAGGCCGTAGGTTCGAATCTTTGTGGCGGTTTATATTCCTTGTGTTTTATACGTATATCGGTCGGGTCAGGGACGAGCTCTGTTAGGGTTTAACTAAATACAAATCTATTCCGTTATACGTTTGTCATATTTGTTCGGGGTTTTCACTTATATTCATTTTATTTAACGTTATTTATTTATTTTGTATTTACTTTCTTAATTGTTGTTTATTTAATAATTTATCAATCAATTAATTATAAATAGCCCTAAATACACATTAATTACTTCATTTCTTCATTTATTATTGATTAGGTCACGTTCAAACATTATTCTCGCGCTACGACGTATTAATGCAAATATCGATTTGATTTGTTGGTGTTTTCCCTTGTTTTAGAAAAGGGGTTCGTTCATAGTTCATAATTAGAAAACTGTGGTAGGACTCAAACCCATGACCTTTGATTAAAAATACGAGGTACTCGTTTAACTATCCCAACTATGTACAGCTCAGTCATAGTACATGTTTTTTGAACAGTAACAAGTGTATAGAAGGTTGTGCATTAACAATTGATATACAACGAATACTTGGAGAACGAGAGCCTTTGTGTTACGGGCACGCATGAGCAGATGAGTGAAGTGGATTCCATATCTATAGAACGCTTTGCTTGAACAACAACGATAAGGCATAGTAATCAATGCAAATGAGGATTATGAGATTTATTCCGTTGTTAACATGGTGATGTGTGGTAGAGCATGACGATGTATTCAGTGAGTGAGACTATTTTCATACTTGTGACTTGTACACCTATACACCATGTACACCATGCCGCTACCAGAACCACGAATACATACCGCTTAAATGAAAAGTATTTGTTGAAACGTGTTCTAGATTTTCCCAGATGTCATTAAATCAGTGACTTTTAAATACGGTGACGGTATTTTGTTGTTGAATCTATGTGTGTGTCTCGGATTAAAATTGATCATAAGGAAGGAACATAGTGGAAAGAATGAAAGAAAGCCTCAAAAAGAGTACATCACCACCGTCCCCAAATCAAACAAAATACATCAAAAATTGAAAATTAAAACTATAACAAAACCCAACATACACAAACACCCCACCCCACAAAAAAACACGCACAAAAAGACAAAGGAAATGATCATATTAAAAGGACAAAACAAAGTACCGTATGATAAATCATGACGACAATGAGAAGACCAAAATGAATTTACTGGGAATCGAACTTACGATTCGGTGTATTTTTGTATATATGTTTGATTCAAAGTCCAGTGCCTTACCAACTGAGATGATTTCCGCATGACAATTAGGAGTCCCATTTATATAATTATGTCAACAACTGGTGCAAATCTCCGTATTTCGTGTTTGTTCAACAAACGTATACATTACTATCAAGAGAGGGCGCTCACTACATAATCACTGGGCTCTGTTGACTTTTATGTCTATATATCGAATATCTACGGTATTTGTACTGAGCGTGTAATGTGCAAATACCCGTGCAGAATCCCCAACGATACGATTAATGGCACCACATGATAGAAGCGTTTCTTCCTAATCGGAACCCGAACATAATTTATCAGGAGAAATAGGTGCTCCATCCAGACCAGTTTGCAGATAGATATCAAAAAGATGTTCAATATACCTCTAGAAGACACACTAACATGCTTTCGTTGGTTTGTCACTTCCCTACAAAGCTACACGCGTTGACGCGTGCGTGGTTCACAAAAGACTTGACACAGGCCGTCCAGAGGGTAGACTGGGTCCCCGCGTCCCTCTATATGGCCGCCATCTTTAAAAATGGCGGACCAAAAAGAGGGACTGGGAAAATAGTACGTCCAAAAAGTGTGCGGTTTTTCGTGGAATTCCACGACAACTTTGCATATATGAATATGCATACCAGTACCGAGCATGCGCATTTGTACACAGCAACAACAGAAATACCACCCGATTGGTCCAATTCAAAGGCAGTGCATCGAACGATCGTCACGCTGCGCCACGGGCCGGGGAAGCAAATCGTGCACCCTAATGCGTCATAAACTATCGTTGCACTGTGGCGTGACTGGTGGAATAGCTCATGTATATTCAGCAGTTTATCAACGCACACTTCTGGAACTGTATTTTTCCAGTCTTCACATTAATTGAGCACCCTCGCAGGGGCCGTGTGTAAAATAGGGAAGACATGAGGATCCAATCTAGTCAGAGGGTAGCCTACTTGTTTAAGTCCGCCATTATTAAAGATGGCGGCCCTCTATAATTATATGGCCGCCATCTTTTAAAATGGCTGACCAAATCAGTCTTTACCTTTAGAACACGCTCGCAGGGGCCGTGTGTGAATAAGGAAGGGACGATTTCCATCTATAGAGGCAGGGGTGCAACAAGTTATTTCTTCCTCAGGAGCATGGTTCTAAGGTTCAATATTTCCTCAATCAAACTGTAACTTAAAATATAGCTTATGCAGCCCTTCAAAAGTGAGAATATTGTTGAGCAAGGCCTGTGCTATAGCCACATCTTCTTTGTATTAATTGCTGTTAGCGGCACACCTTTCCTATATGCAATGCCGATTGGCTTCAGGTCCAAAACAAATGCCTAACAATTCGTGAAGAGCAGGTTGCAAACGTGTTGTGCTTTTTTCCTATTAAAGCAAAAATATGATTTCCTCAAATCTCATTTCTCAAGTTTTATTTGTAGGCGCACCCCCACACAAACAGGTGGTGTGTCCAACAAGTCATAATTATGCACAGCCAAAACAAAGAACAGTGAAAATACAGGATTACGGTCTAAAACTAGGAAACAAATAGGGGCACACCTGGTCAATAATAAAAATATATCCATTGCGAATATTTATTATAACTGTAATTATGAGAAATAATACGTTAGCACTTCCCGTTTGTCGTTGTAACAAAACCAACACAGATGTAACAATTATAGGCCTACTGAATCTGATAGGTTACATTGTTACAGGATAATTATAATGTTTATTGTTTAATTATGGTGATCCAAATCGATTCGGCATATAACGCGACATGCGGCTATTGAAGCGATTAAAACAATCATCGTATGGTGCGTTTTACGTTTCAGTTTATCACTCAAGCATAATTACTTTTTACTAAGGCCAAATTAAATTAATTGTTTGTCTCAAAGCTCCCGCGCGCGTTAGTTTATTGGTGCGCATTAGAATTTTTTTTTAAATTTTTTTTAAATTTTTTTTTTTCAAAAAAAAAGAAGAAGAAAAATCCAAAATTTCACAGATTTTTCAGATTTTCATTGATCACATCATCTTAAGACTGTGTATTTTTAAAACCCAGCCGCATCTCGGGGATGAAGGTTGGAGAAATCATTTCATACTTGGTCCACACATCAGTTATGATGAACCATCTCATATTATTGGGATAAATCTTTCATCGCGAGTCCCAGTGTTTCTAGATCAAAACACCCTAAATTTGCCAATTTCGACCATTTTAGCCTATATTCAGAAACGGGTAGTTTTAGTTTAAACCCTCCAACCGCAAAACGATTTTGCACATGACACTTACACTGCAGTATCATCTTAAGATACCTATAGAGTATATCACATGTGCATTACATTTTGTTTGGCTTCTGTAACTTTTGTTTTATAACGGGATCAAACTTGTGTTTTTCATGAAAAATAGCTCAAATTATGTGTCAAATTAAAAACGGGAATTATTTTACGTCAAGTAACCAATTTTAAAAATTCATATATATATGCAATCTATACATATTAGTCTTCAACATATAAAAAATCACCGTTGGCTTTTTATTCCTACAAGTCGCTGTGTGACGTCAAAGTTACGCGTGTATATCACTCTACATGAAATGTTGGAAAATGAATGACGCATAGTGTATCAACCATCTCCGTCATATGAGGGATGAAATGTTGTGTTTACGACGTGCATCTAAATAAATAATATATCCCATCTTGATAACAATCTTCAAATCCAAGATGCCTCCAAAATGGCCGCCATAATCACCAAAATACATAAAGAACGCGTGTATTAAATTCCATACACTAAATTATGCAGTTTCAATGCCTATGCTCGAAATGCCTGAAAGGGGACACACATTTGAGACATTCTTGAGGATTCTTTAGCTTCCATAATGGCCGCCGATATGTCAAATTGGACATTAAATGGCTGAAACAAAGCTTCTTTATTTGTCATACCTATCTTCTGTAAGACGAGGTTTTTAAAAAAAAAGATCATATAATATCGTTATTACAGTCTAATATTTAGGCACCACATATAACTAATCATGAGTATCTTGAAATAACTATGTTGACCACCGAATGCTGAATGTGGCCATAAAATGCTTGAAATGTCTTCAGTGACATGTTAATGACATACCGGTATAATATCCATTGCTTTTAGTGTAAGTTGTCCATTGTCCATTGGAAAACAAAATGTTGGTTTATATGAATTGGGAGAGATATTGTGATTTAAGCATGGCAAGTGATTAATGACCACAGAATAGTCAAACGTTTCTGCTTGCCATTAAAACGGGCATTAAAATCAGGACCCAAGCGTGTGTCGTGCGGACCCACCGTGTATAAACAAACAAACAAAACAAAATGGCCAATACATTGCTAGCAGTTACATAATGTGTGTATGGTAAGGATCATTGAAGGCACAGATTCACCGTTTAAAATGTGACCAGCAACTGGTTGAATGTCTAAATAGTGAACGGTACCCCCAAAACGAATTTCTGCATAGGCCTACATTGCTATAAAGATACATTGGAAAATTAAATATGTCTAGCAAAAAAATTGAGAAATGAAAATTAAGTATATCAATCGGTGATTCCAATTCAGCCACATGTGTCTGTATGGTACCATGATTTTTTTAGGACTTACATACAACGACATGTAGGAATAAAAAGCTAATAATGATTATGTTTATTTTAAAGGTTAAAATGTATATAGACAGCATTGATTTGTAGATTATTAAAATTGGTTAAATGACGTAAACTAATTCCTGTTCTTAATTTGATACATAATAACGATATCGTATACGTTTTGTTAAACCCTAGTCTTAAAGAAGATAGTTATAACAAATAAAGAATCATTGTTCCATCCATTTAATGTCCATTTTGACATGATCGGCGGCCATCATGGAAGGTAAAGAATCCTCAAGAACGTCTTAAATTAGTGTCTCCTTTCAGGCATTTCGATCATAGGCGTTGAAACTGCATAATTTAGTGTATGGAATTGAATATGAGCGTTCTATATGTATTTTGGCAATTATGGCGGCCATTTTGGAGGCCATCTTGGATTTGAAGATTGTTATCAAGATGGGATATATCAAATATTTAGATGCACGTCGTAAACACAACATTTCATCCCTCATATGACCGAGATGGTTGATATACTATGCGTCATTCATTTTCCAACAATTTATATAGAGTGATATACACACGTAACTTTGACGTCACACAGCGACTTGTAGGAATAAAAAGCCAACGGTGATTTTTTATATGTTGAAGATTAATATGTATAGATTGCATTAATATGTGAATTTTTAAAATTGGTTGCTTGACGTAAAATAATTCCCGTTTTTAATTTGACACATAATTTGAGCTATTTTTCATGAAAAACACAAGTTTGATCCCGTTATAAAACAAAAGTTACAGAAGCTAAACAAAATGTAATGCACATGTGATATACTCTATAGGTATCTTAAGATGATACTGCAGTGTAAGTGTCTTGTGCAAAATCGTTTTGCGGTTGGAGGGTTTAAACTAAAACTACCCGTTTCTGAATATAGGCTAAAATGGTCGAAATTGGCAAATTTAGGGTGTTTTGATCTAGAAACACTGGGACTCGCGATAAAAGATTTATCACCATAATATGAGATGGTTCATCATAACTGATGTGTGGACCAAGTATGAAATGATTTCTCCAACCTTCATCCCCGAGATGCGGCTGGGTTTTAAAAATACACAGTCTTAAATACAAAAGTTCACTTTTACAAGGATTTCAATATTTTATATTTAAAAACAAAACAAAAACGCATTCCGCATTAGTTTTACAACAGGAGAGGAGCTTTGAGACAAACAATTAATTTAATTTGGCCTAAATAATGATGTATTGTTAAACCTATATGAGGGGGTCTACGATGGTCATCGCTGAAACGTAATTTGTTAGAGATTAAAGGGGAAACCACTCTTAAAGAATTAGCCGTGCCCTGCTTTAAAAAGGGCTTTTCTATTTGAAATCCATACATCCCCTTGCCCTGTAGAAGAACAATATCATATCCATTAGTGTTCCTGTCTTTTCCTCTTGGTGTTGATGATTCCATTTCCCAAAACTATATTACTCTCCAACTTGTTGGTGCTTGTGGTTCTTCTTTGCATCTCCTCGGTTCAATATTTCCTCCTCGAGGTGTAAGTTCCAGGTCGTCCTCAAAAGCCGCAGCGTTACCTTTAATATTTTAGTGCGGCATTGATAAACTGAATTTCTTTTATGGCTCGGAATCCACACTGTATAAATGTGCTCCGTTATTTCCACCTTCACGGCTCGGCTTCTTTTTCGCTATTTTTCATTGAATGCCTGCCCTGATGATGAATTAGAAATGTCCTCAAATATGAGTTGTATTGTACCTCTTTCCATGTTCAACTGGTACATTAATAATGTAAGTTCCACCAAAGGTCTTGAGATTTCCTTGTTGGTATGCATTTTTCACGTTGATCCAGTCTGTGGTTTCACTGCCTCACTTCCAACTTGAATATAGCTGTCTGTTGTGCTGCCATCTTTTCCTCTCTTTTATTAATTTCCCTTTTTTCTTTCCTCTTTCTTTTTTCTCTCTTCTTTTTTCCTCTTCTTTTTCCTCTTTTCTTTTAATCTTCCCTTCTTTTTTCCCCTCATTTAATTTTTCTTCCCGAAGGCATTATTTCCTCAATTTTAACTGTCTCTTCCTATAGGAGCGGTGCTCCCCGCTCCCGCACTTTTTGCATGCCTGTATAATAGAGGGATATGGGGGACCCAGTCTACGTATACACAATACCTTTACACAGTCGTATGAATCCCATGAAGATGATCAGGAATAAGCCCAACACCTTCGCTGTCGTCAAGAATACTTGCAGACGATATGACCATGGCACACTACGTACATTTAATGCAAAAATTAAGCCTGCAAATAATAGAAAGAAAATAAGAAACATTTCATGAAAAGATTAGATTTACTTACATTACAAGTAGTAATATTTTTATTTCGAAGTTCAATAGGAACCTTTTACGAGACTTAAAGTCTTTTACGTCATGTTTACTAGGCTGTTATTATTCCTTGGAGTTATGTGAAACTATCAAGAACAGAAATCTCAACAGTTACTACAGTACTATGGACCCCGGGAGTATGAATGGCGGGTAATCATCCCGACACAACTGTGTCTGAATTTTGATCCCAGCATCATAAACATCCAAATTTGATGAATCCCTGAACCTTTGTAAATAATGATTTTAAATCACTTTCAAAAACAGTTTTCCTGTCTACAAAAGAAATATCATGTGAATGTCCTTGCTTATTTTTGGAGTTGCTGTTTGTTTTTTAGTTTTTTATTCTATATTGTGTATTATTATCCGTTACTTAAGGGGGGGGGGGGGGGGGGGGGGGGGGGGGGGGGGGTCTAGGTTGATTTGACCCAAATTTGGAAACACATTTTCTCAATGTTACCGTGAACTTACCGCTTAGTGTTATATATCAAATTAAAGCTTAGGTCAAGACGTTTCAGAAAATGTGTGTTATGTTGATCTGGTTGCCATGGTTACCATGCAAGGCCTCTGATTGGCTAAACACGGGAGCAAACGTAACTAGAAAAATAAATGTTGCATATACACCATACTTGGGTAGATGATGTATCAGTTAAGTGCGCATGAAACCATGGATCCGGATTTTTTATATGGTTGCCATGGCAACCGTGAACCGACCAATCAGGTAATTTTGCATCGTAATTCAAATTTGAAAACAGATATTAAAAATCGGATCCATGGTTTCATAGCCCCTTGTGTGCTTAACATCTGGTCCAAATCCCATGGTTATATGAGCTTTCGTTTTGAGTTACGTTTGCTCCCATATTGCAAGTTTGCGTGTTTTATAGTTTTGAGATATCGTGCAAAACGTATTGAAAAATATTAAAATTGGCGAGAAAAAAAAAGTTGACATTTGGGATAAAAACAAATGTTCAATAATGGAAGAGCATGAATTTAGACACATTTTTGAGCCATTTTGGGACAAAATCGCAATTATATTAGCAATTTTATTAATTTTTAAAGATAAATTGCTTCAAAATAGCCGGGTGAGAAAAATAAAGAAATACATAAGAAATTACGTTGACCTTGAAATTTTGATGATTTATGATGTTCAATATTTTAATAAATAAATTCAATCAAATGTTACAATCATTTGATCAAAAAACAATTAAAACTGAAACGCTAAAAAACGCAGGGTGAGCGTTTTTACATACAAATGTATACAAAACACCACCGATTTTTTTTGAGACACCCGAAACTTAATTGACCATAACTTCAGAACCGAAAATCCAATTTACCTCAAACAAAAAGCATTTTAAGCAGAGACCTAGCAGTTTTCTACTGTGCTAATATCTCATTTTTGTGCGAAGCACTGAATTTTAAAATCTGACCAACCTAGACCCCCCCCCCCCCTTAAACATGTTCACATAATTGTTCACGTGTCACATAGTTTCATCATGTTTACATAGTATACAGCGTGTCCCAAATCTGGGTTCAAAAGTGTACGAGCTTATAACGAAATAATTAGGAAACATGGATAATTTATATTTCAGGATATCAAACAAAATATACCTGACCATAATTGGGTAAATTCGGAGACCAATCCAATGTAAACTTTTTGAAATACAAAGATTTGAATAGAGTGTGGTCAGAACCCATTTGTCCCAATTTAACATGTTTAAGGAATAAACCATCCATGCGTTGCATGAAAATGTGCGCTACGTGCAGTATTCCCGGCAAGGGGATTATTCTCCGAAAGAACTTGACAATAACTCGGACTAAAACAAAGAACAGTTTGTTTTAATGTTATGTAAATAATGAACTTGTTTTATAGCAATATGACCAAGATAATTGTGTTTACTGCCCAAGTCTTTGTAAAGAATGAATGCAAGGCAAAACTTTATTGAAGTCACAACAATGCGCAATTGCAACACATTATGGGGGTGTTCCTTGAAAAGTGGAACAAATGGGTTCTGACCACGCTCTATTCAAATCTTTGTATTTCAAAAAGTTTATATTGGATTGGTCGCAGAGTTTAACCAATTAAGGTCAAGTATATTTGGTTTGATATCCTTAAATATAAACTATTCATGTATCCTTCTTTTTTAGTTATAAGCTCGCAAACTTTTGAACCCAGTTTTTTGGGACACGCTGTATATCATTACATTTTATAACACATGTTTTTAGCATGTTTACATTTATCATTACATATACATGTATATCATTAATTACACATTTCATAGTTTCTTCATGTCTACATTGTATATCATCCACAAGTGCACAATTGTATATATTAATTACACATTTTCAATGTAGGCTACATTGTACATTCATAATACGATATAATTAATTATAATTTCATCATGTTTACTTTGTATTCCATTATATTCATCGCTTATATTTTTACATTTCATTCACAAACATAATTGTTAGTTAATATTTGTTGTTATTGTTTGTCTATTGTAAACACCGTGGGTTGGTAAATTGCTTTACATTTTATAATTATGTAAATGCTTATTTTGTTCTCAAAATATTAGTACAGCAAAATGTATTATTGTTCATGTATATAGCTTTTGCTGCACAAAATGAGAAATCTTGAATTACAAGTTGTCTTAAATTATAGAATTCGTAAATTTTATTGTGTGTTTGAATGGATTCCCGTCCCCATTCCATTCCGAATCGTGATTTTCAGGAATTCATTTCGATAAAGGTTAAGGTACTTTTGTTAATCAAGTAAATAAAAATAACTGGTGCATGGCAACCCTAAATACACTTCATTCAAACAAATTTTGAAGCTTTATTTACCTCTATTTGACAATGTTTGATGACCTATTTGCAAAGTGACCTACATTCAGTCTCTTGGAAGTAATGGAAATGCTAGGTATAAACGTTGTAAGTATCCAATACGATTTGAAATCCCTTGATTTACTATATTTGACATATTTGACATATTGAATTTATTAAAAAGTAAGAATTCTTCAGCAATATCTCGCAGCATAATTTCACAATTAGGAATAGTAATGGAATCAAAACGATAAAAAATGTTACAGAGGTCCGGGGTTCGATTCCCGCTCAGTGGCGTACCCGGGGGGGGGGGGGGGGGGGGGGGGCAGGGCCCCCTGGAATAAGCCCGTCGGTAAATTCGAGCTCCGTCGGTAGATTTGCGTATTTGACCATGCGGTTTTTTGGCCGGTTTTGTGGACAACCTATAGCTACCCCCCCCCCCCCCCCCCCCCCCCCACCCCCCACCCCCCACCCACCACCCACTTATCAAGATTTCAGCTGTTGACTGGAACCAAATTTGGCATGTTTAAAAAAAAAATTGTCGATAAATCATGCCTTTCGTCGGTACAACTATGGTCGGGCCCCCCCCCTGTTTCCAAAAGCTGGGTACGCCACTGTTCCCGCTGCTGCTTTGTGTTTATTTATCACAAGGGGCATGAGGGGGAAAGGGAGCAAGAAACTGTGGCACCCAAAGGAGATAATTGGATTTTACATCATTATGTATTTTCTAGATAGTTATAATAAGTTATATACCAGTAGTCTCTCTCAAAATACTATTTTTTAAACACGAGGGCTATTTTGTGAACAGTTTTGAAAGTAGCCCTGTGTGTATTTGAGATCGCCAACATTTTGTTCACAGGGGATATTTATTTGTGAAAGATGTTGGGTAGGGAGGGGGCTGCCTAATCATAATTTATACTACTACATTGATTTCATGTATCTGTCCTGGTATTATTTAATATTAGGTAATCTCGTAAATTAGCAGACATTTCGAAAAAGGGCACAATCTATGTATTTATGCCAGATTGTTCCTTTAATAACTACTGACAAATACCTAAGTGTGTGAAAAGTGTAACACGTACTGTCCTGGTTAAGCTATCTCTGACATGTCTGAGGTACATAAATAAGAATTATACCTTCGGCGTTCTGATTTCGTGTCTACAATTTGTTTTGGGTCATAGAAGTGCCGTCAATTCAACCACCTTGTTTAGGTCAGAAAGGTTGCAGTAAGAATGTTTTACTATCAGTTGGGTTCAGAAGATATCTTTACGTACGAACTCGCGAAATTGAATCGAAGTAACTTGAAACCCATAGTAACGTAGATTCGTATTTATGTATAAATCACCCATAAATCATAGGTTGTGTTTAGGCCTACACATAAAATAGATAAAGAGAACTCGAGTATTTCAAATTATCGAAATTACATGGACACAAAATGGAGCAATTTTGCTTAATTGCTTCCTGCATTCCGAGGCTGTCGTATCAGTATTATGAGTTTTAGGCTTTGAATTTACCCATTTAATACAAAAACCGGGACTTAACATTATATTGTGTCCACAACAACATTATGATTATATTATAGTGTGTAGTCTTTAAAACGCTATTTATGATTCTTCAATAGACCAATAATGTGCCTTGTTTTGTACATTGTACACAACGGGGGTCAAAAATGTGCAAGATTCAAAAAAATAAATCAAAACCGTTAAATTATGTTTCTTTCAACACTCAGTGAATGGTAACATACAAGTTATAGATTCCCAACAACACACAGAGACTAAAGAGAGTTTAGTGGCCCAATGAGGATATATAATGTGCTTTTGCGATAAAAACACCCACATGAATTTGACTGTCGGGGGACAGTTAAGGTTTAATGTAGCTAGGAAAGTGTTCAACCTCCGTTATTAAACATTTGACAGTTTACGCCGGATAACCGTCAAAGGATTTTTTTTTTAAATAAGTAGTTTTTGTCAATGTTGCACAGATCATTGTTTTCACATACCTATCCCTACACAAATACCCGACAAATAACATAGGTTTACCAATTGACACATAACTTACACAACATTATGGCGGCCAACAATTTGACGGCGCTATCAGGTGGCTGACTTTCAGGACCACAGTCAGGAAAGATCGGGGCTAGTATGTACGATCCCATCGTCATTGAAACAACGGCTGTAGCTGCTGGCCGGACAATGGTTATGAAGGTGAAGATCCTCAGGAAAGCCAGCATCTTATTGTTGAATCCCATCAAGATGTACATAAAGTCACCTCCTGATCTCGGGAAAGTCGTCGCCAGCTCCGCCATACACAGAGCACCAAACATTGACATGACGCCGCAAGCTAGCCATACCATCAGTGCCCATCCTACAGAGCCGCCAGTGTTCTGCAGGATTCCTTTAGGTGAGATGAAGATCCCAGATCCGATGATGGGCCCAATGACCATTCCGACACAACTCCATAGTCCTAGTTGACGCTTTAGAACAACTTTCTCTGACGACATGTTGGTGTTAGTACACCGAATGCGGCTGCTCAACTGGTTCACCAGAATTACTACATTGTAGTATCACTTTCGTGATATCAGATTTAGAATTACTGGTGTGTGGCGGCGTGTACAAAATATGTACCGTATGCTTTGGCTAAAGGTATTGTGTTTTAAATATAGTCAAGGATCTGGATTTAATATCAGAAGTGTAATAAACTCCGTGTTTTCAAAAAGAGGATAATGACCACTTGTACTGGCTTTCAGGCAAATGACAAATTTGCAAATCGGGTTAGGCCTATCTGGAAATGCAGTGATAAATTAATTTTGCAGGTAGTTATTTTTGTGAATTGCCAAAGTGCTTCAATTTTGTGGAAACTTATTTTTTTTTTCAATTCGAAACCATACAAACATATCATTATAAACATACTGCCATTTTTTTAGGTAATTATTTTCGCGAATTTAAGCACTAGCAATTTTTGCGAAATTAAATAGTTCACGAAATTAGCAGTTTCTGCCCAGGGACTGGTTATTATAAAAAAAGGACAAACTCATTCTTGGTAAATCATGTTTAAAAGATAATTCACGAAATAATCACCGTGGCGTTTAATTATTGATCGTGCCGTTTTAACCCCCCCCCCCCCACCCCCAACACCACACTTAATACTTGAAATTCACGAGGTGACTGCAAATCCATCATATTTGTTATATTGTATCTCTCCCTCCCAGAAAATTCAACAAGTTGACAACCCTGATGTAGTTCACGTCGATACTTTTTTAAATGGATACATTCATGCATGCAGTGACACTTTGAATGCACGATGGGTTGTTACATTGAACATGATAAATCCGATATCCGTAAACTTTGATCTTGTGAAAGCAAAAAGTATCAACACAATGCATACAATAGTTGTTCCAAGGGGTTTACACGTTGTCTATTTATCAATGTTCGATACCAACCTGACAAATAAAAAAAGGTTTGTTTGCCCAAAAACGACCGACCCATACAATCTCAAAAACCCTGCCTTTTTAAAATGTTTTTTAAAAATATATTTTATAAATGTATGTTTTAAATACTATCTTTATTTGAAGTTGCCAAATACAGTCCTCAAAATAAGTAACTGACCAGGTAATTAATATGCTCTCAACTCCAAAACTATAGCTCCTACATACAAATATTAAACAATAAAGTTGTAAAGAAATTTCTCTTCTTTAACGTGATACATTATTCATTAAGATCGGTTAATAATTAAGAACGCTACATTGAAAAGGATAGAACAAAGTACAGTTTACATTTTAACACTTGGATTTTGAACACGCGGGACAGTGTGACAGGTGTGGGGGTCGGGTGGGTTGCATTGATCGATTGAAGCATTACCCAATCCCCGTCTTCAGGGCTGTCAACTCTCCCGCATTAGGCGGGAGTCTCCCGCATAGACACTCTTTCTCCCGCACTCCCGCATAGCATATAAAATCTCCCGCCTCAACAAAATTACCTCAATTAAAGTGTGTATCAACACCTTTATACTAGCTTCCGTCGGTACATTTGCGATTTTGACCATCATCCCTAACCCCCCGCCCCCCCCCCCCCCACCCCCCACTTATCAGGATTTCAGCTGCTGACGGGGGAAAAGTTGTGCATGTTTTACGATTTTTTTTTTGAGTCTGTATCTCTCCCTCCCAGCAAATCCCAAAAGTTGACAGCCCTGCCGTCTTACTATCGAACCGTATTAGTTGTTGCTACCAGTTAATCAATAACCTGCCTGTTGCTAGTCCGAGGCTGGGTGTAGACGAACGAAATGTTAAAATGAAAAACGGACTTTGTTTTGGTTTAGGGCACATAACTGGGTTAATATTCATTCAATCTTCACGTGTAATATCTCAAATTCAAGACAAGACATTTCCTTACAACTTTATATTCTAATATTTTTACGTAGGATTAATAGTTTTGGAGTTGAGAGCAGTGGCGGATCCAGGAAAATTTTAGGGGGGGGCCCAAAAAATGAAATTTTGCCGGTACCATCCAAGCGGTGCGCAGCACTGCCCTCCGAGCTATGCTCGGACAGGGTGTCTGAGGGGGATGTGCCCCCCTGAGACGTAGACATTTTTTCAATTTTCGAACTCATTTGGTGCGATCTGGTGTATACTTTTGACCAACATTTTATGAAAAAGCCACCTCTTCATTTCCAATAAATATTTTGTTTTTTATCAATGCATGAAAGAAGTTGAGCATATTATATACCAATATATATTTTTATTTAAGTATAGATGATTTGAAAGCTCGAACAGGGGGGAGTCTGAGGGGGATGTGCCCCCTCAGAAGCAGAATTTTTTTCAATTTTCGAACTCATTTGGTACGATCTGGTTATACTTTTGACCAACATTTTATCGAAAAGCCACCTCTTCATTTCCAATAAATATTTTGTTTTTTATCAATGCAAGAAAGAAGTAGAGCATACTGATTTTTTCTTAATTTAAGTATAGATTGTTTAAAAGCTCGAACAGGGGGAGTCTGAGGGGTGATGTGCCCACCCTCTCTGTCTCTCTCTCTCTCTTACTAGCTTCTTCCTCTCTTTCTTTTCTTTTTTTTCTTCTTTTTTTTTCTTTCTTTTTTTCTTTTTTTTTTTTGGTAGAGGGGGGGGGGGGGGGGGGGGGGGGCGGGCCCGTCGTGCCCCCCTGTATCCGCGCCTGGTTGAGAGCATATTTATTACCTGGAGGGCATTTCATAAAGAGTTAAAATTGATTTTATCTATACTTATGGTTGATATATCAACTATAAGTACTTATATCAAATGTAACTTTATTTCGCATTTCATAAAGAAAGTTATAGTTGAATTCAACTATAACTTTCTTAAAATCAACTATAACTTTAAAGCTGATCCAATTATAGGGTCTATCAATTGTAACTTATTTAAAATCAATTATAAGTATTGTTAAGTGCCAATTTGACGGGAAATTAAAACAATAACAAATTGTAAACAAATTCATTTGTGCTTGCTGTCAATTCAGTGTCAGTGTGTGTTCTTGTGTTCTTGTCTCCAAAATGGCACTACAACTGCTTCTAGCCGACAATCACCGCGCCCTTCGCAGGGAAAGATTATTTAGAGATAGAACTAACCCATTTGATCTATTTGATGATGTGGAAATGTATACTAAGTATAGATTCACAAGGTTTGGGTGTATGCACATCATTGACCTACTGGAGGCTAGGCTAACCCACCCTACCAGGAGAAACCATGCGCTACCAGCCAGCCTCCAAGTATTTGTCGCCTTGGAGTTTTATGGCAAAGGTTCGGTGATAGACACCACTGGCACCATCCATGGCATCAGTCAGGCAACAGCCTCCCGAGTTATTCGTCGTGTGTCGAAACAACTGATTCGGCTACGACACCGTGTCATCAAGTTCCCCACTACCCCAAGCCAGGTACGGGCAACACAACGAGATTTCTTTCAAGTGGCTGGCTTTCCGCAGGTTGTTGGCGCAGTAGATGGCACCCATGTAGGGGAGATGCGGGAGAGTTATATTGAATATAAATTCAAACTTATAGTTGATCTTTATGAAATGCCCTCCAGCTGGTCAGTTACTTATTTTGAGGATTGTAGATAAAAACAACAACACCACTGTACTAGACTTTATGTATACCCACATCCTACCTTGTAAACACCAAGGGAGAAAGGGAAGAAAACAGCAGGAATAAACATGCAAACAAAAATAGTATGATGTTTGATTTGATTTTTATGTAATTTCTTTATTATTGATATGTTGATGATTGATATAAATGATAAATGTAAAAACGTTAATCAAAAATAAAAGCACGACTGCTCCACGCACTGTGGAAAAGTTTAAAAAAAAGAACAGAAGAATGGTTCTGTATCAACCAAAAATGGTTCTGTATCATGTTTGTGGAACTGTTTTCGGTTCTTTAAAGAACCTTTAAGGGTTCTCCTGGCAGGACAAAAAAGGGTTCTTTAATTTCTTAGAGTGTACGGGCTGCAAGCCTGTCACCCTTGCATTCAACACACACGCTTTCACTGCGAGTTTTGACTTTTTACATGTTTTTTGGTGTATGGCGCTTTTAAAACACACGTATAAGAACATTAACGTTATCAGTCAAGGCAAATTGCCAAGAACGGCAATCTGTGAAATGGTTCCGAATCTGGAAACTTTATTGCCGAATCAGGCAATACTGCTTTTATTTTTGCCATTGGTTATTTTTGTGAATTGAAAAACTACTTCTACATGTTCAGAAAGGTGGTTACTTTAAGGGGCATTGAGAGATGTATCGATATACTAAATGAACAAATAACGTAAAGATAATCATCAACATAGCCCAAATCCAAAATGTCATACAATTCCGACATCGCCTTCATGCAAAATAAGCAAATAACGGCACTTCCGGGTTGAGATTTGCCGCGAAAGTATGCATGTAAAACGATCGCATAACTTCCGAATTCAGCACCTAGTTTCGATATGATCATATCAAAACTAAGAAAATCATGAAATTTTATATGATAAACGGCGAATGTTGGTAAATTGTTTCAGATGGTAGTTAGTATGTGCCTAAGTATTACTTTGATGCAAAAAACCCCTTGATTTCCAGGATAATTGAGGGCGCACTCCCATACGTATCTCTCAATGCCCCTTTAATTTAATCAAAATCATAACCACTTGCTATAACACATAAATTGCAACATTTGTGGTATTTATTTTCGCGACTTCGAGCCTGTGCAATATATTCGCGAAATTAAATAGATCGCAAATGAAGTTGTTGTTTTTTGTCTCTGGCGTCTTTGTTTTAAGATAGGGAATCACGTTTTTTGATGAATCATGCGCAGAATATAATTTTCTGACCAAAGTTTTGACCAAGGATCATAAATGTTGACAGTGAGGTTTGATTTGTTTTAAAGCAAAAGGCTTAATTAATTAAGTTACTAATTAATTATCTTATGGGTCAAAAATGGTCTAAAGATATTCAACGTTGATATTTTATGATATAACATTGATGTATAAGTCATGTACGAATCAAAAAGAATCAAAACAAAAATTGAAAGGCCAATTATTGGGCAATTGATTATTAATTAGCCACTTTATCAATTAATTAAGCCTTTTGCTTCGATACTCGTACGATTTTACAGTTCCAGTATCGCTTGATACTGGAGTTCACCCAAAATGTATTTCACTATCGAGCGATACTGGAACACATAACACCAGTGTAACAAGGTTTCATGTTAAACTCTTCGGGCTTAATTAACTAATTGAGATAATTAGTTATATTGAACTTGTAAGCAAGTAGAGTAATAACTATTATATAGTTAATAAAAATATTAACTATAAATTGTAAATAACTATCGTATAGTCCATACAAGATGGATTACAGAAAATCATGCTTAGACAGGTTAATCCTGAAAGAAGGTCAGAGATTAATCAGATTAGTTTTAAGAATATCTGATGTATCCCTGATTTCCTGAAATCACATGTAAAACATAATATTATGATATTAATAATGAGAAGGTCGGAGATGTTTAAGAATAATATAATCCAAGAATGTGTGACGTAGTCATATGGGGTTTTCTTGTAACTAATGCATTTTCAGTGAGGCACATAAACAAATAACAAAATTATAATTCCTAATTTGGTGATGGGGATAGATGTTTGTCATTGTTTTTAGCCAGAAATCAGTAGATGCTAATTCAATTCCATATTTGGTTATGTGTAGTGAATATAGGGGTGGGGTATAGTTAATCTAACAGAATAAATAGTGGAGATAACGTGAGATCAAGTTAGTTTAATGCAGCGCGAAGCTGAAGACTATGACCGCGAACATAGGAGAAAAACAGTCATACTCCGGCATAGTCGTGAAACATTATTGTTGCAAAACAATTAGAAATACTTCAATCTACATTGTGTTAACCAAGAAATCTACTTATCAATTTGTATATATATTAATAAAACATTTATAAGTCAATATACAAGTTGTGTTTGCGAATTGAGTAATATTCTTCTAGTTCGGAGTGTCAAAACATATCATCGAGATCACGAGACCAACGACAGTTCTGGGCAACCCGTTGAGAAGACGAGTACAGAAGCATCGTTACAATTATCCAGTATCGATGCTGGAACATGTTTGTCAGAGACTCCCAGTATTGCCAGATACTGGAACATTTTCAATGTTCCAGTATCGGTCGATACTACAACGTTTACTGGAACTAAATTTACAAAAATACATAATTTAAGGAAATACATACATCAACAATTTCTGAATTTTGATTTAAGAAAATATATGGAAGTTGAGGCTTTCGATATGCTTTCTGAAGGTCTGGTGGACAAGTGATTTGGGTTGAGTATATCGTATTACTATTTGTTTAGGCTGTAGGCTTCACAAAATTTGACAGAATGATGCTGGTAAGTTCGTTTATCATGTTTATGAAGATAGCCACGATCTCTAACAAAGTGAAATGCATCTTGTAAATGTGCCTCTTAAAAGGCGGATTTGAGTTCAAGTAGATTCTGTTCAACCGTTCATAAATCGGGTGAAAGATGACCTTTTTAGGGTCAAAGATGTATTTTGGTGAACAATTCTAGAACGATTCTATGTTCCAGTATTGGAGGATACTGGTACCTATACTACAAGTATCGACCGATACTGGAACATACTGAGAAGTTTAGTATCTGGGACCTAAAGTACACTTTGTTTCCGGATGACTCCATTTAAAATCTACACTCCCTGTGTGGAAGATTAAGATCATGTTTACCTTAATAGCCCAATAGACAAATAATGGTGCTTCATTAGACTGGGTCCCCGCATCCCTCTATATGACCGCCATCTTTAAAAATGGCGGACCAAAAAGAAGGGGCCGCGTGTAAAATAGGGAAGACAGGAGGATCGAGTCTAGGTGCTTCATTATCAATCTTAATTAAGTCAGAAAGAACAACGCCAATATATATAATGTCTTCCTACATTTCATAAGGCTCACACTTGGTGAGCTGGAGTAAACTATAGACCATTTCAAATCCGAAAATATACGATCGGTTCCGAATGTTTCCGATTAGCCGAGTGTTCCATGACCTGTCAGCTCCTGACAGGTCATGGCCATGTGCCGGAGAAAAACAACGTGTTTTTCACCCGTCTGCCCGTGTGGTAGATTGAGCTGGTGTTGGTGATAGATTGTATCCCTCACAAAGTTGATGTTGCGGCATTTCAGTTACAAAAACGAGTGAGATGCCAAGAGATTTGGGGTAATATTTTCACTTTTTACCGTCTGCTCGATACATTTGGAATTTGTCCGTCAGCGCCTTTGTTGATAAAAAACCAAAATAGTCTCGTTCCACGTTTTACTTCTCATGTGTGCACGCGTGTATGCGAACATAGTAAATCAATGAGGCGGACAACCAACTAGGACAATGCTGTGAATGCGATCAACTGTTGCGAAGAACGCACAACGCACCTACTCCACGTGACCTTTTTTTCCGAAGATTTCCGATCTCAATTTGAAATGGTCTATACAAAAGATTCAGGTTGAGGTTGTTCTTATTGCCTTGAAGTATTGGCAGAGCCATTTTATAGGCCTACAATAAAGTGCGAGACAACAACATTAAACAGTGACACATTGCGTGCTTCCGGAACAATCGTACTGGTATATGGTGGTGCGAATAATTAATTCTTATTTAAACTCAACGTATCATATTGAATAAGCGTCGAGGTACCTGTATATTATAGAGATTATTTATTTAAAGATGATCTATTATGCTTTTATGCAAATAATAATTGTTAAATTCCCGTACAGTATTGTTGGTACACAATGACAACTTTCAAACAAAAACTTTAAACAAATTGATATTTAGTCTTTTAAAAAGATGATAGACACCACTGAATTTCCTGTGCAATACTACTACTACTACTACTACCTGACATTTATACCGCGCCAAAACCCCCAATAAAATTGCTTTAAGGCGCATAAAAACACAAACAATGGATGAAAATATATACATAATTTAAATAACAGCAGAAAAGTCAATGCAAACATGATAAATAAAGTTATTGATTGCAATCATTATAGAAGAGATGTTGGTTGCTTAAGCAGTTTTGATAATGTCAATTGAGGAAGCACATTTAACATGATTTGGTAATGCATTCCAAATCTTAAGTCCATAGCAAGAAAATTATCTGTCAGCGAACGTTGAACGCTGTGTCCTGTGCTCAGTGAGAATGAAAGAGGCAGTTGAGGTCGAGCGAAGATTGCGGTGAGATGTTGAAACATGAAGTAGTTCAGAAAGGTAGTCAGGAGCTGTCTGGTGAAGGCATTTGAACACAATTCTTGAATTGAATTCTATGCGCTGCTTAATCGGTGGCCAGTGTAACTCGACAAGATTGGTGGAAGTGGAGTCATTATTTCCGTTTTCTAGTTACAATGCGAGCTGCAGTACGTTGAATGTTTGCAAGACCTTTAAGGAGCGATTTACTTATACCAGCCAGCAGACTACAGTAGTCGGTCGATTCGTGAGGTTACGAGGGAGTGAACAGCCATTTTTGGTTGATTCAGTTTTTAACATCTTGCGAGCACGGCCGATGTTTATAAGATGGAAATTGGCCGCTTTCACAACCTTCGTCACTTGAGCAGACATACTCATGTTGCAGTCGAACATCACACCAAGATCTGTAACCGCGTTCACCTGCACACTGGGACATTGACACCAGCGATATTCACCGAAGGGATATGGAATTTATTCAACTGGGCACGAAATCCACACACAATGACCTGTGTAGTAGGAGATGGAAGATTGTCTAGTGATCCCTCTTGCCAGTCGCAAACCCAGTATGTACGACTCTTACGCATGACTTGTACGTAAGACTTACACGGTAGTCTCGAAAGTAATATTTTGCGATACCATACGTACAAGCGCCAATGAACTGAGGCTAAGTATTTGTACACAATAATATAGAACTAGTTCAATCTTTGGGTGCTTGTGCGTATGGTTATCCAAAATATAACTTTGGCAACTGTAAGTCTTACGAATGAGCCGTAAGAACTGGTTCTGCAGTCGGGCCTTACTTCGGCACGTAGTTATACAGGAAGTATACGTGTAGTCGATACCCTATAGTCCCTAATCTGTTGAAATTCAGTCTGACCTGCTATTTTGTCTCGTAGCCAGGTCATCTTATGGCTATCGTCATCATGGATAGCACAGAAGACGGGCTGGAGGCTACAGTTTAAGTGAAGTATAAGAAGGACCAGCTTGTGAATTTGGCGGCTCTGCTGCATCGCTCTAAGGACATTGAGCGTAGTACAGGGACTTGGGTGATTAGGTTTTAACTGATGCGTTTAGAAACGGCAAACAAAGCAAAGAATCGGTAGACTTAATAATAGAATTTGAGTTAATAACTATAATACATACATTTTCCATATATTTGTCAATATGTTACCCATGAAATAATGTATGTAGCGTAAGGTCACTGAGTAAGTGACAGTACTATGGTTATAACAGCTGTCAAAAGAGAAAAGAAAAGAGAGAGAAAAATAATAATAATAATACAAACCTGATTTGATGGCAAATAGGATTTATAAAGAATTAATGTTTCAGAAATTCGCTTAAAGTTAAATTTTGCTAAATTAAGTTGCTCATTGTTGTTATTAACATTCAGTGTGTTCTTCAATGTTTCGGATAAATACGAAGCTGTCATTATTTTTAACAACACTTTTGAGCATCCATCGTGATTCTGAACGTTCTTAACATTATATGAACTTCGTGTTTACGAAATACTCCAACCAAACTTTTTTAGAGCTAAAACGACTCAAAATCAGCCAATGGGGCATCGATAAAAGTCCCATCCTCCTTGCCGAGTTCGATGTACTCCATTTGCGGTTGTCTTGGCAATTGAAAAGGTGACTCTGATTGGCCACACATGCATTTGTATCAACTCATTCGCAGTTTATACACAGATGCAACATTACTATGACTCCTATCGCCCCTGAGATGTAATACGCAGTTTGTATAGGAGTATCCCAATCCAGGAAGAAGTAAATGGCGGATTGACCATTCGGAGTTGTCTCTCCCAAAGCCCAGAACCCTGCAGTAAACGCAATATAGAGAGCGGTGAAAAGAACACCGTAGATAAGATGTGCCACTCGAATTGGTGTCGCTGACACGATCAGATCCAAATATACGAGGAAAGCGCCGACGCCATGTTCGTGGATATCCATGACAAAATACAGGGTGTTTTCCATGGTATCGGTTGAATAGTTGTCGTATTGCCTCGTACTGTATATACTGGTCCAGAAGACGGCAGTTACGAATGGGTGTACGACGATGCAGATGTTGAGCAAAAGCCAGGAGAGTTTGAAAATCCACGGTGTTGTGACGACGAGTATGCGTTGCTGATGACGCGGCGGTTTAGGTGGAGCTCCATCACTTGTATTATGTCGAGGTGTTTGAAAAAGTATGTGATCTGAAAAGATTAAATAACAAGAAACATTCGATTGAAGCAAAATAAGGATTTAGATTGTATAAAGTATTGTAGAACGAATAATAAATAAATAAATAATAATAAACCATGCTTATTAAGCGCACTCCGTCGCAAGTCCCCAGTGCGCTGAACAAAAAGTACAAAATATGAACAAAGATACAAAACATTATAAAGTAATTTGCTGAAAGCGGTGAGTCTTGAGCGAGCTCTTGAATTGCTGCAGTGATGTGGCATTTCTGACATGAGATGGGAGCCGGTTCAAGAGTTCAGGAGCTGCATGAGAGAATGATCTTTGGCCGTAGGTGACAGTGTTAGTTTTCCTCCGTTGTAAGATGACAGATGCATTTGACCTAAGAGTGCGTGTGTGTTCCTTGATGGAAATAAGGTCGCATAAGTACTTTGGAGCCTGGTTATTTAGTGCTTTGTAAGTTAAGCATAAGTTTAAAAACAATACGGCTCTCCACAGACAACCAGTGAAGATCTTTCAACAGTGGGCTTATATGTACACGCTTCTTTGTCAAGGTTACCAACCGGGCAGCGGCATTTTGGATGCGCTGTAATTTGCTTAATTGAGAAGCTGGAAGTCCATATAATATGCTGTTATTTGAGTCCAGACGAGAAGAGACAAATGCATGAACCAACGAACCAGAATCTTCCGCCATGCCAATCTGTATTACGGCATAACTCTTTACGCTTTTATAATGAATTTCTAAAGCCCATAATTCCCATGGCCATGCAAACGAACCTGTCATAGTGATGTCATATTTTTAAGCAACGAGAATGGTTGTATTCGTTAGGGATGAGGTTGTGGTATTAAGTGTTTGGATTTCAGAAGAAGTGCCGTGTCCGCCATATTGTTGTACGAGACGAAATTTACATATATATAATAAACCATTTTAAAGGAATTCATAAATTTCCTGGACAAAACAAGAATTCAAGAAGAGCCCTCAACGATAGTTCGTACTTGTACGTTATGTTTGATGAAATGTTATAGACCATAATGGAAATCCATTACGTGTATCTTGTCTTAAAGAGTTTAACATCTCTGTGATTTAAGCCAAATCGCTGTTGTAAACGAGTTCACCAAACAGTAAAAGATGCGGCAATCTGTAAACTTTTAAGTACTATTTGCCTCAACTGCGGATAACTTCCTGGCTTGCACGAGGTTTAACAGTGGATCTCGTATTGATTCTTGCTGTAATAGTAATAAAAGATGGTAATTCCCTGTGAAATTTCGTCACTTGGTCACATTTTTAAGCCAGCGTAAATATAATTCAGCCATTATAACGTGGTTCATGGTGGGGCACCCAAGAGAAGACAACATAAGAGGCCTTACCAGTAGCTCGCACTGTAGCTGGCTTGTGGTATATGGCACCAAACATCGCTAGTAGAGAATAACACGTAAGTATAATGAATGTCCATTTGGGGAAGAATATGAGCGTGTAGCAACCATGGAGAGGAATGTACTTGTAGAGGATGTAGCTTTCACAGAACACAATGTAACACGCAAATAGGACACGGTACATCAAGAAAATGTAACGAGATCCGGAAGACCACTGTGAAATTTAAAATAAAATAACAAAATAAATGAAGTCAAGGCATGAGTGTGAAGGAAATACTACTGCTTTTTGTCTAAGAAAACCTGTTACTTTACACTTGATAAGCTTTTGATTCAGTTTTGTACCACATATTGGTGTACAGTACGTACCCATCGGGTACGGTTCGGTGAGGATTATGGGGATGAGGCTCAAACAAATATCCGTATTTGCATGTATTTTTGAACTTGAGGCAAATGAAAATCGTTCACCTTGAACCGCTCATTCAGCAGGACAGGGCCCCTTTGACCATATACCTTGACCTTGAACCCTCCTAACCTCAACCCTCATCCTTAATATACTCACCAAAACCGTACGCGGTTCAACAGGGTACATACTATACTACTTTTGGTTGAAATCAAGTTTGCTTATTCTGGAAACATCATTTTCACTTAACCTATGAAGTAATAATTGAAGAAGAAAACAAATCGCAGGATTTCTGGGACACGCTGTAATTGCAGATTTTGTTTCCTGATTCGCAGGCTCAATCGAATTTTCCTTTTTTGCTAATTGAGCCTAACTTCATCATAGGACATTAGCTTACAACCTTATAATAAACCATAATATGAAAGCAGTATCTACCAGGGAATATCGATCATCAGCAACAAGTACGGATGGCAAAGAGACCCCCACCCACAGGGCCACCCTTATGATATGCAAACTTTCTATTTAGTCTGTACTATACTACAGGTATACCTGAGTATAATATCTTTGAAAAGTTACTTCTTTTGTATAATTATATAGTTTACAGATCGATTTTATTTTAAGTGAAATCAATTAATATTAAAATATGTATTACACTAGAAGTCTACTTTTAAGTCCATATGACCATGATGACTAGAAGTCACTTTTAAGTGGATATAAAAGTAGACTACTTGCTTGTATCACTGTGACTACTGTCGCTCAGCACACTCAACGATTTGTTGACTGTTGTAATACTGATGAAGGAAATATACTTCAATCAGTTCCAAATAGGCGAGAAATAATTTTGTATCTATCCGCGCGCAAAAGTAATCCAAGCGTATATAAGCGCTATTTTGGAATACGCAAGCGTCACCGCATACAATGACACTGCGACATTGCATGCGAGTGTTTTGCACGCGACGCTCTTCTGAATCCATTCGCTGCTGTAAACAGGTTTCGCCAATTTGGAACTGACTGAACTAATACCAACCTGTGATCGTAGAAAGACCCCCGGATCGCTGGTGTTGAAACCGAAATCAGAACATGTCGGTTTGGAACAGGCGCAAGAAGAGGAACTTCCCGAATGTTTGGCCATCGTAATAATCTCTTTCTCGAGCTGTTTAGTCTCCGTCTTCCTCTCGAGCTATTCAGTCTCCGTTTCAATTGCAGTCCTGCTCCTGATCTGTCGGTGTTGAAGTCTCCAAAGAATGTATATTTTGAGATATGATCTTGTTTAAGTTGAGTGTTAATTGTTGTTCTGCGAGAGTTACAGCGTGTAACACGGTTAACGTTAGCAAACAATGCTATAAAATATAGTCCTACTGGTGTCAGTTTCTATTAATTTTATGATTTTTATTCAATGGGTATTTTGTCACCCTGACCCTGGTAAATTTGGATACTATATTGTACAATTCATCACCATTGTAACAATTTACCATTGTCAGTGTTCAGATTGCGTGACACTATTGTGTGATACATACACGACATACCTACTTTCAATTAAAGGATTTTCAACCTTTTTTTTCAATTCTCGAAAGCAAATTAGTTGAGTCACTATTTATATACTCTATTTAGAGAATAAAGGTATTGTTTTAAGACCGTACCCGTGTTATATTGTCTGAAATAATTGCGGACGATGGTATTATTTTAAGTAGATTAACGACGCCGCAGGCGAAGTTGTTCTACGCAAAAAACAATACTACCAAGCGCATTTATGTCAGACAATATAACACGGGTACGGTCTAAAAACAATACCTTTATCTCATTCTTAAACAATCATTACTTAAGACATTTATCAAAGAAATAAGTACATTTTATTGTCCACATTTGACAACTTTTACCCCTGCTAGGATCGAATAACCCAAAAACATTCCATCCAATTCCATGCGATGAGTAAACCATGCGTAAGCGTCGCGGCGCCGGCACAAACGCAGGAAAGGCGACAAGACGCACTGCAGAAGTGCGCGTTATTGAGCAAACCAAGCATTGTGAAGGTCGGACGCATAGTTAAAACGTAAGCCCCACCTCCTTGTGTTCAATTGTTTCATCTAAATGTCGCCGATTTCTCTGAGAACCAATGAGATTGCTTAAACTTTCTTAGCTGTTTAAGAATTAATAATACATTCTTGTTTTTACTTAGCCGACTTTTTTATTGTCATATTCTAAATATCATCATTTGAATACCGAATATGAACATGTAATGTAAACATTGCAAACAAATACAATGGTGAGCAATTAGCCCAACGAGTAGTTAAAATTATTCAGGAAAAAATAATTTTGAATTTTGAATTAGAGAATAAAGGAATAAAAATAATTTTGAATTGTTCCCACCCCCTCCATAAACGTTGGTGACTCTGTCGTTGATACTGTCACTAAAGCAAAAGATCTTGCTGTCATCATTGATCAGCATCTCACTTTTGTCCCTCATGTAAATAACATCTGCCGTCTCGCTTCACACTCTATCAGAAACATTGGCCGTATCCGCAGATATCTGGACTGTAATAGCACTGAGAAACTCGTTCATGCATTTGTCTCTTCTCGTCTGGACTCAAATAACAGCATATTATATGGACTTCCAGCTTCTCAATTAAGCAAATTACAGCGCATCCAAAATGCCGCTGCCCGGTTGGTAACCTTGACAAAGAAGCGTGTACATATAAGCCCAGTGTTAAAAGATCTTCACTGGTTGTCTGTGGAGAGCCGTATTGTTTTTAAACTTATGATTTTGACCTACAAAGCACTAAATAACCAGGCTCCAAAGTACTTATGCGACCTTATTTCCATCAAGGAACCCACACGCACTCTTAGGTCAAATGCATCTGTCATCTTACAACGGAGGAAAACTAACACTGTCACCTACGGCCAAAGATCATTCTCTCATGCATCTCCTGAACTCTGGAACCGGCTCCCATCTCATGTTAGAAATGCCACATCACTGCAGCAATTCAAGAGCTCGCTCAAGACTCACCTCTTTCAGCAAATGACTTTATAATGTTTTGTATCTTTGTTCATATTTTGTACTTTTTTGTTCAGCGCACTGGGGTCTTGCGACGGAGTGCGCTTAATAAGCATGGTTTATTATTATTATTATTTGATGAATATTTATATTTTCACAAAAATTGTTGAACTTTAGCTTAACATGCTTAAGCTGTAAATCCTTATGCTGAAAACATATTAAGGTCGCTTCACGATTCGGGTCGCTCCTATGACGAGTTTTACGTCATAATATTCAAAACCTTGGAAACGACCGGTCGTGGCCAGTTGACTTAATTTCAATTCGTCGAACGATCGGTCGCTCATAACGTAATGAACCCCGTACTTTTTCAACCAATGGGGGAGGTTATTTTGCCTCGAAATTAGCATAACCAATCAGCAGCCACTATCCAGGTTGTCGTCTGCGCGTCCAAAAAAAAGACCTGAAAATACGACTACCGGCGATTTATTAGTAGAGCTCGATGCGACCTATGGCGACCAAAGGTCGCGCCGAAATAGGCTTCAGCTACATGTAGCGATCGGCTAGTCTTGATACTAATCGGAAGACACTCTATTATTATATAGGACATAGACAAAGGGTATGCCTTTCTTTTGTTGAGCACTTTATTATTATATTAGTCTCAAGAGATATTCTCCCAAATAACCATTTGTCGGTCGTTGAATCGGGCCTACAGTCATGGATCAGCAGAAGATGAGCCTCCACCATTGAGATCAGAAGTACAGAAAGCATTACATCAGATGAAAAATGGAAAGTCACCAGGAACAGATGGCATACCTGCAGAAATGTGGAAGGCCACAGGTGAAGAAGGTGTTGATCTCCTGTGGCGTCTCTGTATTTCTATCTGGAAGGAGAAAGAATGGCCGAAAGACTGGTGTAGAGCTGTCTTCATTCCTCTACCAAAAAAAGGCAATTTGAAGGAATGCTCCAATCATCGCACCATCAGCCTCATTTCACATGCCAGTAAGGTGCTGCTCCGGATCATCATAAATAGAATGAAATTAAAGCTAGATCAGGAGATTTCTATTATGCAGGCTGGTTTCAGAGAGGGGAGAGGAACTAGGGACCAAACTGTCAACATCAGGAACATCATGGAGAAGTGCAAAATACATCGACTCCCCCTGTATATGGTCTTCATAGACTACTCCAAGGCCTTCGACTGTGTCAGCCACAATGAAATGTGGGAGACCATGAAGAAAATGGGTTTCCCAAAACACCTCATCGACTTGACCTGTAGGCTGTATGAAGACCAAGAATCTGCAGTGAGAACATCAAGTGGTGATACAGAATGGTTTGCCATAGGAAGAGGATTACGGCAAGGGTGCATATTGTCACCAAGCTTCTTCAATGTGTATTCTGAAGATATTATGAGAGAAGCATTGGAGAGCTTTGAAGGTGGTGTGAAATTCGGAGGAATTAAAATTACCAACTTAAGATATGCTGATGATACCACACTCATATGCAGCAGCCGAAAAGAACTCATGGACCTTCTACAAAGGGTAAAAGAAGCAAGTGAGAAGAAAGGTCTTCTGCTGAACACTAAAAAGACAAAAATAATGGTAATGGACAAAGAGGACACAGGGGCTGACTTCTCACTAGATAAACAGAAGATAGATGTTGTACAACAGTTCGAGTACCTAGGATCTCTTATCAACACCAAGAGTGACAGTTCAACGGAGATCAAACGTAGACTGGCAATAGCTCGCAAGACATTACAAGATATGTCAACTATCTGGAAGAGCAAAGGGCTATCAATGAATCTCAAGGTACGCTTCCTGAAAGCAACCATCTTCTCCATCGCCACATATGGAAGTGAGTCATGGGCAATGACAAAGAATGACAGGAAACGAGTTGATGCATTTGAGATGTGGTGCTATAGGCGACTTCTACGAGTTTCATGGAGGGAGAAGAGAAGCAATCACTGGGTATTGGAAAAGGTTAGAACAAAGCTCACACTAAGGAGGGACATCAACATCAGAAAGCTGCGCTACTTTGGTCATATTACCAGGAGAGATAACAGTGTCGAGAAATTAATTCTGCAAGGTGCAGTAGAATGTAGTCGTGGCAGAGGACGCCCTATAACATCATGGACTGATGACATTAAAAGGATCACTGGTTTAAGTACGATAGAAGCAACACGACGTGCATCAAACCGAACCAAATGGCGAGCTCTTGTGAAGGCCACAGCAGCACCACCTGGTGCCATCTGACATAGAGAGAGAGAATCGGGCCTTCGTCGGTTGAGCTACAAGTTGTCGACAGAGAAAGGTGACATACTCTTTCATATAGATAGGCCTAATATAATAGGCGACTGAAAAAACAAGATAAAAAAGACTCTTTCGGACCTTTGAGGTAGTGTCGGTCGGTCGGTCGGTCGATATCCCCTTGGCTTTTTTGTTTTGTTTTCCAATTGATAAATGTGGCCACTTTTTTCAAAATACCTATTTCCCCCAGAAAAATGGCCGAATTTGAGTCGATATAGAATCATGTAGGCCCATGGGTCTGTATACGGAACTTTTTCGTAAAGGCGCGGCATAGGCCTAACCCAGCGGGCAATCAACCATATTCATAACCAGTAAAGCTAGTTTTTGTGCGTGATCGGGAGGAGGGGGAAAAAGTACTATTTTTTGACCCGAAAAATCACCCAGCACCCCCCGAGATTCGATCGCGGGACCATCCGCACCCAAGTCTGTCCCTCTACCAACTGAGCTTGCGGTAGGTGACGTCATCGATGCAATGCAGCAGCACGTGCGTGGAGATTTCTGGCAGTGAGATTTAGTGAGATTCAGTTGGTTAGGGTGATTACAACGTTGAATCATCGTTGAAAAAACTATGGTTGCGTTGTTGAACAACATGATTTCAACATCTTCTCAACTATATTTTGTGCTTTGTTGAAGTAACGTTGAATAATAATAATAAACCATGCTTATTAAGCGCACTCCGTCGCAAGACCCCAGTGCGCTGAACAAAAAAGTACAAAATATGAACAAAGATACAAAACATTATAAAGTCATTTGCTGAAAGAGGCAGAGGTGAGTCTTGAGCGAGCTCTTGAATTGCTGCAGTGATGTGGCATTTCTAACATGAGATGGGAGCCGGTTCCACTTTCCAGAGTTCAGGAGATGCATGACTGAGACTGATCTTTGGCCGTAGGTGACAGTGTTAGTTTTCCTCCGTTGTAAGATGACAGATGCATTTGACCTAAGAGTGCGTGTGGGTTCCTTGATGGAAATAAGGTCGCATAAGTACTTTGGAGCCTGGTTATTTAGTGCTTTGTATGTCATATTGAATGAATATTGACGTTGATTCAGTTCAACGTTGTTGAACGGAATACGGTAAACATTCATGTTTCCAATAATCAGTCTTGAGCTTATTTGCATATTTTACTTGGCACTAGCCGAGTAAATTTAGTAAATTAGCTCACTAGCATAATTGACCCGGTGCGGTGCTCATTTGTACCATTGCAATTATGCTAATGAGATCATTTGCACCATTTATTCATTGACACCTGTTAAATTTGATATTTCTCTCACCGAATGTTTAACATATTTAAGAAGGTACTAGGCCTACCTTAGGCATGTTAGGGCCCGTGATTGTTCACAATGCAAATACGTTGTGTACAAACATATTCATCAAAGAGCCTCAATAACGTTTTTCGGAGGCTTGGCCGCCAATAAATGACAATGCGTTATTAAAGCTTCACCAAGCACATTTTTTTTAGAAGAATTCAACAAAGTTTCAATCAAACGTCTACATTATATCAACCAAATTTCAACTACGCAACAGCCTAATTCAACATTGAATCAACGTTGAAATATGACCAATCCAAAACCGTTGGAGTTGGCCGCTTGGTTTTGGATTGGAAAAAAAATCTTCTAATTATGATGAATTTTTCAAAATGATAAGATTAACATTCGCGATTACGTGTTATTCCAATACGAATTCAAAATTTAGGATTTGCGTGACCATCGTCGTTTGTCACAGGCATAGACAAAGATAAGCGGACGGGGCTTACCCGTAAGCTGTAGGATTTCTATGGTCACAGGACGTATTAGCGCCATCTATTGTTTTAGGACACGTGTCAGCTTTCTAATAATAGGTCACTTAGGGGGTCCATGACGTCACAACATCACACGACACGATACGATTTCTGGTTCTTGCTGTACTGCTGCTGCTGTACAACGTCAGAGTGTACAAACCTGATTCTGTGTAAGTAACATCGTAACAACAGTTTTATGCTATATGCTATGAGAAACGTAAACGAATGTAGGACATGAAATATGTATGCACGCGATGATCCATAAATAATAGGCATACCGCAGGGCCTATTTATTTTAAGCTTTTAGCTTTTTTTATAATTTTAATACTAAATTTCAATAAATCAAGTTAAGTACTGCCATGCCCATGATGACTGCTTATTATATTAGCCTTGTAATTTGTATAGGTAAGAAACTTCCATCAACATGATCATCATTACATTATAGCCTATAGGCTAGCTCTGAACAATCTTAGCTCTCTGCCACTGGTGTGAGACTCTGAGACTAGCTATATGAATACAAGCATATAATGATGAGTCTAGTGTCTAACCGATCAGCTCATGTCAGCCGATCACCGATCATTTCCTCTTTGATCGGCCGATCCGATCCGATCACCGATTAAATGCGCAAGTCATGCAAGTGAACTGCAATGCCTAAATAACAGTACATTTCCCTCGTGTGTGTTGCCGTACATAGTGTAAATATAGTAGCATTTGTGTACTTAGCAAAACAGATTATAACGAGTGAAAAACAAGTTCAAATTGTTTAAATAAAAAATATAATTATTTACTCTTTTTATTTATCGTGTTTACCTGGTCCATGTCTCTAAGGACACCTATCAATCAAGTGTCAAGTCATTGTTTACATTTTACAAACGTTGCGATTGCGTCGGCCGACCATGTGCGATTTGAAGCTTTGCACACGGCACGCTGGGTATTCCCACAATTCTTTCTTTGTTGCAAAAATACATCATAATTCATAAACACAGATACCTGATAGTAAATTAATGTATTTGAGATTTTCAATATATTTAATTCTATCCATAAACCTGAAGTTTTAACTTAGTTAAGTGAATCTTTTAGTACATAGAAATGAAACGTAGCCTAGCCAATGACAAGCCTTGTTTGATAACGCCTTTGGCGGGCCATGACGTGGGTATTTCCCGTAATAAAAACGAAAACAAAACATTGAATGTACATTCGCTGAATCCCGCCGATCGAACTAATCTGAAAACAGGCGAGTTTGAAAGGATTTGTACCCTTATAGGCTTCGCTAAATTCACCTGGATAAACTAATTAACTAGTATATGTTATGTGAAGAAGTAAGAAGGCGAGTTTGAGAGGAATTTCAACGGAGAAAAGACGACATGATAAGCTTTTAATTGGGTTTTCATACTATTAGTATAGTGATTGATCGGTTCATCAGATCGGTAGATGAAGGAATTTCGGTTAGACACTAGATGAGTCGACGTGGTTTCTGGTTTGGCTCTAGCCTCTTTCTAAAATTCAATTAATATCAACTTGATTGAACTTGTAACTTGGGTCATGCGGCAATACATTCGTGTTTGTGTTCTGACAATATGTACAAATTGTCCCATTCTTACCGAACTTTTAAAAAATTGATTCTTTGGCCTCAAAAAGATACAAAATGACACTAAAATCAATACAATTGGGCAAAAAAAACAATGGAGTTACACACATTTTATTGTGAAATAGCAAATTTCAGATGTCCTACAGACCAGTGGCGTAGCTAGGTTTTCATATTGGGGGGGGGGGGGCGAGAAATGATAATGAACCGACAATATTTGTGTGAGTCCAAAATGTGTGCGTAGCGCACGAAAATGTTCGACTTTACACCTATTTTTTGCACGATTGAGGTACATTATGACTCTAAACAAGGTTGTAGCAAAGAATATTGCATTTTGGGAAGACAAATGCGTGTGCAGCGCGCGAAGTTTTTCATCTGTGATTCTGTGTACTTTGACCATCATAATTCCATCATCGGTTCCTTTGGTCAAATGAACCGATCTAGTGCCAATCTCAACCGACAGTCCGACACGACGTCAATATTGGGGGGGGGGGGGGGGGCGATTGCCCCCCTCGCCCCCCCCTCTGGCTACGCCACAGCTACATACCCCCCCTCATCCAGATCACTTTTTGGGCCAGGCACCACCTCATTTTTTGGTCGATTTCAATTTAAACAAGGTATTTACAAAAAACTGGTCAACGTCTTCTAGGTTCTCTGTCGTGTATTGGAACACTGATTTTCAAACCAAAGTATTTAAATGGTCTATTCAATTTCAGGTTTTTCTTGAAAATTCAAATTACCTCCTCAGAAAATTACCATGTTTTAGGCATTTATAAGGACTGCACCATCCTATATTGCATGTGGGCAATTCCACGCGTTGCGGAATGACATTTACACACAAAAATCCACTTTCTTTTGGGTGTAAAACCCAGAGATTTGTAGTTACTCCCCATTTTACAACTTTATTTGATAATTAGCGATTGATACTAAAAAAATAAACCTAGGGAAAAAATTAGACTGCGCTTCCAAGTATATGCAAATTTGCGTTGCGGAATGACACAGACGATTGGTGTTTTTTTTACATGTTTACACAAAGTGAAAACTCTGTGAACTTTTTAGAGTGTATCATTATTGAAGTTACTTTTTAGAAGGTTTGAAGTGTTAGCTAACTGACAAAAGCATTTTCATAAAACTTAATCATCAGCTAGGATTTCTAGTAGGTCATCAAAAAATAAAAGTAGGTGTTGCGGAATGACGTTGCAGAATGACAGTGTGAATTTGTGTGCAAAACTCCATAGAGAAAAGAAAAAACATGTTTTTATGCTTTAATATGCATAAAAAATAAAAGAAAGAGTAATCAGTGGCATTTCATATGTTACAAATTCGTGAATACAAGTAACCCAACTATTTTCACATTGAAATCATCATTTACAGGTAAAGTAGCCATGATTTTGTGATAAAGTTGCCGAATTCAACAGCTTGCACATCAAAGTTGCCTAATTCAGTGCTCAACTTATGAGTTTTCATCAATTTTGAAACTTTTTTAGAAGTTTAGAGTCCATATTTGAATGAATTATCATAAATAAGGATGATCTTATACCAAGTACACAAAAAGATCACAATTTGCTCAATAAATTGCCTAAATATAGGGATTAATACCTTTGTCATTCCGCACCGTCATTCCGCAACACGTCATTCCACAACGCTCGTTAGGGCTATTAATTAACAGAATTTTCCAATTTTTTTTTGATCATTGTGAAGCATGTCAATTGTGTGCAGAGAAAAAATAGTTAAATGAAAATAGGGTACATTTTTTTTCTTGCTATAATTGCTATCCTAAAAAATTGTACTTTTGCGTTGCGGAATGACATGAGATTATGCAATGCATACTAATTACCTGGATTAACGAGGCTAATCGGCCGTTGATCAAAATTAAATTTATATCAAAACTTTTCCCATCAGTACTACTATTGTGCCTGACATTTATTTAAACATCATACCTATGTGTCTAAAAGATATGGAATAAATAAAAACAAGCCTTTTCACTGATTTTGCAAGCTGCAAATATGCAAAGTTATGCTAATTAGCTAGTTATACATCAAAAAACATAGTATCGCTAAACAAACTAAAAATTCCTGAACTTTGGACTCTTGCCTACATTATAGGCATAGAATTAAACTTTGGATGCACATAAATTTGAAATGTTGGCTATTTGGTTGACATTTGCTTGGAATTGCCCATTTGTAGCAATTTAATTATTGAAAAACTGAATTTTTCAGAGAAGGTGTAGGTGAGAGAGAATTTTCCCATTGCGCAATAATAGCAGTAATGAGCTCATGAATATTAATGAGGCAAATGTCTATGGGATTTTACTGTGTATATTTTGACTTGTCTCGGTTTATTGAGTTTTGTTTGAAATCTGATGATCGTATGCAACAAACATGAATTCATGAAGAAAAACTATATAATGCACACATGCAACATCGTTACTAGTAAAAATATTCAATAGTATGTTCATAGAAGAAGGATTTTCTAGGATATGATCACTGCGTATTAAGGTCTTCTGGTCGGTAGTTTTTCAATGTTTATTACTTGTTCAGTATAATCGCCTTTTAAGTCATACACCCCATGTATTTCACAGTATTTGTGAAAATGTTGCTTTAAATAGTGGAAAATGTAAATATTTTTACTAAATCAACGTATTCTATAAGTATAAGTATAAGCTGTATGTTATATTGTATCTTATTATTTTATAAAATATATAGATGTTTATGATTTTTTTCTTCACATCAAGATATTTTGATATCAGAAGAATCCCTATATTTTTCTTATTATGTCTGTAAAATCTTAGGGGCCAGAAATGTTCCATTTAGAAATTATAGACTTAAAAGGTGGTGAATTACTGAAAAAGGTGGTTAACCACCAGTCAGTTTGTGTACTACTCAATGGGCAAATTTACTGTGACCTCATACTTCTAAAATAAGAACCATTAGAGCTATGCAACTCAAACTTTTGGATGTGACAATTTTAAGGATGACCTTTCATGTAAAATAGAAAACATCACTTGAGTTGAAAATTGGGCCAGCAATCAGAACATCTACCTTTAAATTACAATACCAGTGATTTCATTCTTGTTTATTGTGAATAAGTTGTCTTTACTGCAGCATTCACAGATTCATGAAGGTGATGCTTGCAATGTGAGAAGGCTACAATGAGTAAAATTAAATTGTCTAATAATTATTTGTAAAAGAGCAAAGTGTTAATTTTCATAATTATAGGTTGATTAAAAACTTACTTTATAGTAAAGTTGAAGGCAATCAAGGGATTCACATAACCTACCACTATTATCCTGGCCTCTCATTTTCCTACATAGCTTAGAAACTGCAATATGTAAAATAAATTTGGGTTTTTGCCCGATAAGCAATGTCAAATCAAAGCCTCAAGTCTGTGTTTTTCAATATACTTGTATGAAGAGGTATTTTGCAAAAGGGCCTACATCCACTTTGGCGCTTATTGAGAAAAAGTCCAAAAACTGTTTCTAAATATTCAAGATGAGCAATTGAAAAACTGAATGGATTATGAAAGAGGTACACTACATACTAATTGAAATTGAAATAAATTTTAAATGTGCTAGTTTTAATTTTTTTTTAAATCATGTTTACATTTTTTGAAAATTTGGATGTAGGCCCTTTTGCAACAAAACTCCATCTGTTTGTACATAAAGAAAAAATACCACACACAAAAAATCATTTATTTTAATCATTTAAAATAAATAAGTTTGATATTGAAATGTATAGGTCACAATCATATGTTTCAAGGAAATAAAGTCATTTTTTTCAAAAATACCTACATCTCATTGTAAACAGCCATTGAAGTTGTTGTTTTGTTGCAAAAGGGCCTGTATCCCGATTATGATATACATTTTTGGAAATGTAATGAGTCACAGAATCCATTTTTGTAATCAAGTTTAACTAAGAATGTTGATTTTTGAATTTTTGACCAGACAAATTCAATTTTTGTTAAAAAATGCCGAAATTGCACAAAAATCATTAAAAATACTTCTCTAGGATCTTTTCTTTGTTTTTTACATACATTTTATTGTTGACATTTTTGACCAAAAAGTGCATTTTTCTTTTTTACATCAACAATATTTTTTGAGCACTTTATTGGTCAATCATTTCAAAAATTATTATGTAAAAAAACCAACCTGATCCTAGAGAAGTGTCTTTAGATGATTTTTGTGCAATTTTGGCATTTTTTTTTATCAAAAATGATTTTGTAACATTCTCTGAAAAAATGGAGCCAAAAAAGTGATTTTTTTGGTTTTGGTCAAAAATTTAAAATACAGCATTTTTAGTACGAGAAATGTATACTCTATCGCATTAATAGTTCAATTCAAGAGTTACAGCGCTCGATAACTTTCATACTAAGGGTGGACACCAAGACCAAGACTTTGAATAGAAACAAGTAGGGAAATTCATCGTTTAATGTCAGAAAATTGGTAAAAATTACCAAAATGCAAAATACTATAGGGAATCCAACTATGAGAACAACGTTAAAATACGCAAATTCACAAAATAAATAAGCAAATAAAGTGTATATTAAATTTAAAAGCACTTACAGATTTGAATCAAAAGGATAAACAATGATAGGGAGTTTTTTTTTTATGGGAAACGCAAAGAAGAAATCTCATGCACAACCATGAGAACAACACCCTACAGCACAGACAAAGGTCCACTACGTTTTGCATATTCAAAAAGGAGAAGAACATTTTAATTGTTGTCAGAAAATAGTGGCAAAGACTAACAATACAGACAATTATATTTATAACATACCACCATGAGAGTCAATTCATAAGA
Organism: Ophiura sarsii; assembly: GCA_035610835.1. NCBI lineage: Eukaryota > Metazoa > Echinodermata > Ophiuroidea > Amphilepidida > Ophiuridae > Ophiura > Ophiura sarsii. The sequence goes on along the minus strand of CM069458.1, from coordinate 61,999,879 downwards.
TAGCAATAAATAAAATAAAATCATCCCCTCAACCAGGTATTGGACGAATTGGGTGTTAGACGAATTGGGTATTATGCCAACTGGATATTATTATACCAATTGGGTACATTTGGGTCTCAATATTTTAAAATGCAACTGTACTTTAGATAGTATGAACGAATTGTTTAAGTTAAACATAATGTTACCCATGTTCTACAGTAATTTGATTAAGACTTGGTTTTTGACAACATGTTCCCAGAACATAGATCAAGTAGAAACGTGGGACCATCAGGTGATTTGGAATAATGAATGTATGACTAAGAAGCAGTGGCGTAGCTAGGATTTTTTTCAGGGGGGGGGCAAGATTTCTAAAATTTTCGGAAAAGGTTGACCCAATTTTTTTTCTAGTCACTTACGTCGTTAATTTCACGTAAGTGTGTGTGTGTGTGGGGGGGGGGGGGGGGGGGGGGTTAAGGTAAATTTTTTTCACACAGTCCAAAAAAAAAATCGCACAGTCAAAAAAAAATCGCACAGTAAATGTACTACATACATACAATTTTGCCTTCTATTTGGCTAATAACCTCGGTCTTTTTTCTCAATTTTTTCCTATTTACTTTTTTTCTCAGCCCTTTTTTTTTAGGGGGGGGGGGGGGGGGGGCGGGGGCGGGGGCCCAAATTGGGTTTTTTCGTCAGGGGGGGGGGGGGGGCGGCATTTGCCCCCCCCCCCTGAGCTATGCCACTAACTAGAAGTAGTAGAGGTAAAACATTACATTTTAAGGAATGGGCAAAGAAGGGTATACTGTACGTCTCAGATTTGTATAACCAAAATAGGGAAAGTCAATAGAGGAGCAAAAAATGTCATTTTAAAAATGATGCTAATTTCGTGTTGAAATACATAGCTTTAAGACAAGCAATAAATGCCACATACGTGGAAAACATCGACAGATTCTTTAAACAATATCTATGACATACAACTTAATTATGGAAAAGACTGTTAAATTAAGCAAATGTACAACAAAACTGTACAGAATAGCAATGCAGTCACAGATATCATTGAAACCAAGAAGCCAAAGTTTTTGGAAAAGATAAGCTTGAAAATATAAATTTCGATTGGTCCATTATTTGGAAAACACTTGTTCAAGATACAAAAAGAACCACGACTTAAAACATTGAAAATTCCCCAGCGTTAGGGGTCGTCCAAAATTATCGCCATTTTCACTTACGTACAGAGCGTACGTAACTTTTTACCCCCCTCCCCCCCTCGAGTTACGTACGCAATAAATGGCGAAATTTTATTTTATTTTGTACTTTAAAAAAAAAAATCCCGCCTCTCAAGATCGCCATTTAAGTTACGTACGGTTGAGGTACATTTCGACCCCCTCCCCCCTCTTACGTACGCTTTGTACGTAACTGAAAATGGCGAAAATTATGGACGACCCCTTACACAGCCGATAATGAGCTAATATTGATATTCATGAGGTGATATTTACTACAGCGATTTTACATTTGGATTTTGACTTGCTCGGTAAAATCATGAATTGTAATGCTTTTAAATCATGAATCTGAATAGGAAACATGAATTTATTGGTATAAAATGTACATCGGAATGGACACAATGAAATGGTAAATTGGGTCTGATGATTTAATACTTTGAAATGCGACACAATTCATTTTTATTGTTCTTATTTTTTCTGAAATACGACACAATTCATTTTTTATTGTTATTATATTATTTTTTATGGAATAACGACTCAATTCATTTTTATTGTTCTTATATTATTATATGCAGGCCTACACGTGCGTAACCATGAATTTTATAACCATTATTCACTATGTGCAGAGCAGACCCTAGATAGCACTGCGATTACGTACATTTCAAAGAGAATTATATTGAAACAAAAAGTACCAATTTGTTGTTCACAATGTCGACTGAAATGAAACCAGCAGGATGAATAACAATGCTTAAGTGTCAATAAAGATAAGGACCAGCAGGTTGGCGGAAGAAGGGGGTCTGCAAAATGCACTCATATTGGGTATGTGGCATCCCTATGATAGTCTCATTCTTCCAGTGCGCTAAAAAAATCACAGTGTTTCTAATTTTAGAAAAAAACTTATCACAAAAATTGCGTAATTTCACCTTTTTTTCCTTACTTCAAAATACATGTTATTTGATAAATGGTATTGCCATTGCTTACAAGTTAAAGTTTTCAAGGTGATTTTCCAATGATAAGTTATTGATAGAGTCCTCTTTATAAATACAGTATAAACTAAGCATCAGTGTTTCTATTCTTAGAGAAAATTATGATAGTTTTTCCAATTTACGAGGTATTTTTCACCAAAAAGATGATTTTTTTGATGTTCAGTTTTTCAGTTGGTCAGCGGTTTCAAAATAAATTTGCATTGTAATCACAACTAACACCCCTTGGCCCCATGTAAGCAAAAATAAAACCATTGAGTTCTAGCTTCTGTAAAATAAAAACACTCCAACAATGTTAATGTTGTTTGGGGCATATGCTCCTATTTTAGCATTTCTAGATAAGGCCCATATTATGCTCGATAGAATTCGGGGCCATCAAAATTCACCAATATTGGGTCTGTGACATTTCTATTATAAACTGTTTCTTCTCCTGGTGTGCTAAACAAATTACAGTGTTTCTACTTTAAGAAAAAAAATCATAAAGAATCTTATAAATTCCCCATTTTCTCCAATTTGCATATGAACGTTTTTGAATTAATTGTTTTGCCATTCCTAACTACTTGCAGATTTCAAACTATTATTTTGAAAAAGAGTGTCAATAAAGTTATCTTCTTAATACTTTAAATAAGGTATGGGTGGTTCTATTTGTTTGGAGAAAAAAAATGTTAAAAAAAAGAAAGAAAGTATTTTAATGCTTATAAGAACTAGTTCCCCTGTCTACACGCCTTAAAAGCTCTCCATGGAATAGAACTTTTCACGAACTTCAATAACACTTTCTGAAGTTATCATTTTATACATAGTTAAAGCATTATTATAATGTCACGCTCCTTTACAGTGTTTCTAGGTAATTTCAGAATTATACAAAAAGATGATTTTACAACACATGCTGTTGTTCATCAAAACATACCAAACCCAATCTTAATCGATCATTTTACAATATATTCTAAAACCTAACTCATCATAGCAAAGGTGATTTACAGCAGCAGTTCAACTGTAGGCCTATAATTTTCATAACTGCACTTTTTTCTCTTCATGGGATAGGTACTTCATATTGATTCATCATTGTTTTATAGATGGTTGTGTCAACGGATTTCACACTACACATACCTTACACATTGGTATCGAAGTATTCAATACTTCACTAATATGTGAAGCTCATCCGAGGTATATACCTTTCCAATTTTTCTGAAATTACATTATGCTATGTCACTTGCCTTTACCGATGTATTACTGGATACATTATGTTTACCATACACAAGTTCTTTTTACACTCTCTTTTGCTCAAATAGAATGTAGATGTCTCTCGTCACTTATAAAAATTAAATGACTTTACCAGGAGCAAAAAAACCCAACTGTTTTGGTTTCCTTCCTATGTACATTTGCATGCCAAAATGAGGTCTTAGAAGTGGATTTATAAAGAAATCCTTCCTTATCTTTGAACCAATAACATCTATGTTAAACTGCTCACAAATGTCTGTAAGTTGTTTAAGCTTCCGACGCTGTTTTTCTTTGTCAACAAGCATAGATTCTATGTCTTTAAACATCAATGGGTGCTGGTACTATAGTCAATATCTTCGTAAACAGCTGTTCGGATTTCATGCCTCGCAGATATGAAATTAACTAAAAACTCACCATTCCTTCCTATCATATTTTTTGACACTGACCTTAAAACAGTGTCAAAATAATTAGATGCAGTACGGTCTGAATTAGTTTATTTAGTATGGCAAGTACCCCTTCAATCTAGAAACACTGTAATTGTAATAATCAAAACACATTGACTTATATTTTTGTTTGTAAATTTGACTTTTTATTTAAATGGATTTTAACACAACCCACATATCTTTTCCAGTTTAGGCCATTTTGAATGTCATAGACAAAATATTTTTTTCATTGAAAGTACCATTAGACTAGAAACACTGATAAAAACTTGTTAAAAACAATTTAATGTTACCATTGGATAGTTTTGAATGAATTAAATCATCATTCATGAAAACTTAAAAAGGGTTTTTGACAAAAATGCAGAAGATACTGTGAAAATTGGAATTTGATACTCTGAAATTAGTCTATGTTATGACCCAGTGTTTCTATAACATATAATTGAAACACAATAATTGTATTTCACACCTGTGAACGGCCATGGCTCCTCTTTATAACCAACATACAAACTAACACCTGAACCACTTTTTATTTAAATGGATTTTAACACAACCCACATATCTTTTCAAGTTTAGGCCATTTTGAATGTCATACCCGTAATTATTTTTCATTGAAATGTACCATTAGACTAGAAACACTGATAAATAAACTTGTTGAAAATAATTTAGTGTTACCATTGGATAGTTTTGAATGAATTCAATCATCACTCATGAAAATAATGCGGAAAATACTGTAAAAATTAGAATTTGATACTTTAAAGTTTGTCTATGTTATGACCCAGTGTTTCTATAACATAATAATTAAAACACAATGATTTTATTTCACACCTGTGAATGGCCATGGCTCCTCTTTATAACCAACATATAAACTAACACCTGAACCACTTTGTAATTAAATGTATTTTAACAGAACCCACATATCTTTTCCAGTTTAGGCCATTTTGAATGTCATACCCGTTATTATTTTTCATTGAAAAATACCATAATACTAGAAACACTGAAAAATAAACTTGTTGAAAATAATTTAGGGTTACCATTGGATAGTTTTGAATGAATTCAATCATCATTCATGAAAACTTATAAGGGTTTTTGACAAAAATACGGACGATACTGTGAAAATTGGAATTTGATACTCCGAAATTTGTCTATGTTATGGACCCAGTGTTTCTATACCATTATAACTAAAGCACAATGATTTTATTTCACACCTGTAAGGGGCCATGGCTCCTCTTTATGACCAACATACACACTAATACCTGAACCTAAATGGATTTTAACACAACCCACATATCTTTTCCAGTTTAGGCCATTTTGAATGTCATACCCGTAATTATTTTTCATTGAAAAGTACCATTAGACTAGAAACACTGATAAATAAACTTGTTGAAAATAATTTAGGGTTACTATTGAATAGTTTTGAATGAATTTAATCATCATTCATGAAAACTTAAAAGGATTTTTTACAAAAATGCGGAAGATACTGTGAAAATTGGAATTTGATGCTTTGAAATTTGTCTATGTTTTGACCCAGTGTTTCTATAACATAAAAGTTAAAACACAATGATTTTATTTCATACCTGTGAGGGGCCATGGCTCTTCTTTATAACCAACATACAAACTAACACCTGAACCACTGACCAACTGAGAACAGGAGACATTTGAAACATCACTTTTTGACATAAAAACATGGAAAATTGAGGAAATAAAAACTCTCATTGTTAAAAACTAGAAACACTGCAGGTCTATTATTTGATAAAATATAACAAGAAATATGTTTGCTATATGCCAATAAAAAATGGATGTGGAAGTATTTACATGCACATGATGGGAGTGCCATTTGTCTTTGCTCATGATTTGAAAAGTTCATTTCCCAGGTGTCAAATTTGTGAAAATTGAACTGCATGTATAATATAATCTAGAAACACTGAGATTTTTTTATGCCCACCATGAATGATGGTTTGTCTAAAGGTATTCATAGACTTAATATGAAACAAATTTGCTGACCCCCTTCTTCCGAAAATGTCCCAAATCTGCTGGTGGTTAGCTTTATTTACACTTAAGTGTTTAATTTGTTTGAATTTTTAAAGTGAATAGTGATCAGACGAAAGCGATTAGTACTAAGACTAACTTGAAGTGTTGAAAAATTGCACGGGAGAATTATGTAGGACTGCCTCGTACATGTCATAAGCTTATTTGTATCAACATGTATCAAAATGAACTGGAAAACATTAAAACACATTGGCGGGCGCCATGCATTGTTTTCTCGTAGCACTTATAATCTTTGTAAATGTGTTTGTAGAAATATTCTATTGATTTCACTTTGTTTAAAGATCAGTTAATTATACCGTCACATAGTCCCTTCTCAAATGTATAAACATACGCTAGAACAACAGAATAACAATATATTAAGGCTATTTTAAGGCATATTGTGCGATCCTTTTCATGGAACGCCCTATCTGTGATTTCTTCCTAAAAATGCATTTTATTGTCAAATTATATCTTATAAGTTACATAGCAATAAACGTTTCCTAATTACTTTTAAAAAAATTAAAAAAATTAGACCAGATGGGTATTAGACCAAATGATTATTAGATCAATTGGATGTTAAACCAAATGGGTATTAGACCAAATGGGTATTGGACCAACTGGATATTGGACCAACTGGATATTAGACCAACTGGATATTAGACCCAATGGGTATTATTAGACCAACTGGATATTATTAGACCCAATTGGTATTATTAAACCAACTGGATATCAGACTATGTGTTTTGACCAATTTGGATTAGACAAATTGGGCTTTAGATCAAATGGGTTTATATTAGACCATACGGCGATAGATCCTGAAAATAAGAAGATTTAAAATATTTAAGAAATATAAAAAAAGCAACCCTAGATCTAGGTTAAAAAAAAGATCGTCCCTAAGTTAGTTTCTTTTCATCATCATCAAGCTATTTGGGCATCTTTTACTTGAAATTATTTTTGTTAGCTTTGTTAAAAAAATGTGGGTCAAAAAAGTGATTTGTTGTGATTTTCTACAAAAAAAAATCAACATTTTTGGTCAAAAATGATGCCAAATTTGGATTCTCTGATCCATTTCCTTTCTAAAAATGTATACCTTTATATAGATTTGAGTCATATAGTTCAAAAATTACAGCACTCACAAAACTATAAAAAACACCTTCCTTTATATAAGTCCCCCTTTAAAATAGCCCAAACTGAAAACTACAGTCAGAAACTAAAATACTTGATTCCATTTTTAGAGTTTTATTATTCTTCATCATCCTTTTTTTCCCTCCCACAAAATATTTAAACATATCAAGGTTGGCAATAAATCTAGGGTAGGTCAGGTTGGGCAAATCAAACACAATATTGTTATTTAAATGCCTTTCATTTTTCAACCTTTCAAATTGCATATATAGTGTACTTCGCCAGTTGCTGGAATATGTGAAAATATCTGTCCTCAAAATTTAAGTAACACACAGGTCAAACTTTTCCTTTGTAAATAATATTGTGCAATCTGTTACTTCAGCCTTGCACCAAACCTTTGAACCATGGTTATCTGAATCAATGATTGAATATTTATATATATATTGTTGTTGTATTGTATAGAATCAGTATAGCGTAAAGTGATGAGACCTCAAGGACAACTAACCAACTGCCGCAGCCGTTCATTCAGTCGGACCAGGATAGCCATACAGTCAGTTTGACAGCAGGTATTTTTGAAGGGGTGATCAGCACTCAGCAGCACCATAACGAGGAAACCACTTGCATAGTTGTGAAGCAACAATAACAATGGCAGCTGGTGAGTAATCATGTTTCGGTTAGCTTTGGGTGGGCGCTTATTAAGTTACCTTTTTAAACTCATTTATCATAAACACTGTCGAATTCGGCAAGGTTGCACTAGCGGAAAACCATGTGCGATCGAAAAGTAAACTGTTTAACATTTTGGGGGAAAATCAACATTGCGGCGTCGCAGTGGTCTCACTGTGGTCCAGGGTGTGTGTTAACCGGTATCGCATCGCAGTTTGCGCCACAATCAAGTACAACTGCGACGCACATTTGAACATGCATAGCAAACTTGCTACACAACATTTTGGACTCGTGACACTATTATTTCCTTCCGAAGTTCCGATTGATTTTAACTTTACTATAATTAGTGATGTAAATGGTCCATTTCACGCCATTTAAACACGTCGTATTCCGTATTTGGATACGTTTAACTTCATAAACTCCACTTCATTCGTCGAGTTTACTCGCCACATGACACGTTCCAGACTGATTGTTTACAAAATTACATCATACATTTACACTTCGTAACAGTGACCGATACACACGGGAATTCCCATTACATGTACAGCTCAGATTAACATGTACACAATTAATTATGCCGTAAACTTCGACCTGACTTTCGACCCGGGACTGACCATTTTCCAATATAGGGGTGAGAGAGAGGGGCGAGTAATCGTATAGCAAATAATGAATGGTTTTAATTATTGTTTGCTTCTGAACGGGTCAGCGGACACTAATTAGTGAAATTATCTGAAATATATATTGTTAAGTCTTCTTCCTGTTCTAGAAAACAAATTACTCGGAAATCGCAAAGTTTTAAAATTGTACCAAAGCTCACCCCACCTTTTTTTAAATCGACTTAATAATAATTATATTAACAGTTTCTGGCAGTAGCGATTTTGGCCCTTTATTTATGCCCCAAAACTCATGACGGACCTTACGCCAATTTCAGTCGTTAAAAACTACAAAACATTCAAAAAATGTTGATTTGTTACTAGGTTTCAATTGCGGACACTCATAATGATATGTAATACTCAAAATTAATCGATAGAATTTAAAAAAAAGTCTATCAAAACCTCTGAATTTGTACCAAAAGATGGAACTATTGTACCGGATGTGATATCCCACTATTGCATTAGTGATTACGTAAACCCTTTATTGAGGGTGCACACCACTTATTACAATCAATGCTATCATGACAGAAGGCCCTACACTTCACGAGATGATTTGGTGAATTGTGGGCTGTTTCTGAACAAAATTGTCATCAAAATTTGATGTTTACGTATTTATGATACTACTTTCCATCTGTAATTTATGGCCTAGGACCACAAATTCCATTAACCCTAACACTAATTCATTGTGGTTGTGCGCCAATTTGAAGACGGTATTATTGCATTTTTTCTGCAGGGGTCCACAGGGTTGTCGCTATACTGATCTGCACCGGTCGGTGGCAGTAAACCAGCACTAAGTTAAAATGAACTCAAGGAAATTTCATCCAACTGGCACTGAAATGACAAATTGGTCCATTTTGTTCCTGAAAAAACTGTAAAAAGAGAAGACATTATTGTCATCTAAGAAGTATTTCTTTTCTAATTCATGTAACATTTAACCAGCACCGGCACTCATTTTTGGCTATTGACAACCCTGACAGGGGGTTTATTTTTCTCTCTTGGGAGCAGTTTACAATAATCATAGGCCTATGCCCATGGCCTGAAAAAATGTTTTTTTCCCGGCAAGCGATTCCAAATTTCCCTCCAAAATGGAATGCATTTCTTAATGAAAGAGTAACATTTCCCTCCAAATGCTCAAATTTCCCTGCAAGGAGCTTTCCGTATTGCCTACTTTTTCAGCCTGTGCCTATGCCATGGTTTTCTGATGCAATATGAGTATGTATTGCAATTGACAGACTTTTATAGATAACTTTTGAACTTTGGACATGAGCAACTTGAATCTTATCTTTCCAGGACAATAACAATGTCATCCTTTGCCCTCGTGGGTTTTAAAGCAATAGAAGAATATAATCAGATGACAATCAATCATATTAAAGGTTGATGTTAACATCATATGATATTTCAACATTCCCATGGTATTCTACCCTTTCTTTTTTCCCTGTACCTCCACCAAACCCAAACCCTTCCTCCTTTTCTGTGCTCTTTACTATTCCCCCCTACCCCTACCCCTTACCCAACCCTTTGTATCAATATTTCCCCTATTAACTTTTTTTACTCTAGTCTTACCCCTTCTAATCGTCACCTTTGCTATTTACCCCCTCTTGTTATATTCTTGAGTGATCCCTCTTTCCCCATTCTAAGTTTCGCGCTACATTTATTTTTGCACTTTCTACGCTCGAAGCAGCTAACGTGAACATTATGGCACGCAAATATATTTCTTTTGCATATATAGGTATATGTGACGTGTTCTACCGAAACTAGACACAAATGGGCAAGATATCAAAATTGGGTTAGTAATTGATTATTAAAGAAGAGATCTTCAGCTTTACAATGGTACTTTTCTTTTTTTAATCGGACTTCCCAAAGCGGAGTTAAATAATTTTCAAGTTCTTTTTTATGAAAACTCCCAACTGAGATATCGCACTTTAAAGTTACTTCTTATAATGTACAAATTTACAATGTACTTTAAAAAAAACCCAAAAAACATTAAATGCATTTTTATTTTTTATTTATTTATTTTTTAAATCTGAAACTTTCACAATAATGTTATAAACACTCTGAAGATTAATTATTTACAAGAAACTCAAATTCCCACAAAATCCCCCCTCCCCCAATTAGGTTTTGGGTCTATCTCAGTTTGGAGCTCTGCCCAATTCTGTCTAGTTTCGGTAGAACACGTCACATATGTGATGAAGCTACAAATAGGGAATTTAAAAACATGCCGAACAGTTAAAAATTGGCAAAGCAAGAACATTATAACTATTACAGTAATCCTTGTGCAAAACCAGTGAATGACAAAGCAATCTAATACACTCTGTCATTCACTCTAGTAACAACGCTACAGAAGATAGCACACCCATTGTTATTACGCCCATATATTCTTCACCTTTACCCCCCTAAATACTACAAAATACTAATCGGGAACCTATCTCCGAGCGCACTTTGGCACGTTTTTCGATGACGTAACCAACCGAGTCGATATAGCTCGCTCAGAATATTAAGCGAGCGAGTAGCTGGGAGCCATGTCTTGCATAATGCGGGTGTGGGACTGTGGTGCCAGAGGTCCCCGGATCGAATCCGGGTGGGGGAACCAGAGTTTTTTGTGTGATTTCTGTGCCCAAATTTTGATACCGCTCAAAATCCCCTAACTGGGATTAGGGTTAATATGACACTCAGAGATTCGTGTGAGCACTTCCATGAGAATCCAAACATATTCTCGTCAACTTTTTAGGTTAGTACACAAAGTAAAAGGAGGAAAATCTAAGGACTCAGTCTTGCTAAATGATTCAATGCAAATTTAAACGTTGGCAATTTTATCTGAAAAACTCATACATTTTACCTATACTTTTCAGACCCACACGCAGGACGCAAGGCAGACCGCCAGGACATGACAGAGTTCTGGAAGGAGCATTCCGACAAAGCGTCACTAGAAGAGATGATGTTGGATAACGGTGCCAAGAAAATTGATGAAATCGAAAGACCAGAAATCTTATCACTTCTACCAGACTTGGGAGGGCAGAAGGTTTTGGAACTAGGTGCTGGTATTGGGTAAGCCAACTTATGTACATGTAGGCAAAGCTATAAAAAAAGGGTATACGGGCCCGATCAACCCATTTTTTTCTTCAAATTTCTACAAAACAACCCCTACATTTTTTACCAAAATGTGCCACAAATTTGATTTTTTTAAACCTAAAAACATTTATGAAAAAATAAAAATATGTGTTCCTAGAGAGGTTTCTTTAAATAATTTTGATGCAATTTCTGCATTTTTTACCCAAAACTTATTTTTCCTCCTTTTCCCGTAAAATAACCCCCTTAACTGACGAATTTGGCGCAAGCACTCCATTATCAATTTGGACAATTGTGTAGAATTGGCCCAAGCTGAAACACTTTGAGAGGGAACAGGTGCCAAATGTTTCAAACTGTGGCACAAATTTGATTTTTTTAAACCTAAAAACATTAATGAAAAAATAAAATATGTGTTTCTAGAGAGGTTTCTTTAGATAATTTTGATGCAATTTACCCAAAACTGATTTGTCCTCCTTTTTCCGTAAAATGTTGATAAATTTCATATCTTTAGGGTTAATAACCCCTTAACTAACGAATTTGGCGCAAGTGCTCCATTATCAATTTGGACTATTGTGTAGAATTGGCCTAAGCTCAAACACTGTGGAGGGAATAGGTGCCAAATGTTTCAAATTGTGGTAAATGATTTTGAAATATTTGCAAAGATTTTGGAACAATTGGAGCCATATTATATTCAGACTGCCCATTCAGCAGATGATACACATTTTATCAACCTTGAGATGTATTGCTTAAGACAAGCGTGTGCAACCTGCGGCCCGCGGCCCGCCGGCCTCTAATCTGCGGCCCGCGAAGCAATCCCAAAATTCCCATTGATGCGGCCCGTTTTAACCGGAACTCCCTAGGTTACACAAATGGCGGATTGATTAAGTGGTGTGCTCCCTTATAATTAGTAGGGTGATGCACTTAATAAATATAACTCGAGGCGTGATTGCGTGTTAATAAAATCCCTGGTTAAAATGGTGCTTGCAGCAGCAGCAGCGAGTAAAAAGAGGAAATTACATGAAGAGAAGCGGGTATTCCATCCTCACTTTTTTTTCCTAAGCTTCCCCTCCCCCTATTACTCCTCCTCCGGACGTGTTTTGGAATGTTTGACAATCACTGCGGCCCATGAAAGGATCTCAAAATCACAATGAGGCCCGCGTGGTAGTAAAGGTTGCACATGCTTGGCTTAGGACTTGGATCTAAATTTCAATGAATTAATTTGTATACGCTCTTTTTGCAGACGTTTCAGCGGTGAGTTGGCCAAGATGGCCAGTCATTTGACGGCGGTAGATTTCATGGAGCATTTTGTTGCTATGAACAAAGAGAAAAACGGTCAACATAGCAACATTGAATTTCTGCAAGCAGATGTCACCAAATTGGAACTACCAAATAACAGGTAAAATAGCAAAGATCTATATAAAGTCAGATAACCCCAAGGGGGGAGGGGGGGGGGGCAATCAACTTTTTTTGGGTAGGGGTGTGCCGCACAGAGTCTCAAAAAAGGGGGGGGGGGGGCTACAGAACTGAACTGAGTGGTTTTTATGATGATACATAGGGTCTTAGGAACTGATTTTTCCAAAAAAGTAGGTCTTGAGAACTGGCCTATAGTTCAATTTTGATTAGCAAGAACGCACATTTTCGATGTTTTTTTTCCGTTTTAGAACGCAAAAGAATTGGTGCTTTGGAACGCAACATTTCGCGATTTTTGAATTTTCAATCAAATTGGGGTCCTAAGAACTGATGCAGGCTCAAAAGGGGGTCATAAGAACTAACAGCAGAGGGTGAAAAAGGGGGTCTTCAGCGCGGCACATACCTATACCCTTTTCCAATGTCAGTGCCCCCCGGGCAGATAACCATTGTAGTTTTTCGTTACCCAAAATGTCTGAATCGACACAAACAGATAGTCGCTTTATAAAGAGTCTTATGACTACTGTTAAAGTGAAAACGTCCGCGCTAACATATATATTTCGTGCTTTTCACGCTTGAAGCCGCTAACGCGAAAATAATAACACACAAATGTATTTCTTTTGCGTATAGGTCTATACGTGATGGAGCTTCTAATCACGAATTAAAAAAACATGCAAACAAAATTGGCAAAGGGCGAACAATAAATTGTGCGAAAATTGCAATTTTACAGTGTTTGATTTTGGAAATAACCCAACCATAACGACGTCATTTCAATATTCCTACCATTCTTAAAGCAAATCAAGCAAATAATCTACTACCGCAAAGCAAACAATCAAGCAAACAAATGTTTATACTGACAGGAAACAATTGTGGTATATAATTTCTTAATATAAACTCCTCAAAAAGTTCAGAAACTTTTTTCAATCACCAATTTTCCGGATATTTCGTAATGTATTCATATTGTGTTTCCTCTCTATGAAAAGCTGATGTGTTCCTCTTTCCAACGATACCTCATTTGTAGCAATCACTTGTTTCAGTGCCCAGCAACTTGCTTGAGAACATTGGGAGGTCACAATCTGAATGTGCCAAAATTGCCACTATTTTATGCTCAAAAGAACAACTGTGTCATCTGATCACCGAAGTGTTACATTGATCTGACAATTACAGTGTTATAGAATGATGCTCCCACATCTGGGACTTTAAGTACACTATTTCCGTTTGTTGTTTCAGTATTGACTTCATTTTCTCCAACTGGTTGATGATGTATCTCACCGATGAGGAAGTACAAAAGTTGGCCCTCAACATGCTCCGCTGGGTGAAGGATGACGGCTTTGTCTTCTTCAGAGAGTCCTGCTTCCACCAGTCTGGTAACTATATCGATTGTATGTATCATTCATTGCATCGGGTCACATGTCATAGTTTTTTTATGTTTTGCTCTTAAATATTTTGTGAAAATATTGTTTATCTTTTCCATAGGAGTCGGAAGCGGGGGATGGGGAACGCAAGGTATATCCGCACCTTAAATTCTGATGTTTCAGCCGCCAATTATCTTTTCAGTTAATCCAATTAGAGATGTAGAATTATTTTTAATTTTTATACCAAACTTACAATAACAGCTATCTGTATTTCAAAATACTAGAAGAAGGTTTTCTAAACTAAAACTGCACTGTTGCTTTATGCAGGGATCAAAGAGCAGCTTGAACTCACCCTCCTCAAGTCTTCACCTCTCGTTCACCTTGTCAAAAAAATTGTAGGGTCAAGATTCACCATTGATTCACCTCTTGAAAACAAAAATTAGGTCAAGATTCACCAACCCGAAGAAATAGCTAGGTGAAGATTCACCATGCTGTATTTATTCATTACGTGAAGATTCACCTCGTATACAAAAAAGGGTGGTCAAGATTCACCATCGGTTCACCTTATGCATCAAGTGAACGGTATTTTATTTTCCGTAGTTTGGCACTAGAATTTATTTTCCAGTCTGAAAACATGGCGCACAATCGTGTATTTATAAAGCTCAGAGGGTGCGGGCCGACTCTTCTTCTTCGGATAAGTGCAGAATTCATTATTATAAATATAGTTGCACTGTGTATCCCTGGAACCTAGGAAAACATATGAGTGGGACTCGTGCGGGACTGGTGGGACTTGTCTATAGTTTGCCACTACTATAATCACTAATTTACGAAAATTGAAAATTTGTCGATAGCTCCGCTGTCTGATGGCATTTTTCAGAAAAATGCCATCGAAAACTTGAGTTTAGAAAACAAACATTAAAAATATATTGGTAGTTTTCGATGGCATTTTTCTGGAAAATGCCATCAGACGGCGGAGCTATCGACACATTTTCAGCAGTAAACTTTAGAAAACAAACATAAATATTGACGTCAGACGGCGGAGCTATCGACAAATTTACAGACATGCTGAAAATTTGTCGATAGCTCCGCCGTCTGATGGCATTTTTCAGAAAAATGCCATCGAAAACTCAACATTTTCAGCAGTAAACTTTAGAAAACAAGCATAAATATTGACGTCAGACGGCGGAGCTATCAACAAATTTACAGACATGTTGAAAATTTGTCGATAGCTCCACTGTCTGATGGCATTTTAGAAAACAAACATTAAAAATATATTGGTAGTTTTCGATGGCATTTTTCTGGAAAATGTCATCAGACAGCGGAGCTACCGACAAATTTTCAGCAGTAAACTTTAGAAAACAAACATAAATATTGACGTCAGACGGCGAAGCTATCGACAAATTTACAGACATGCTGAAAATTTGTCGATAGCTCTGCCGTCTGATGGCAAATTTCAGAAAAATGCCATCGAAAACTCAAAATTTTCAGCAGTAAACTTTAGAAAACAAGCATAAATATTGACGTCAGACGGCGGAGCTATCAACAAATTTACAGACATGTTGAAAATTTGTCAATAGCTCCACCGTCTGATGGCATTTTAGAAAACAAACATTAAAAATATATTGGTAGTTTTCGATGGCATTTTTCTGGAAAATACCATCAGACGGCGGAGCTATCGACAATTTTTCAGCAGTAAACTTTAGAAAACAAACATAAATATTGAAGTCAGACGGCGGAGCTATCGACAAATTTACAGACATGCTGAAAATTTGTCGATAGCTCCGCCGTCTGATGGCATTTTTCAGAAAAATGCCATCGAAAACTCAACATTTTCAGCAGTAAACTTTAGAAAACAAGCATAAATATTGACGGCGGAGCTATCAACAAATGTACAGACATGCTGAAAATTTGTCGATAGCTCCGCCGTCTGATGGCATTTTTCAGAAAAATGCCATCGAAAACTCAAAATTTTCAGCAGTAAACTTAAGAAAACAAACATTAAAAAAATTGGTAGTTTTCGATGGCATTTTTCTGGAAAATGCCATCAGACGGTGGAGCTATCGACAAATTTTCAGCAGTCAACTTTAGAAAACAAGCACAAATATTGACGTCAGACGGCGGAGCTATCGACAATAGTTTTCTAAACTCAAGTTTAGAAAACAAACATTAAAATATATTGACAGTTTTTATGATGGCATTTTTCTGGAAAATGCCATCAGACGGCGGAGCTATCGACAAATTATCAGCAGTAAACTTTAAAAAACAAACATAAATATTGACGTCAGACGGCGGAGCTATCGAAACATTTACAGACATCCTGAAAATTTGTCGATAGCTCCGCCGTCTGATGGAATTTTTCAGAAAAATGCCATCGAAAACTCAAGTTTAGAAAACAAACATTAAAAAAATTGGTAGTTTTCGATGGCATTTTTCTGGAAAATGCCATCAGACGGTGGAGCTATCGACAAATTTTCAGCAGTCAACTTTAGAAAACAAGCACAAATATTGACGTCAGACGGCGGAGCTATCGACAATAGTTTTCTAAACTCAAGTTTAGAAAACAAACATTAAAATATATTGACAGTTTTCGATGGCATTTTTCGGGAAAATGCCATCAGACGGCGGAGCTATCGACAAATTTTCAGCAGTCAACTTTAGAAAACAAGCACACATATTGACGTCAGACGGCGGAGCTATCGACAATAGTTTTCTAAACTCAAGTTTAGAAAACAAACATTAAAATATATTGACAGTTTTCGATGGCATTTTTCTGGAAAATGCCATCAGACGGCGGAGCTATCGACAAATTTTCAGTAGTAAACTTTAAAAAACAAACATAAATATTGACGTCAGACGGCGGAGCTATCACCTGAGCGCACAAAATAATCATTACCCCTCGGTTCAAGGGCTTTTCGCGCGCAACAAAATTAGCCTGACTTCCCGTACCAATTATACTCATATCGGCGTCCCAGCGTGTTTGCCGAATAAACACCCCCTATAGTAAATCTAAGAGTCCAAGGTTTGTGTCAAAGGTCAACAAATTATCTCTTTTGCATGCCCTATCGCGGTCGTTTCTACACAATAAAATACCCGATTTCGATTGAGAACATCGCTACAGAGACTGTTTGTAGCCCATTTTGATCAAAGCAAAAGACCCCCTAACTTCCGTGTTGTTCACCACATGTGCTATTATTATAGATCGTCGTTTGACTTTGGCGAAAAACCATTCAGAAAAGGACTATAATTAAGTGACGAAAGTACACGAAACTTCAGAATTCATTAGATAACATGAATCCAAACCTTAGTCCGTTATTCCTCAAAATCATAAATGTTGCTCGTTTTCATAAAAATTGGTTCGAAAGTTGGTGTCCGATTGTGACGGGATGTTGGTCAAAATTCGGAAGCTTTGTAATTAATCAAATGACAGATGGATGAATAAATAAATCATAAAGCTTCACCTCTGGGAGTGAAGATACGACGCTCATTCGACATTGCCGATTTTCGTGTTCGACACAGTTTCACTCGGTAAAAAGAAACGTGCGTTCAAGATTCACCATGCTTCAAATAAAACTAGATGAAGATTCACTATGTCGGAAAATAAAGACGGTAAAGATTCACCTTTCCCAAAATATTTGTATCTAAAGATTCGACGTCGAGATGGTGTCGAATCTTTGACGACCCTTGAGGAGGGTGAGTTCAAGCTGCTCTTTGATCCCTGCATTAACGTGTAATATGAGCTTAATGAAGTGAAGGGAGTGAGAGAGGGAGAAAGCAAGTGAGGAGAATTAAGGTTTTCCATGGTGATTCATTTTTGGGATACCCTCGCTACGCTCGGGTCCCTGCTAGATGAGCAAATGAGATTCATGAGTTGTAACTTGAGTTCATGAGTTGTCAATTGCTGGAAAACTTGAGTTCATGCGTTGTAAATAAACTCCGGTGGAATATAATTATAAAACACACGGCGCCACAGACAGTATGGGAAACTCGGCACTTGATAGGCAGTACGCATACTTTTATGGAGAGCCGGAGTGAGTGAGTGTGAGTGGGAAACAAGCAATAACAAGGGAGATAATAAAACGATAACAACAGTACATAGGCAAAGAATTGCTGTGCACTAAAAACAAATAACAATAAAGCATGGATACAAGCACTGGGACAAGCAATACAAACAAAATAAATAACGTTATAAGAACTTTTAACAATATCACATTTCTATCAATTATTTGTTGCCAGGGATCTCAAATCAATGCCTCTTTTGCCATTTTTCTTCTATCATGCAATACGGTCTTTCACGGTTTCACTTGCTCAGATGTTGCTGACATGAAACGAAACTAACTTTTAACAGGTTATGGTTAACAGACAACTTAACGCTCTATCTTCAGTATCGATTGTCTGTATGTATAGCTTCCCATGTACTTCATAGGAAGCTTTACATTAAAGGCATGTTATGCAATCTTTCTCATGGAACACAACGAACTGTACACAAGTGAACACACACCCCTACGGAATGTTTTATGATGGAAATTGAAAGAATATGTTACAAAATTCCTTAAATTTGAAGCAGATTTCCATTATGATTTAGTCAACGTTCTGTGATAGGTTTTTATAGAAAATATATTGATTGATGAGTCCAGGAAAGTCTTTCCTGATAGTTAAACTTCACCATAGCCATTTTAGCTATAGAGTGGCCATTTTAATATTGATAAATGCATATATTAAAAGTGCTGTAATTAACATAATACAAAACCTGGAGCATGAAAGACTTTGATACATAACTTGATAAATGGACATCTTGTTGGATTAGTCAATTCTGTTCCAACTTTCCAGGGCATGAACTCCTAATAAGCAACAATATATATCTTATTAGCTAGCAGACAGTCATACTGATACTTAGGTCACTATAAGCGATCCAAGTCGTTCCCCATGGCATTTTTATGTCATTCTTTATTTAAATGAATGCAATTAAGGAAGCGGCAACAGCACGCGCCTTGCCAACATTCGGGACAGGTTGCATCAAGTCGCACGGCCCAAATCGCTGTAGTTGGCTTCGATCAAACTTGTGCGCGAGCTCTAGCATAAATGACCAAAAATATCTGGAATTCGGACATAACCTGCAAGTGAATTGAGATATTTGTGGGTATGAATCCTACTGTATTTGCAAATCTTGAACAATATTATTCTCGCTATGTCTGCATGGGAAAAATCTTAATAGGTACAGTGATATAGTGTTCAGGGACTTTGTGCATATGGCTCATTCCATGAAGTTGGGGCATTTGTTAAAATAGCAGAATTTGGTACTTTAGGCAGCTTATAAACTGTTTTAATCTATGTGTATATCAAAAAAAATTAGTGTCCAAAAACAGTACTAGGTTATAGTATTGAGCCATGAAAAAAAATAAAAAATCAACCCTTCCTTGAAGAAAAATAAAATAAAAAATGAGGTGGTGTCCAAGACCATTTTTGCTAAAAAACGTGACATGGAAAACACAACAATTAATATGAGTTTTATGTAAGCAAAACTATCATAGAATTGCTTGGAAATCGATTTGATTAATAAAAGATACATGTATTCATAGTTTACTGACCAAAACACCTCGTCACGCTGGACTGATTTTTCACCCAAGCAACATGAAAATTGCCTTTCCGATGCTACGCACGGTGTCCACAAAATATACACGTGTAGCATCGGGAGTTTTCATTGCTGAATGGGGGTAGTTCTCTATCATACATTTTTTAAATATTTTCCAAAATTAAGAGCATTTATCAATTGAAAACTATTGCAAATGAGAATAAATTTCATGAAGACCATTCCATATATTCATGAAAAAGTATACCGTGCCGTGTGCATGGTGTCCTAACCATAAAATGTAGCATCGTGATAAACATCCTATGCAATTTGTGGGAATCCCCCCCTGGAGATAAATAAAACATTCCATATTTCTTTTCGTAAGGATAGAGGTCAATAGCTATCAGGTTTGTTTGGAATTTGCCACACGCGGGCTAGTTTTATCAAGGTTTCAGTCGCTGATGTCCCGTTGTAGCATCGGGACTTTTATGTAGCATCAAAATGTAAACATTGGATAGTTTTGTGAATGGTAAGTGTGATTGTAATTATTTCTTAATGTTGCTTTTATGTCTGTATTTATTAATACATTTTTATTGAAAGGGAAACACTGAATCATAATTTCTTTTCATGTTATGATATTAATTTTGAGTCACGGACGCCATAATAATTTGGCGTCCATGTAGCATCGGGCATAGCATGGGCAATATTTTGCATTGGGTATCGATATAGTTCGTTGAAATTGTATTTTTTTTTTAGAATCACATCATTAATAAACTTTGAAGTTAATAATGAATTAGTTTTTGCTCTTTTAATGCTAATAATATAGCTTACCAATACGATGCTACATGGACACCATGTCCATGTAGCATTTCATAACATTTGCCTAATTAGACTAAAACAATTACCCCATTCGAAATTATCCATCACCCAAAACATTCAAAACATTGCCTACATTTTACTACACTTTACAGAAAAAAGGCATATTATGAGAGATGTATATCTAATGAAATATATTAATACACAATGCTACATGGACACCATTTCCATTAGCATTTCACTGAATTCACAATAAACATTCCATTATTTTAGTTTTATTTACTATAAATAAAACAAATAATTGTAAATCATTTAAGTTCTCTATCCTTTGCTATTCTTTTTCATGTTAAATGAATAATAAATAAAATACTCCAGCATGATTTTAATATAAATATTTTCCTGCAACATAAAAAGTGCAACATGAATAAATAATCTACTCCAATATCAATACACAATGTTCCATGAAGATACTAAGCCATAGGGTTTATTTTGTTTTGCTTTGCAGGTTCTTGACATTAATTCAGAAGACAGTTCTATCGTCCTGGAATTTATGGAGATGAAGACAAGGAACCCATCATTTTCAAAAACTAGTACCTTTCCAAAGTAATCCATCATGGCAATTAAATTATTTTTTTGCAAACTGACTTTTTAAGTGATCAAACTTTTCAATCATCTTTATCAATAATAGAGGATGATTCAATCAGAAACGAGCAAAGAGACTAAGATCACAAAGGGTACTTTAAGAACAACACTGCATGAAGTTTGTTTCAGTGGACATCTTAAGTTTCTTTGATCAATGGTGTATTGTTATTGTGTAATTGTAAGAAATGGTGTATGTGTATCATAGGTAATTATGTTTTATGCTTCATGGCAGGTTATCTTTTTGTGTAATTTGTAGTTTTACAATCCATGTTATTAATTTTATCGTGTGCTTATAACATAAAAAGTTAACATCATAGTACATCCTCTCTATTGATCTGAAAAAGATGCACCTGTTCAAGCTGTTCCAAATATTTTAGGGCACGGTGTCCATGTAGCATCGTAATACTTAAGTACACAGAAAAGGTAAATTTTACATGAACAGTGTTTAGATAAATTTCAAGCATTCACTCTGGTGTATCTACTTGATATGATGAACAAGTAGACAAACCATTCACACTCAAATAATTGTAACAGTATGAATAGTCTTATTATTAACAATGTTACAAGACGCGGTGTCCATGTAGCATCGGTAGTGCATTTTATAACATTATACAGGTAAATAATACTTCATATACTTACTTTATGACTATAATGTAATCAATGTGCATGGTTTATAGAGTACTTTACATCAAACAAATATTGATATGTACTTTATTTAAATTAATTATACAAATTGCAAAATAAAGAGTCACTTTTCAATGAGTTTTTACATAAAACAGTTAATCTACGATGTCTTGTTCGTTAAGTTATGTTCAACCTAGACGAATCTGGTTTCTTTTCATGTATTTGTGGTTCCAAGTAGTTAATTGAGGTATAGAAACTTGGCCCACATCTTAAGCTAATTTATTAGAAAATGATATGGAAATGGGAAATGGTGTCCATGTAGCATCAGGATTTTTGGAAATGTCATCCAACTGTTGAACATGTGCGGTTATTTTACACCAAATGTTACATTAAAATAAAAAGTTCTACATTGGACTTTGGTAAATGTAGAACCTAAAAAAGAAGAAAGAGTTGGAAAATATCCATTTTGAAAATTTCACTTGGATGTCACATAATATGCCCCAACTTCATGGAATGAGCCATATAGAAAGTGTAGCATTGTATCGATAATGGTATAATAACTTAACTGTTTGAAATTCATGTCGACTGAAGACTCGCCTGTTTCCTATTTAATTGTTCTTTCTGTATACATGTAGTACTAGGTTTTTTATTGGTATATTTTTTGTTGATTGTACTTATTTGTTTGTTTATCTGCCAGCACCGTGATCTAAATGAAATAGCGCTTTAGTGAGTATTTGCAGTATACCTGCCTTTTGGACTGTGCATAGGTTTGGGCCAAAGAATATTTCGTATGCGGACTAGCATGCTTATAATTGGCATCTCTACAGTGCAAACAGGGCTTTCCCCCAGAACAAGCAGTGCCAAATATCGTGTTGAAGTACAGTAATAAACAGCTGAAGGTCATCTGACTTTACCTTCTAATACATGATGTAGATTGGGATAGGCATAACGTGGCTAAATTAATGAAAAAAGAGGTTTAATCCCAACTAAGAGTTACGTATGTGTTATTAAAAAAATGAACAGTCTTAAGCAAAAACAAGAGAGAACTGAATCAAATGTAACATCAATTGTATTACTTGCAGCAGGATTTTCGTAAATACCATTGATCGGTTAGCAATGTTATATAGTCCAGTGGCGTAGCCAAAGGGGGCGATCGCCCCCCCCCCCCCCCCCCAATATTGAGATTGGCACTGTCGGTTCATTTGACCAGAGGAATCATGGAATTATGATGGTCAAAAGTACACAGATAAAAGTCACCTAAATGCATTCTTTGGTACAAGCTTGTTTACAGCCAAAATGTACCTCAATTGGGCCAAAAAAAGGTGTAAAGTCAAAACAAAAAAAAAGAAGTTTTCTGGCCCCCAATATGAATAACCTAGCTACGCCACTGTTATAGTCCTCTCGTTGCGATGTAATGTTGATGGGAACCAGTAGACACTAGTGACAGAACCCACTGGTCTTATGATGAAAGTGAAGCATGCTGGTGTTGCTTAAGGGGGGACTTAAGGAAGTTTTTGATTTGATTTTTTGAATTTTGTGAGTGCTGTAATTATTGAAGTATTTATCAAATGCATATAAAAGCATACATTTTTGGAAAGGAAAATGCATCAGAGAATCCAAATGTGGCGTCAATTTTGACCAAAAAAGTAGATTTTTTGAGAAAATCACAAAATTCACTTTTTTGACCCAATTTTTTTTAAACAAAGCTAAAAAATGACCAAATCACTTGATGATGATAAAAAGACACTTATAAAGGGACGATTTTTTTTTTTTTAACCTAATCTAATATTTTTGAAAATTTTGACCAAAAGGTGCCAAAAAACGTGAAAAATTGATTTTTTTTTTTTTTTAACACTTTTTTGTCAAAATATTGGATTAGGTTAAAAAAATAAAATCGTCCCTTCATTAGTGTCTTAACATCATCATCAAGTAATTTGGGCATTTTTAACTCAAAATTATGTTTGTTAGCTTTGTTAAAAAAAAATGGGTCAAAAAAGTTTTCTCAAAAAATCTACATTTTTGGTCAAAATTGATGCAAAATTTGGATTCTCTGATCCATTTCCTTTCAAAAAAAGTATACTTTTATATACATTTGAGTCATAGTTCAATAATTACAGCACTAACAAAATTCAACAAAAAAATTCCTTAAGTCCCCCCTTAAGAATTTTTTTTTTGGTATGGGCACAACAGACAGTCAACCCATAATGATACTGATTGGTGTTTTTTTTTTCCCGCTGATTCTTAACAACACCGGTCAGAGGTCAAAGGTTATTTTAGGAGCAGTTTATGACATGTGATTGGATCATTGAATGATGTGTTTGTCTTCCACTATCATCCCTACCATTTCTTTTGGTATTTGTTGCTCGACATTGTCAATGCTGCTTTTCGCTTTTTGTGGATCTTGGCTTTAGTCCAATGTATCACTCTGTCTTTTGCAAAGCTGCGTTTCATCTTTTGCTGCTCTTGATTATGGTTATTATAATTATGCTTTCTTTGCTTGTTAAAATCTGAATTTTTGGAGCTAAAAAATTATCCACTGGCAAATATTGCCCTCTTTGTATATATAATATTGCACCTATCAAATTTGATTGGCCACTATTATATACGCTAGGCTTTATTGCTGCATTTCATGCTTAGATGCAAAGCTGCTTATCATCTTTTGCTGCTCTTGATTATGGTTATAATTATGCTTTCTTCGCTTGTTAAAATCTGAATTTTTGGAGCCAATTTTCCCTGGCAAATATTGCCCTCTTTGTATATTGCACTTATCAAATTTGATTGGCCACTATATACGCTAGGCTTTTCAATTTTATAGCTGCATTTCATGCTTAGACTGTTAAAATAGTCTTAAAATTAGATATGTACCTGCATTTCATGCTAAGACTGTTAAAATATAATTCCCATTATGTGTGCATTTGTCATTTTGTATGCTGTTGCATTTTTATATTAGTCGAGAAACGACTAATATACTGTATTCGTCCTGTTTCTTTCTTCTTCTTATATTAGTCGAGAAACGACTAATATACTGTTTTCGTCCTGTTTCTTCTTCTTTCTTCTTCTTTCTTCTTCTTCTGTCATGGGACCTATAGCTCCGTAACCATTGACCCGATTTTGACCATATTTGGTCATAAGAACCCTTATGTGCACCACTACTCAGGTTGTAAAGCATAAGGGGTCAAAGGTCACACAGGGGTCACTAGGGGCCAAAACGTGATTTTCACTTAAAACGCATTTGCAATTAAGTGAAATGACCTAGGATCTTCAGAATTGGTCAACATGTTCCTTTTGACCGTACGCATGTACAATAGTTCGGTTTTTAAAATCAAAAAATATTTGGGGTCACTAGGGGTCAAAATGTAAATTTTTCGTCATTCACTCAAAATGCTACTTGTCCAAGAGGAAATGACCTATGATTGTCAGAATTAGTCAAAAGATTCCTCTCATCCATGTTCATATAGGGTCCTTCTCCACTAAAAGTGACATGTCACACGGGGTCACTAGAGGTCATTGAACTATACAAGTGAAAATCTTAAGACATGCTCCGATTTTGACGGGACTACTTTTTGTTTGTGCGCATTAATCAGCCAAGCAAAAAAGTCAATTACAAGTTTTAGGTCAGAGGTCAAGAAAAGGTCAATAGGGGTCAAAATGTACATTTTCACTCCTCGCACTCAAAATACTACTTGTCCAAGAGATAATGACCTATGATTGTCAGAATTGGTCAAAAGATTCCTCTTATCCATGTCCATATAGGGTCCTTCTCCACTAAAAGTGACATGTCACACGGGGTCACTAGAGGTCATTGAACTTTACAGGTGAAAATCTTAAAACATGCTCCGATTTTGACGGGACTACCTTTTTCTTGTGCGCATTGATCAGCCAAGCAAAAAAGTCAATTACAAGTTTTGGGTCAGAGGTCAAGAAAAGGTCACTAGGGGTTCAACTGTATTTATTTACTCCATTTACCACTCGAAGGGGTTAACATGTAACACACCCGACTAATATTCGTGATCTCCGATCACAGGTCATGTCTAGTTCTTCTTTCTCCTGTCATGGGACCTATAGCTTTGTAACCATTGACCCGATTTTGACCATATTTGGTCATAAGAACCCTTATGTGCACCACTACTCAGGTTGAAAAGCATAAGGGTCAAAGGTCACACAGGGGTCACTAGGGGTCAAAACGTGATTTTCACTTAAAACGCATTTCCAATTTAGTGAAATGACCTAGGATCGTCAAAATTGGTCCACATATTCCTTTTGACCGTACACATGTACAAAAGAACGGTTTTTAAAATTAAAAATCATTTGGGGTCACTAGGGGTCAAAATGTAAATTTTACTCCATTCACTCAAAACCCTACTTGTCCGAGGGAAAATGACTGATGATACTCAGAATTGGTCAAAAGATTCCTGGGATCAATGTTCATATAGGGTCCTTCCACACTAAAAGTGACATGTCAAACAGGGTCACTAGGGGTCATTGAAGTTTACAGGGGGAAAATATAACGCATGCTCCGATTTTGACCGGGTTTCTTTTATTTTGTGGGCATTGATGAGACAAGAACAAAAGTCAATCATACCGTTAAGATCAAAGGTCAAGAAAAGGTCACTAGGGGTCAAAATGTACATTTTCACTCCTCGCACTCAAAATACTACTTGTCCAAGAGATAATGACCTATAATTGTCAGAATTGGTCAAAAGATTCCTCTGATCCATGTCCATATAGGGTCCTTCTCCACTAAAAGTGACATGTCACACGAGGTCACTAGAGGTCATTGAACTATACAGGTGAAAATCTTAAGACATGCTCCGATTTTGACGGGACTACTTTTTCCTTGTGCGCATTGATCAGCCAAGCAAAAAGGTCAATTACAAGTTTTGGGTCAGAGGTCAAGAAAAGGTCACTAGGGGTCAAAACGTGATTTTCACTAAAAACGCATTTGCAATTTAGTGAAATGACCTAGGATCGTCAAAAAATATTTGGGGTCACTAGAGGTCAAAATGTAAATTTTCACTCCATTCACTCAAAATGCTACTTGTCCGAGAGGAAATGACCTATGATTGTCAGAATTAGTCAAAAGATTCCTCTCATCCATGTTCATATAGGGTCCTTCTCCACTAAAAGTGACATGTCACACGGGGTCACTAGAGGTCATTGAACTTTACAGGTGAAAATCTTAAAACATGCTCCGATTTTGACGGGAATACCTTTTTCTCAGCCAAGCAAAAAAGTCAATTACAAGTTTTGGGTCAGAGGTCAAGAAAAGGTCACTAGGGGTTCAACTGTATTTATTTACTCCATTTACCACTCGAAGGGGTTAACATGTAACACACTCGACTAATATTCGTGATCTCCGATCACAGTCCATGTCTAGTTATAGTTGCATTTCACGCGTATATAATTACCCATCATGTATGCATTTGACTGAGTAGTAAGTATGAGTCATTTGTATAGTTCCATAGCTTTTACTATTAATGTATACATTATAAATTCTCTTTGTGTGTTTGTCTTACTTATCAGTCAATTTTTCACAAAGATTTGATTTGATTTAGCTGTCCGTTTTGTCTGTGCATAAGGCGAGAGAAAAAGTTGTGTGGTTGTCTTCCCGCCTGTTCCTAATTTTCAAAACTGAAACAAGAAAAGTTGTTTCTGTGCAATAAAGAACTTACCCATACATTCCAAATTCAAGACACAAATTGCATTTTGTGTGACTTGGAATTTTCCAACCAAGATAATTTTGAAAACATTAATCAAGTGTCAAGTGGTTAGATATATCTTCATGATGGTTCATATTTGGATCCTTCATAAAATAGTTGTGATGGGGATTTATTTTTTAATAATACTTTCCATCATGGCTTTGTATCAGAAAACACCATCACAACTGGTTAGATATAATTATGCTTGACATCTTCATTTTTCTCATCCATATATATTAATTTTACTTTATAAAAAGATTGTCACTTTTGAAACTGGACCCACGACCATCGAAATGACAATAACTCCGCTCCGCAACATCGTATCTCATCGATCGAGGTGTCAAAATACGCAGAACAATATTATACACTTGGTTATTTGCTTCGATTAATGCATACCCTTTCGAGCCGTTATATATTGGATCATTTCTAAGTGTTTCGATACTTTTTGTGAGCAGTTTATATTAATTTTACTTGATATATGTCTTGTGTTTGGTTAGTTATCAACCATCAATTGACACTAAAAAATTCATGCCTATCCAGTCCACTCCTGCGTTATATGGGAGGAATGAACAACAACCAATTTCATTTTAAGTTCCCATTCCCTATTTGTAAGGAAGGAATAGAAGGTAACTAAACTGCTCACAAAAAGTATCGAAACACTTAGAAATGATCCAATATATAACGGCTCGAAAGGGTGCATTAATCGAAGGAAATAACCAAGTGCATAATTTTGTTCTGCGTATTTTGACACCTCGATCGATGAGATACGATGTTGCGGAGCAGAGTTATTGTCATTTCAATGGTCGTGGGTCCAGTTTCAAAAGTGACAATCATCCTATAGAAACGGGTTTGCATTACTGTTTGGAATGATCAGATTCGTGATTTTCAATAGGGATGAGTGTCACTTTTGAAACTGGACCCACGATCATTGAAATGACAATAACTCCGCTCCGCAACATCGTATCTCAACGATCGAGGTGTCAAAATACGAAGAACAAAATTATGCACTTGGTTATTTGCTTCGATTAATGCATACCTTTTTGAGCCGCTATATATTGGATCATTTCTAAGTGTTTCGATACTTTTTGTGAGCAGTTTATATACAATTACAGTTTGAGACCAATTTGTGCATTCTAGCTTCATGATTTGTGATGTCAATGTTAAAGATAGGTGTTCCGATTGCTGGCCAAATTTTTAATTTTATGTTTTCTATTTAATATGAAGGGTCATCCTTTAAATATACGTATTCCAAAGTCTGAGTTGCAAAACTTCAATGGTTCTTATTTTAGAAGCACAAGGTGACATGAAATTTGCCCACTGAGTAGTACACAAACTGGCCGGTTGGCAAACCACTTTTGACAGTAATTCACTGCATTTTGGCCTATGTATAACATTTTAATGGAACATATCTTGCACCAACAATTTTACAGACATAATGAGAAAAATCTGTCGTTTTTTCAGATATCAAAATATTTTGATGAAGAGAAAAAAGCTAAAGTAATCGGAACATCCACCCTTAATGTTGTCTTCCTTAGGCTGCATTATTGCCAACTCAGTGGTTAAAGCTGTGTTACTGAGCTCCTTTTGACCATTGCACTGTGCCCCCCCCCCCTAAACGGTGTCGCAGCCTGCAAAAAGTGTTGCTACTATACTTTTTGTTGTGGGCCGTGGCTTAGACGGCACTTGCAACTCTGTGGCTAGGCTGTGGAATTGTGCTCCTTTTGACCATTGCGATGTGGCCCCCCAACACGGGTGCCGCTGTCTGGGTCAACGCAGGTCACTGCATGCTATGGCAGCCAGCACTGTGTGGCAAAATAGGAGAATGTCAGCGCTAACGCAATGCATCGCAGCCTGTCACAATAGCGGTATAGAACTGTTGAATACTTTTTAACTCCATTGCTATATTAACGCAACGCACAAAATATAAGGTCTAGCATGACTAAAGGAGCTTTAGGCTGTATCAAAATTTCAAGTACTAATATTAGGGGAAAAAAAGAAAGTTATTGAATCATCTCTCTATTGTCCTGAGACAGGACAATATTATTTGTATTATTTGATAGAATCATCTCTCTATGTATGTATACATTGTGGTACATTTACAGGGGATAAAGGTCGTAAATTCAACCCTACCGTTTATCGCAGTCCGGCCTTCTACAATGCAATATTTCTAGGAGTATCTCACACTGAAGACTCTGCTGATACAACAGCAGCAAAGAATAATGTGGGATTTGACTTGATCTTCAATAGAAGTATTCAAAGCTATGTAGAGGTAATTATCAGTCATTTGAGTTCCGTAATATGTTTTTCATGCCAAGGATTTTTGTGAAGGTTTTTTCTCAATTTTAATTCTGATAAAATTATGAGTCTTAAAATTGAAGCAAAGAACTTTATAATTTATCCATTTGATGGGAGGGGAAAAGATGACATTAGCACGGATTGCATCATAAATTATCGTGCAAAACTGTGATGCGCTGGCATTATAGCTACATACAGTACACCATCAAAGGACAGAATGGTGGCCCGGGAGCTGAAATGCTAAGCAAAAAAATGTGATGGGAGATACATGTAGCTGTCAGAAGTCATGTTAGAAATCATGCTTCTTACCCTTTAGGGTTGGAATTTTGAAAAATTAACGGAAAAAGTGTACTTTACGTCCCAGATACTGGTATACCGGTATCGTTCAACACTGGAACATAAAAGTTGCCAGTATCGGGGACAATACTGGTACACTTGATAACAGTGAGATTTGTCCCAGTATTGAACGAAACAGGTACATAATTATTTTATATGTGCCAGTATCGAACGATACTGGAACAATGACTGATACAAAGTTCCAGTTTCGGCCGATACTAGTACAGTCCAGAACCTGGGACCTAAAGTACAATCTTTCCAAAATAACTTTACCAAATGAAATTGTAAAGATTCCCCTTTCAGTTTTTGAAAACACTCAATTTTTGATATTTTGACCCCTCTGCAGGTATTTTCACAGATCTATTTTCACCCATATCTTAAAATAATATTTCCAAACATCCGACCAGATCTGCTAGGGCGCATGCATTACATAAATATATGATAATGAGTTGTAGTAAAGAGCACAACAAGAATGGAAAGAGCAATGTGAAACACAAGACCATCAAAAAAGATTCTTTGACCTACCCCAGCATGCTTAGCTTTTCACCAAAACAAACAGTGCCAAACATGTGCTGAAGTAATTAACAGCTGGGGGTCGTCTGGACTTCCACCTTCTAATACCTGGTAGAGATAGGCATAACTTTGCTAATATATGAAAAATAAGTTGAATCCCTACTAAAACATGCATACGTGTTATTCCAAAAATCAAGGGTCTTTATAAGAAAAACAAGAGAGGACTGAATTGAAGTCACATCAATTGTACTACTTGTAGAAGGATTTCCTTAAAGACCCTCGTTTGACCCAATTATAAGCCTTTTATTATAGTGTAATGTCAATGGGAACCAGTAGACACTAGTGGCAGAAATCAGTGGTCATGTGATGAAAATTATGCATGCTGGTGTTGCTCAAGAAATCTTCTTTGCTAGACCATAAACTACTTTGGCAGCATATAAGGTGCAATTCCTAAACAGGTGGAGAACCGTCACATTATTATATTAGTGTTATATTTTCTTTTTATCAAATATTTCCTAATAGTTGAAAGACAACCAGAATCAGTACTGCTGGATGCTGCAAAAGAAACGCCGGGACACTGTCGCCAATTATGGCCACGAAACATTCCAAAAGTTTCTGGATAATCAGCAATATTCCCATAACAGTATTCTACGCTATGAAAAAGTGTTTGGAGAGGGATATGTGAGCACTGGTGGACCAGAAACCACACAGGTATGGATGGCATTTGAAACGTACAATAGTAGGGTTTGTTAAGAAATGAAACTATAAGTATTCTTTCAGACAATTTCTTTTTTTTAAAGAATCTTGTTCTAGTTAAATTTTGATGGTAAATGAAATGCGTACTTCCAATTTTGGGACCATTATTTTTCAGAATATTTGATGTGATCAAGCTGAATGAGTCGGATGTCGGGGTTATTGATTTTGAGATATAGGTGGCAATACGATTTTAGTGGGGTTTTGACCATACTGTAGCATTTTCCACCTGTGGTGGACAAACATCACAATACTGCCAGCATGCGACTCATTTCGCTTGATCATGTCAGATAATATGTTCTTACGTCTTATGTTATTCAACAGATCTATAGATAAATGGGTTTTTCAATCAAAAACTCATCTGTATCAAAGAATTTTTTGGTTCAAGTTTTCACTCATCAATTCAATGTTTTTAAGTCTCACCAAGAGTTTTAAGATTATGGTGAGGAAAATGTGTTCATGAATATTATCTTAAATTCCAAGTGGGTAAAAAGCTTGCATCATGCATATGGTTAAGGCTATAATTTGGCTTCATCTATAATTTGGCTTGATTTTTCAGAGTTTTGTCACCATGTTGAATCTCGAGGCTGGTCAGAGGATACTGGACGTTGGTTGCGGTATAGGCGGAGGTGATTTTTACATGGCCCAGGTAAACTAAAAATAATAGTAGATAAAAACAGTTTTACAGAGACAGCCTAAACTAAATGTTCCCATGTACAGTCCTCAAAAAAGTAACTTACTACGTGTAGGTAACACTAGGAAAAGCCAAAATCCACAAAGTACCCCTTTCGGTCTACAACAGTCAACAACCATCCACACATGGCCCACAAGCCTCCACAAAACATGAAAATCAATCCACCTAGTGGATTCATGGCTTTTACAAAATCAACAACCCTCCACAAACCTCAACACCCATCAACAAACGGTCAACAACCCTCCACACCCAGTCCACAAAGATCCACATAGAGAGTACAACAATAGTTTGACCAATTAGTAGCAGACACTATGTAAGTACCCTGTCTGGGACGGTGGAGTTTCTTTTGTTGCATGACGGTGATGGTCAATATTGACTGTGTTTGCACAACTCAGTGACAAATATTATCAATGTTACTGACAAGGTGGTTTAGTAGCCCAATTGGATAAATGTTAGCAAGAATTGCCAACCTTTTTTCTAACACCGACACCAATATGGCAGAGAAATTATTTAGGTTATTGTCTTTTATATTTGGATTGTATAACAACATTTTGGAATTGGATGGTCAACTTGATGTAATAAAAATGTCACTCTGGACATATAATCTTCTTCATCTTCTATTTTATTTTGTATTTAAATTATTAATAAATTAATGTAAAAGCTGAATGCAAACTGCTTATCCACAAAAATAGCCTGTGTAAGTAAATGTAATAAATATAAGAGGACCTGACGTTTCGATTCTAACAGAATCTTTATCGAAGGTAAAATGACAGAATACAACATTACACAACATATATATAGACAGAGGAACAACAATTTAACAACAATTTTGTGTGTGTTTATCAGCATAATTCCATAATATCAGTCTATCTTAATATTTTAGGTTGCCTTTCTTTTGAGTTTAATCATAAATACTGGAGAGGAATTATTTATGGTTTAATACAATGTTGTATTTATTAGAACATACGCTTTTACAACAGCGGCACACATCTTTAAAAACGGTGCGTTCTTTTACAAAAATAACACCTTCAATTTTACTCATGTTTGGGGTGGATGATAAAGTTTAGTTTAGTTTAGTTTTTATTTGGCATCACATTGCTAATTAAACCCATACAGATGTTGATAGTATTTGTTTAGAATGTAAGCCTATTGAGGATGTTATTTGTAATCACAATGAATTGATTGGCTTTTTATATTAACCTTTATTACATTCCCTGTGGTCTAGTGGATTAACCTATCGCTGCGAATGTGGGAGGGACCGGGTTCGAGACAGTGTATTTTTAATTTAAGGTCTTTGTTAATTTAATTCTCGCCAGTTTGTCTGTGTCTGTATATTCTTGATTGATACTGTGGAACATAGATGATTTAATCATAATGCTCAGCACCACCGCTGTGTTTTTCTAAGGAAATATATACATTTAACTTCAATTCGATGTTTTGGTTGATGATATATAGACATTGCTAATTAAACCCATAAAGATGTTAATAGTTTTTTAGACTAAGCCTATTGAGGATGTTATTTGTAATCACAATGAATTGATTGGCTTTTTATATTAACCTTTATTGATTCTATTATATGGTCATGAAATGGTTTAAATTCTGGGTGCAGGAGATCACTGGCACTATACATGCAAATATCAAGTTATAAAGCAATTACAAAATACTTGAAATGCTTTAATTTCAAGGATTCATTTTATGGATCAAAGTCATGTTTAAATAATCCAAGTTTCGGTACTCCTTTAACAAAATGTGCAAAGAAATGTGAAGAAAAAATTGACCTTAAATTAGTTTTAGATGATGGAAAGTAGGCATTTTCAGCCATTTTATGTTTTCAAATTGTGACAATGTGAGAAAGCAAGGTCAATTTCTGATATTTAAATGATTTGTTTTCCCTTCTTTTTTACATATTTC
Source organism: Ophiura sarsii (assembly GCA_035610835.1). NCBI lineage: Eukaryota > Metazoa > Echinodermata > Ophiuroidea > Amphilepidida > Ophiuridae > Ophiura > Ophiura sarsii. Next base: position 61,965,905 of record CM069458.1, on the reverse strand, counting down.
AATTATTGATGATGTAGACATATGAATTGTGCATCCAATATCTATACAAATTAAACTATGACTATGAGGTTTGATTTCAAGTTCTACAAACTTTGCTTTTCAAACACGACATGTTTAATAATTGAAATCAGATCCCAAATTAAAAAACAATATTATGAAAATAAGGAAATGGCAGTCGACCAAACTTTTTACTGTGAGGGCATGCTAAACATTTCTATTTTACTATACAAAAAGAAAAATAGAAGAAAAAATTGGTCTAATGTGGAAATTTCCGTGTAAAATACCAGCAGTTTTGTATGACAGAAATTAAAATGTGATTACTAAATAAATTATTTGTGTAGTTTTATCCCGAGTGAAAGTTTAACTTTACTCATACCTGATCATACATGGTTGAATATTGAGGGCCATAATAGTTTCAATTATTTTAATTACACATTTAGGTCAATAATTATCTCACAAACTATAAAACATCATTTTAACTTTAATATTTCAACTGTAGGACTAAATTTACACCATCTCTGCTGATATCATGTTTCAGTGCTAGAGTACCCTATTGTATGTGTGAAGTGTGTCAGGGAGCACAACAAAAGAAGGCAATCTGGTATCAATAGAAGCAATTGAGACCAATCATTGCAATCAATAATAAGTACTTCTCATGATTGACCTAGCTATTTACCTTGACACTTAACAGTTGTGTTCGTTCATTCATGGAAAGCAGATATAAATATCCTCTGTCCTCTTTGTAATAAAGAGACAGAGGATCTTAAACACTTCTTATTTTTATGTTCAGCTCTCAATGACATTAGAGTCAATGAGTATCGTAAATTAGAGATTTAACTCTTATCTCATAATCTTTAACCTTTCTGTAGTACAGTCATCAAAAAAAGTAACTATACAGGTAATAAATGGGCTTCTAACTCTTAAAATATATATCCTACCTAAAAATATTAAATGATAAAGTTGTTGAGAAATTTGTCTTCTTTAATATGAGATATTGCACGCTAGGATCGGGTGATTATTGAGGAAGTGGCACTCAAAAAAGTAAGGAGAAGTCGGATTTTCATTTTCACATTTTTATTTTCTACACACGGACCAAATCTACAGGTATCTTATTGTTTCTGTCTTTTACCAACAACTGTGGAGGTAAAATGAATACACACCGGCTAACTGTGGAGGTCCCGTCTGACTGGGGAGCTCCCCAATTGAAAAGGAGTCCAAAAACAGCCTCTTTGACCAGTAGAGGGGGGGGGGGTATAGTATACCTCTTTTTTATGTTTTCAACACCTCCACAGTTAGTCGGTTAAAAACTCATGAACTCCCCGGTTGGTATGTGTGTATACAACCTCCACGGTTCGCACCGTCTACACGTGGGGGTGATTACCGGTAGTGCAATTGGGGGATGCATTACAGGTTGGACAGTCAGCCGTATTGTTCCGATGGATCAATACGCCACACACACGCTACCTGTCATTCTCTCCCCCGTGATGAAATGTAAAATGTGAATTTGAAATTGTGACTTTACCTTACATTTTGGATTGTCGCTTCTTAAATATTCAACCGATCCTAGCGTGCAATATCTCATATTAAAGAAGATAAATTTCTCAACAACTTTATGATTTAATATTTCTAGGTAGGATATATATTTTTAGAGTTAGAAGTACATTTATTACCTGTATAGTTACTTTTTTTGATGACTGTATATTTATTGCTAGCAATCTAACTATCAAAATGTGTTTTATGCTAGGATTTTCTGGTGAAACTCTCTGTAAGTGAAACCTTTCCCTTACTACCAATATTTGATGCGTTTTGTAAGTCATATTTGAAACGTGCATGGGCTGCACATACTGCTATTATTAGCTCTCTATGATTATTTTTGCCATTTATAATTTTGTAAATTGTTTGTATATAAATTTACCTCTGTTTTTCATATTGTATTGTATGGACGCATTCGCCAAGTTGGCGGATGCCACTGTTCTGAAAGTGTATGTCCCAATAACTTCAAGTTGAGGAAGCGACCAAGCGAATAAATGATCAGGCACAACGCCTGAGCACAATACAAACCAAAAAATATTCAAAGCAATCAATTAAAAATGCAATACCTCCCTGATATAACAGGGTGAATCTTGAGAACTTATAAATACATTGATGGGTGTGAATTGATGACACAAATTGCTCTTTTGTTATACTCTCCAAAGTACTTCACACATACAATACAAGCACTTGACGTGGTACAATTCCATCAAGAGGTGTTATACATTAGGCTATTGATTAGGCTTTAATATAAAAGCAGTAAGGGTGACATCCTGTAAAAATGTAAAACCATCAAAGTTTGCTTTAACAATCTAACAGTCAACAGAAGTTCTGAAAGTAATCTAAATTTACTTTTAGAGGGGGCATACTTTTTTTTAACCCTTTAGCTCCTACCTTGAAAGGTCAATTAGACGTACAAATTGCCCATGTGACGTCCCGGCTACAATCGTGTACGGTCCCCGCAGGGCCGGGCACCATTTTTTGTACGTCCCCGCTACAGTCCCGGCCCCCCTTGGCCGGCACAAAGTGTACAGTCCCGGCCACCCATTTCCCAGGACTCGGCAAAGTATTCACCCAGCTACAGTCCCAAGGACGCTTATTTCTTTCTGCAACCATAACGGAATGCATTTCTATGTGTTCCCTCTGTGTTATTAGGCTTATTCCGTCAAGAGCATCGCATCTCTAGCTTATTTATAGCAAGCGCCCGGGGTGTACATTTGTGTACCTTAGCGTACGTCCCCGCTACACGCCCCGGCTAGCGGGGGCACAGTTTGTATGTCCGTGTACACTCCCCCGCATTTAGCCGGGCATCATTTTTTGTACACTCGTGTACGGTCCCCGCATGGTCCCCGCTATGCCCCGGGTCCCCAGGGGCCGGGCTTGCAATTGATAAGTGCATAACTAATACATATCTTGACCCATTTCATTCTATGATGGTGTGCAGCGGTGTATAACAAGACGTCTGACATCCACATTTTGTATAATAATGAAAGTCGTAAAAATAATGAATAATGAAATGGTTGCCTCCCCTGTTTTGAAGAAAAAAAATGTTACGGGAAACTTAAATAAAATAAAATGTGCAAAAAGTGTATTTTCTATAGGGCAATTTTGCAGAGAAATAATAATTATTAGGTAAAAAATAATAATAACCTGTTTAGCATCCCTCCCGCTTCCATTTTTGGGTCCACTTCAATTTTCTTTTTTTCATTTCAGTCATAACTATCCACCTTATTTATTTTTGGAACTGTTTTGCAATCAAATGATGTTTCTACAGGGTAAAGAACATTGCAAAGTTTTTTATTTCACTTTTTAAAAATAAAGTGCTTTGGATAATCACACTGAAATGTGGATCACCAGAGTACCAGACCATATGTAAGGCCTGGTGCATGGCATATAGGATCCAGTGGGCTTTCAAACAGCTAAACATGAGGAACATGGCCTAATAATAAATTAATTTTGAAAAGTAGCCTAAATCTTCTCTGCCATTGATGTAAATGGTACAAGTGTGCAGTTTTATATTTACTGCTAAATTCTTTATCTTCAAAGTAGCCCAATAGCTTACTAAACCCAGCAAAAACATTTTCTGGCTAGAAACTTTACTGACACAATCAATATTTACCAATAGGCTTGGAGTAGTCATGCAACAAAAGAAGTTCCACCATCCCAGACAGGGTACTTACTTAGTGTCTGCTACTAATTGGTCAAACTATTGTTGTACTCTCTATGTGGATCTTTGTGGACTGGGTGTGGAGGGTTGTTGACCGTTTGTTGATGGGTGTTGAGGTTTGTGGAGGGTTGTTGATTTTGTAAAAGCCATGAATCCACTAGGTGGATTGATTTTCATGTTTTGTGGAGGCTTGTGGGCCATGTGTGGATGGTTGTTGACTGTTGTAGACCGAAAGGGGTACTTTGTGGATTTTGGCTTTTCCTAGTGTAATAAATATGATTATAACACCAAAAATAAAGCTCCAACATAAAAATATGAAATTATAGAATGTATAGGGCATCCCAAAAGTTTGATACCCTTTTAAAGCTTAATATCTACAGTGAAATAATTTGCAATATCAAACTGAAAACATATTTGGATTGAGAAAACTAGTAGAATGATTTTCATTCCAAACATATCTCCTTTGCTGGAGCCCTTTTGTTCATAAAGTTTTGGTCATATAACGCGCAATTCATACATAACCTTATACAATTTGTGTTTGGCGTTTTGTGTTTCAGAAATATGGTGTAGAGGTGGTAGGCATGGATCTATCAAGCAACATGATTGAAATTGCTATGGAGAGAGCTACACAGTACAAAGGCAGTCAGGTAAAAACACAACAAAATGTATTTAGTATAGGCATTCAAGCAACATGATTGAAATATATAGTTATGGAGAGAGCTACACAGTACAAAGGCAGTCAGGTAAAAACATAACCAAATGTATTTAGTATAGGCATTTAAGCAACATGATTGAAATAGGAGAGTGCTACACAGTACAAAGGCAGTCAGGTAAAAACACAACCAAATGTACTTGGTATAGGCATTCAAGCAACATGATTGAAATAACCACGAAGAGAGCTACACTGTACAAAGGCAGTCAGGTAAAAACACAACCAAATGTACTTGGTATAGGCATTCAAGCAACATGATTGAAATAGCCACGGAGAGAGCTACACTGTACAAAGGCAGTCAAATAAAAACATAACCAAATGTACATAGGCATTCAAGCAACATGATTGAAATAGCTATGGAGGGCACTACATAGTACAAAGGCAGTCAGGTAAAAACACCACCAAATGTACATGAACTTAGTATAGGCATTCAAGCAACATGGTTGAAATAGCCATGGAGAGAGCTACACAGTACAAAGGCAGTCAAGTAAAAACACAATAAATTTTGCTAGGATAAAGTCTTTGGATAAAGTTAGTTTATAGGCGATCACGTGCATGGTGTGTTTGGTCACTCCTAAGAGGGCTTCACATTGGAGCAAAGCTATATTGAATCTTTTAGGGGGGTATCCTTTATTTTTATCAACTTACACCAAGTACAAGATTAGAAGGAAACTATCTGAAATCTGTATGTCCCAAGTCTCTCTCACATGCCTGGTTATACATCGTACAACATATCAAAAGTTGTTATAAATCTGGCCCTATATATGTGCGTATATCGTAAATAGGCCTGTATGTATGTAAAGCACTTATTGTATATTGTATTCATTTATGACACGCATCTTTTCAGGTCCAATTTGAGATTGCGGATGTGACCAAGAGAAACTACAAAGAGCAATCATTTGATGTGGTGTACAGCAGAGATACCATACTACATATCAAAGACAAAGATGCATTGTTTGCCAAATTTCTTGTAAGTGGTCTCTCAAAATAATGCATGTGTTGCCTAATTATTAGGACTATGTCAAAACTGATGTAATCTGCTAACTTGAAGTGAGTGAAGCACTAGTATTTGACCATCCACCACATATGGGATGTTAAGTTGACCAAATCATTTTTTGAAATATTAAAATTTGACCAGGCATATTGTCCTGAAAATTAGCTTTGCAATGATATATTGCACGTCCATATTTCTAGTTACATGGGTAATACAAAATCAATAAATTAGAAAATTCCTTTTTTTTCCTATCGTTTATTAATATGTTCATTGTGCCTATCTCCGAACATGCTTTGCCGATTTTACGGCCCCTTTGCTGGACTGCTGGAGTGTCACATATTACCTCCCGAGTCTTCAAATCAACATTCAAATTTTCCGCACAATTAGCTGGTTAGTTATTAGTATATCAATTTTGGATGACTACCTGACAGGCCCCCAAGCTGATCTGGATGGAGATTGGTCAGTTTTATGACACAGCTGTCAGTTCATCAGGTCATAGTTCTTAGAAGAGATCGAGGGCCGATGTGTCCACCAAGTTAGATGCCTGAATGAAGACAAAAGAAGTAGCCCCTAATTAATATTCTGCCTTTCAATCTGAACGCATAGATTACCAGTGCCGCATCATTGGTAGCTTATAGTCTATACACTGTATTTTTCAGCAAAATGGTGTCATATTTGGGCATTTATGCTTTCATCTGATATATTAGCTGATATTTCACAATGTCAAAAAGAAAAATTAAGTCTGTTCAGATTTTTCAGTTACATATCATTAATTATGGAAACCATGTATCAATTTTGTATTGGCAGAGTTGGCTGAAGCCTGGTGGAAAGCTTCTTATCTCAGACTACTGTTGTGGAGAATTGCCTCATAGTGATGTGTTCCAGGAGTATGTGGCTCAACGAGGCTATACCTTATGCACACCACTACAATATGGAAAGGTATGTTCAATTGATGCATTTCAGAAGTGTGTGACCTTTCAACCGTTGATGAAAATAACTAAAAAAATTGACTCTTGCCGCATAACTTGTACTGTTTGACTTGGCATGTCACACATAAGCCCTTTCATCCCTTGCATCTGGAGAAATTGTGAATAATACTTTCATCTCGAGGGTTGAGCGCCAGAAGGCCGTAACTCAAGAAATGTTATTTTGAGATGATCGACTTTCAAATATTCAGGACTCATTACAATACACTGTAGCACCCAACTTATAACTCTGATTTTAGTCAAATTCAGAGTGTTTATGAGTTATATCTTTATGGTTCTGAAAATCTAGGTTATATTGATTATTTTTGTACCAAAATATCAATTTGCCCAAAAGTTAAGTTACGGCCTTTTGGCGCTCAACCCTCGATATAGCGTACATGGCAGCCGATTCATATTCGCGCACAAAAGGTTTGCAAAGCGCAAACTATTTCCTCTTTGTTTTGAATTATTCCTCGTATATAGATGCCATTAAATGCATGCATAATTGACTGTAAGACTGAACAAGCATCGGTAGTCGTTTGGTAGGCAACTTACCCCTGTGGGGACTGCAATGCCAGGACTGATGATCTTTATTGAATTACACTAGTTAATTAAGATCACTTTGATGTTTTGATTGACAGCTTATAGAGGCAGCAGGTTTCACAAATGTAAAAGCGGAGAATAGAACCTGGCAATTCAAAGATATGTTGCTGAAAGAGAAGAAATATATGGAGGAGAACAAGTCAACAATTATCAAGGTATTTACAATACAAGTACTAACACCATCCACAGTAACCCATCCCCTGAAATTGATGACATGTTTGATTGTCATTGTTATTAAACTTGTGGATGTTTTGATTATCCAATAAATATATTCTGAGAAGAAAAAAAAGATCATCTTGTTAGAGAAGGATATAATTTACCAGTAAATATAATTATACAATTGACAAAATGCATTATTTCGGTTAGTTTTGAAAAGGCGGGGTCCGATTACTAGACAGGCCCGTTTTCTCCACCAAATGGCAGCATCTGCAGTGATAAACGACAGTCAGATACTGAAGATAATTAAAAAAGAATGTATTTCTGGTATTCTCAACAAACCTGATCCAAACCAACCATGACTTTACTGTATTTTCCTTCCTCTTATCAACCAATGACTGAAGACTTATAATAAGGATATGTGTCACATAATATAATGATTCAATTTGTGGCGCCATACGCTGAACGCATGGTGTACTCACTGCACGGGATTGGATGGACTGTTTGTGGGTTACTGTAAAAGCTGAAATTTTCGCAGAGGTTTATTTTCGCGCTTTTCACGCAAAATATTTGTTTGGAAAATTATAACACAAGAAAATATTGTTTTCAACATTCATGCAGTGCATCCAGAAAAGTCGCCCGCGAAAAAAACAATGCGAAAAATGTCTATGATATCAAATTGCGCAACAAATATCTTTATGCGAAATGATTGGCTTTTACAGTATTTGTTACTACAGGGGTATAACTTACAATTTTGGTGTACCACAAGGATGGTTGTTGGGCAAATTTGTTAAAATATAGTACATATACTTATGAAATAAATGGATGAGATATATAGAAAGAAAAAAACACACCATATTTTGTTTAGCAAATGTCCCAACTAACCATTTTGTTGTCCCTCAATTTTAAAGTCAGATGACCACAACATTTGCTGTTTTCCTCTTATTTTGTATCCTCCTAGGATTTCACAGAGACTGACTTCCAGGAACTCTTCAATGGCTGGTCTAGTAAGTTGGTGCGAGTTGAAGCAGGCGACCAAAAATGGGGACTTATCTATGCTGAAAAGCCACAATAAAAGTAGACCATCACCGGTGTTGCTTCTAGAGTGATATGTCGCTCAGAAGCTGAGCATTCCTAATTGGGCCAGAGTAGCGAAGAGAAAACATATAAAATTATAACAAGAAATTATCTTTTAATTACTTGTTGTGCCAATTGGCCACACAAAGACCAAATGAAGCATTTTTGATAATGCTGAGTGAAAAAGACAGTATAAGGGTGTTTGCAGATGCACAATTTGGCCATTTGTCCAGTGACTATATTATTCTAAATCAAGTTGTCCAGATTCTCATAGTAGTGTCGAACCAATCAGAAAGTAAGAAATGAAAATATGTGGAGTGCATTGAAAGTGCCGCATGTGCGCTATTCAATTCGTGTGCCACACGCTTTGTTTTGATTCCTTGTTATGTTCAGAGATAGCGGGTTCGCCATTTTTCACTGCGGGTTTTAGTAAACTTGAAATTCATGCTCAAATTGTGAAATTTGTCAAATATGAATTAGATCAATACATGTGTATGTTTTGTTTCTCAAAAAATTAGTAAAATCAATGTACTAGGGCAAATGTTGATATAATGCATACTTCATACGTCTATACTGTGCATGCGAAAAATTATGCAGTGTGGTGAAATGTTATGAGCTGGGCCCTCAAAATAATGTAAACACAACAAACCAAATTTCGCTCAACATTTCAGGAATGTGTTGAAAATGCTTCTTTAATTATTCATAGAAAGGATTATGTTTCATGATGGAGCACTTTAGTTTTAATAAGATACCTCATGTGGTGTATTTTTCTGGATACACACGCAAGATGGAAGATGGAATGTGTCAAAGTTTAAAAAATCAAAAAAATCAGGTAAATGACCTATCAGTATAAGTAGTAGTAGATCTTTAATAAAGGGTTCAACAAAAGAAAGTATACACTTTGTTTATGTCATTTTGAGTAACATTCAATTTTTGTTGTTGACCAAACAGGCTAGATAGGCATTTAGATGAATCTTTTAAGCATAATTTGATACCAAATTTGCCCCCTAACAACAAAGATAAACCATGATTAGCACCATTTAAAGAAAATTAGTCACTTTTCAAAAGTCACATTTTCAATACATTACGCGGGAAGAAAAGACCACATGTTACCTGTCCATAATCAAATAGCCCGCTCGTTCAGGCACAACCCAACGCATCCCACTGTGATCAATATCCATTTCATTTCCGGCCATTCAAAGTGCCACGCACAGCATTTTCTCGCGGCTTGCGTGCATTGAAAATGTGACTTATGAAGAGTGACCAATTTTCTTTATATGGTGCTAATCATGGTTTATCTTTGTTGTTAGGGTGCAAATTTGGTATCAAATGATGGCTAAAAGATTCATCTAAATGCCTATCTAGCCTGTTTGGTAAAAAAAAATTGAATGTTACTCAAAATGACATAAACAAAGTGTATACTTTCTTTTGTTGAACCCTTTAGTACTTGCCATGATCAGTACCAAATTCATTATTTATATATTCGTTATATTAGTAATTTATCCTGTGGATAATAATGTATTCAAAATATTTTATGTAAGGAGTGATGAAGTGAGTAATTCTGATTAAATAATTATAGGTTTTTGTTTGTATATCAAGTGCAAATGTAAACAAAAGCTCAACAGGCATTAACAAGGTTAATGAAGTGAGTGGCAAATTAGAAATCAATCTACAACGAGCTCAACCCAAACTTGAGTTTGGGTTGATTGAGCAGATGACTGTATAGTGTACCAAAAGTTTGTTGGTACATTCTTTTTAAAATTCAATATTTTAGTCAATATTGGTTGTTTGTATTAAAACCATCTTAAATTTAAGCACATAAAACATTGTCATACATCTCAGAAGAAACAGATACGCACTGAAAATTTATATTTATGACGCAATCAAGCGCAATGAGTTGTATGTCAGGAATATTGATTTTGAGTTACAGAAGTGACAAATTCGTATGTTTTACTTTTGTTTTCACAGTTGGTAAACTGTTTGTAACTTAAAAACTAGAAGTTCGGTTTTAATGGGGTTTGGACCATACTGTAGCATTTCACCTGCTTTGAAATTCAAAAGTGCCGACATGTGTCTTATTTCTCTTTTATCAAATTATTATGTCAATCGCTTTTTTCAACTCAATTTGATCCATTTGAAAATGTGGTAATTCAAAGGATTAGAAGGTGTGAGATATATTTGTATACTTTAGTTGTATGGGATGCCAGGATTTATGCTTATGGAATGGGGATGATGTGGTGTGGGTTGTGGGGTGGGACGGTATAGGAATGTAAGGAGTTGTGTTAAATGGTAGGAGTGTATAAAAGTATACATTTTCTTGCAGAAAAGGGTTCAATAAATCTAACCATGATCATGAAATTGACCATTTTGGAGAAAATTATAAAAACACGTTTTTTGACCCATTTTAGGTTTGGAAAGTTAACTAAAACATATTTTGTCACATGTTGTCATACTAGTTTTATTATAATCCTAATAAAATTCCCTAGGAAGCGTCTTTTTTTTTTTAATATCTCATTTATTTTTGGCACTTTTTGGTCTATAATTAAAAAAATAAATACGATATTGAAAATTAAAAAAACAAACTTCCTAGGGAATTTTATTAGGATTATAATAAAACTAGTATGACAAAATTTGACAAATTATATTTTCAGTTATCTTAGAAAAGATTTTTTTTAAAAATCAATTTTTGTTGTTGGCATGTCGGACCCGTAGAACATGCAGGGTTGGATTTTATCCCGGTGCCTTTTAATGAATTTATGGATAGGAATAAGATCAATGGTTTGGCACATGATTAACATTTTGTTGGGTTGATAGGCCTAAGTCAGTGAGATTATCCATCCAAACGGTTGGAAATGTTATTGAACCGATTTTGTGACAAAGGGCTGGTATGTTTTGACAGTAACAATATAATGGCAATAATAATTATATTGTGCTTATATTATACAATTGCAAACATGTATTCATTGTTATAATCGGAAATACACCCGGGAAATACATTTAGAAATTTAAATAAATTTATTGACTGAAATTTGAGTGTGTGACTGTTGTGTTTTGACATGATTTTGGTACATCTCGCGGGAAATTCCCCCCCCCAAAAAAATTAGTATAGAGCAATACAGCCGATATTAAATAAAATGATGCACAAAATAGCATCAATTGGACCTTATCTCAAATTGTTTTAAATCGCCAAAAAAAGGTGCACCAAATCGCGCCAATTGCAGTCTCATTTTTCAAAAAGCACTACCATCTCAGGGGGGCACATCCCCCCTCAGACTCCCCCCTGGCGCCGCTTCCAGCGGCGCGATGGTTGCTTCGCAACCATTGGGTTCGCGGGAAACAGCAACTCCCTTGCAGGGAATTTGTTGTTTTTGTTTTATTGCAAAATATGTTATACAGGTATTAACCTCATCCTCAGACCAAAGAAACAAGCCCTGTTCTACCTTGGAATAAAGAGACAAGCAAGCAGTACAGCGGGACCTTTGAATAGGTGAATCAATACCATTGCGGAACCGGGGTTACACGTTACACGTTATAGACATATACTGCTCACAAAAAGTATCGAAACATTTAGAAATGATCCAATATATAACGGCTCGAAAAGTTATGCATTAATCGAAGCAAATAACCAAGTGCATAATTTTGTTCTGCGTATTTTGACACCTCGATCGTCGAGATACGATGTTGCGGAGCGGAGTTATTGTCATTTCAATGATCGTGGGTCCAGTTTCAAAAGTGACACTCATCCCTATTGAAAAGCACGAATCTGATCATTCTAAACAGTAATGCAAACGTCTTTTCTATAGGATGATTGTCACTTTTGAAACTGGACCCACGACCATTGAAATGACAATAACTCCGCTCCGCAACATCGAATCTTATCGATCGAGATGTCAAAATACGCAGAACAAAATTATGCACTTGGTTGTTTGCTTCGATTAATGCATACCATTTCGAGCCGTTATATATTGGATCATTTCTAAGTGTTTCGATACTTTTTGTGAGCAGTTTACACCAATGTCCACGTGAAACTAAGGTGTTGTGTTACACTACCCTTCTTCGTCCACTTGTAGAAATGCCAGTATCATTTGGGATCCTCACACCAATGCTAACATCAATAGATTGGAAATGGTACAGCGTCATGTCAGGATCTTGAATTTGTCCCAACACCCCTCCACCATAAATAATGAACGGTCCCTTAAGCCATCTTTTTATAACTTGATTAAAGAAACATTGAATCTAACTCGCGCGAAGCCCGCAGAAATGGGGTTTTTCTCACTAAAATGGTCCAGAAAACGTTCCTGAAACCATGTTGTTAAGCTTGAATAATTAACCATTGAAACCAATTCGCGCAAAAAATGCTTTTGAGGGGGCATCAGCATCACTCATCATCATAATTAGACACTTTTCAGCCTCAGGGTTATTCAAAAAAGTGGTGGGGGGGGGGGGGACGTGTCCCCCTTCCCCCCAACCCCATATGACGCCTGCTGTCACCGTATGTAGCAGTGCCACTTTTAGGGACTACAAGGAGTTTACGGCTACCTGAGCGGAGATTAGCAGATGGAGAGGAGAGTATGATGTAACTTCAAGCTTTTTGATATACACCTATAGCACAAAAAGTCCCTGACCAGGTGCTTTGATGTTGGCTAATTCAAAATATACAATCGGTACCAAAAATCTGAGACACATATTAAATGAGCAAATTTCTTCTCCGCAGTTTGATACCTCATTCAAAAAAAAGTGAATGGATACTTTTAAAGTTACGGCGATTTCAATGACCGCGCATAACAACAGCAAAGTTGCACTAGGTATAGGAAATCATTGCTGATCAAGACTAGGTAAACACAAATAGTCTCTGAAACTATAAATGGGGTTGAAAAATGACTCTGAACTTGGGTCAACTTTTTTTTGAACCACCCGGTACATAAAACATCGAGGTTGGCGATATGTATGGTTAGGTTGGGCAAATCAAGCAAAACATTTTTATGCCTTTCATCAAATTATAATACAGCGTGTCCCCAAAAACTGGGTTCAAATGTTTGCGAGTTTATAACTAAAAAAGTAGGAAACATGAATAGTTTGTATTTATGGATATTAAACAAAATATACCTGACTTTAATTGGTTAAACTCTGTGATTAATCCAATATAAACTTTTAGAAATACAAAGATTTTAATAGAGCGTGGTCAAAACCCATTTGTCCCACTTTTCAAGGAACACCCCGATGTGTTGCAATTGCGCATTGTTGTGACTTCATCACAGTTTTGCCTTTGCATTCATTCTTTACAAAGACTTGGGCAGTAAACAAAATTATCTTGGTCATATTGCAATAATACAAGTTCATTATTTACATAAACATTAAACAAATGTTCTTTGTTATTATAGTCCGAGTTGTTGTTAAGTTCTTTCGGAGAATAAACCCCATGCCGGGAATACTGCACATAGCGCAGAGTTTCATGCAACGCATGGATGGTTTATTCCTTAAATCGGGACAAATGGGTTCTGACCACGCTCTATTCAAACCTTTGTATTTCAAAAAGTTTATATTGTATTGGTCTCCGAATTTACGTAGAAGGTGCGGGATTGGCTTTTTAGCGCTTTAGCGCGGAGAGTTAGCATCTGTGTTAATTAGCGAAATTAGCGCTAAAAACGCTATTATCGCTAATTTTGCAAGTAAGTGCTAAAAACGCTATTATACGATATCAAATAAGTTTTCAAAAAAATGAGGGATGCCATCGCGCAATTAGCCCTAATAGCGCTAATTGCATCATGAGCGCTAATAGCATCGCTGGTGTTAAAAACGCTATTATCGCTAATTTGTTAGGTAAGTGCTAAAAACGCTATTGTGCATTATTTTTTCACTAAAGCAAATCATAATTATACAGGGTGTCTCTAAAAAGGTTGTGTTAACGGAGCATGTTTATATAGAGCCCCGCAGGGTTCCGGAGGACACACGAATCACACCAGAGTGCTAGTCAAGTGCAATTAGCGTTATTAGCGCAAGACCGCTAATCAAGTGCAATTAGCGTTATTAGCGCTATTAGCGCTAATTGCGCGACTCCTAGACTTGGTTCATCTTCAGAAATTGCACTTTAGCGAATACAACGCTAATCAAGTGCAATTAGCGCTAATTGCGCGACTCCTAGACTTGGTTCATCTTCCAGAAATTGCACTTTAGCGATTACAACGCTAGGAACATGGGATATCGCGCTAATTGCGGCAGAGTGCTAACCAAGTGCAATTAGCGTTATTAGCGCAAGACCGCTAATCAAGTGCAATTAGCGCTATTAGCGCTAATTGCGCGACTCCTAGACTTGGTTCATCTTCAGAAATTGCACTTTAGCGATTACAACGCTAGGAACACGGGATATCGCGCTAATTGCGCTAATTGCGGCAGAGTGCTAACCAAGTGCAATTAGCGTTATTAGCGCAAGACTTGGTTCATCTTCAGAAATTGCACTTTAGCGATTACAACGCTAATCAAGTGCAATTAGCGCTATTAGCGCTATTAGCGCTAATTGCGCGACTCCTAGACTTGGTTCATCTTCAGAAATTGCACTTTAGCGCTTACAACGCTAGGAACACGCTAATTGTGCTAAAAACGAATGTGTTTTTAGCGCATTAGCGCACATTTGTACTAGCACTGCAATTAGCGCTAATTTACATTGATCTTACACGCTAATTTGGTGCAATTAGCGACATTTGCAAAATTGCGCTAATAAGCCAATATCGCACCTTCCTCGAATTTACCCAATTAAGGGCAGGTATATTTTGTCTGATATCCTTAAATTAAACTATCCATATTTCCAACCTATTTGGTTATAAGCTCGCAAACTTTTGAACCCAGTTTTTTGGGACACGCTGTACAGTCCCAGTTTGCTGGACTGTGAAATCTGTAAATAACACAAAGGCCATACTTGTATTGTGGAATTTGTTATTGCACGTCAACCTTGAACCATGAATAGCTGAATCAATTATTAAATGCCTTTGTAGAATTAGTATAACATGGACAACTTTTTTCTTCCTAACCAACTGTCGCATCCGTTCATTCAGTCGGACCAGGGTAGTCATACATTCAGTTAAATGACAGCTTGAAGGAGTCAGCAGCACCATAACGAGGAAACCACCTGCATACGTCGTGAAACAACAATTACAATGGCAGCCGGTGAGTAATCATTTAGGGTATACACCATACACCACCAATACGCTCCTCATATAGACGCTACATGCAAAGTAGGGGTCAAACCAGGGTCAAAAATGGGCTCTAACTTGAGTTTTCCCAAAATCCTTCTGCTCTGCCCGGTATGGTTTTAATTATTTGATCAGTAATCCACCACTTGGAGTCAGTTAAGAAATATTGTAATGCTAACAAATATTTTTTAATGATAAATGACCATAATAATATTCTAATTTCCAGCATAGACAATATTTTCTTGTCTCATATAATATTCCAACTTTTAATGAGAAATTATCCGTAGGTGAACTAGCTCTATTAACAGGACTAGCGGGACGCCCGTCCTTCGGACGGGCTCTCCCGCTAGGGAGTAGGTCCTACCAGATAGAACTACGAAATGAAACAAAACAAAGTGTTGGGATGTGTTACCCCCCCACCCCACCCCCCCCCCCCACACACACCCCCACACTTACGTGAAATTCACGAGGTGACTGCAACTGCAAAAAAAAATGGGGCTGTGACCTTTTTCTATTTTGTTGGTACATCGGGGGAATTGAGAAGAATCTGAGTCGGGGGAATTTCATTTATGGCCAGGTGCCCTCCCCCCCCCCCCCCCCCCCCCCATCACAATATCCTGCGCACGCCACTGCTCATATCTCGGTCAATTGTGTACGGTTTCCAGTCATTTATAGCTTATAACCCGTGTCAAGTCATCACCTATCAGTGCAACGTTCACGGCTTTTAGACGCAAAATGAGAAAGCCTTTTCAGGATACACAGACACATACACACACCCCTACACAACATACGGCAAATTATAGTATGATGAGCAATACCTTTTGGAAGGGAGTTCTTCTTGCCTGGAATTTCTGTTCCAGCACCACATGAAGCCAAACGATTGCAGCGAAGTTCTACTGTCATGTATCCGGAACAATCCGTGACAGATTAATATTGGTGGAAATGTTGTTTTCCATTCCAGTTGGGTTCAAATGGCATTCTCTATATTAATGATCTCAAGGATGCAGAGGGAGGTTGCTACTCTTTGGATGCACTTAGGAGAAAATAATTATGTTAATCTTAGAACTAACTTTCTTGAGTATCATTGGGCTCACACGTGCTATTATTGATGGTTTTAGAAATGTTTTATTGATTGTTAATGTAATGTTGCCAACCTATTTATTCCTGAAATTGAATGTTTCCTATCATTACCCCATATCACATACATATGAGTAAATATAATGCAGGCCTATATAATACTAATAGTATTCTGACCTGAAATTGAATGCTTCCCGTCATTACCCCAAGCTACAGGCTATCCGTCATTACCCCAAGCTACAGGCAGAAGGGAGAAAGGACTAATTGGGGTCTCTCGGGGTGTGTGTATTAGCCAGGATTGACGGGGCTATCGATCGCACAGTGCAAAATGCGTTGGGTCTTACGACATTGTGTGTGTTAACAATTGGTCCTTTTTTCTCGTGCTGTGTATTGGAAATGCGACTTTTTAAAATGGGATATTTTTCTTTAAATGGTGCTAATCATGGTTTATCTTTGTTGTTAGGGGACAAATTTGGTATCAAATTATGCCTAAAAGATTCATCTAAATGCTTATCTAGCCTGTTTGGTCAAACATTATTTTGAATGTTACTCAAAATGACATAAACAAAGTGGTATACTTTCTTTTGTTGAACCCTTTATTTACTTTTGTGTTGACTGGGGGCTGGGTACTTTTCAGAGATAATTACAGGACACAAGGCAGACCGCCAAGATATGACAGAGTACTGGAAGGAGCATTCAGACAATCCGTCACTAGAAGTGGTTATGTGTGATGAAACTGCCAAGAAAATGGATGAAATTGAAAGACCAGAAATCTTATCGCTTCTACCAGACTTTGGAGGGCAGAATGTATTGGAACTAGGTGCTGGTATTGGGTAAGCACACTTATGTACGAGGGGCATTCAATAAATACCTGCAACCATTTTCACAGAAAATTTCGAACACGTAGGTCATTTTTATCATTACATTTCAGCACTGTGAATAACGTGATCTCAGGGCACTGGTTAGGGAATAAAATATTACTATGGCGGGAAATTTGAAAGACAAGTTTATGGCATGCATTAAGATACATGCGTTAACAGTGTTAATATTGGCGCTTGATTTATAATGCTGATTCTTGTCAAATTTCAGTGCCCAGACACCATGATGTTTATAGTACTAAAATTACATGATACAAATGACCAACATGTTTGAAATTTTCCGTGAGAAAGGGGTAAGACTTACAGTTTAAGTATCATAAGTTTATTTTATTGACACATGTCACGGTTCAGAGATTTTCAATGGTTGCAGGTATTTATTGAATGCCCCTCGTATGTAAGGGTAGGAGGATTCTTTTGATGGGGTGGGGTAGGGTGATATGTGAGGATGCAGTAGCTAGGCGCTTGAACTCCTTAAAATGGATCTTGCACTTTTTACTAATATTTAACACAAAGCCATACAAAATAGCCTTTATTCACAACATAGACAAATTGGTACAAATTGTTTTCCCTCTAATATTTATACACAGTTCAGGGATGTTTTGGTGCAAAAAAGCCAAAATCGACAAGTTTTTTGGCAAACGTATGACCTAAAAGTTTGACAAACCCTGTATACCTAAATTGCAACATGCTGACCTTCATATGTCAATGAGGTCAAATGTCACATATGAAGGTCAAAGGTCATCTGTGGTCAAGTTGAAAAATACGCTGGAAACAGCAAAAATGACATTTCTTTTTACAAAGACCGATTGCAACCACACTTGGATCATACATGCAACATGGCCACTTGCAGATGTCAATGAAGGCAAAGGTCCTATATTAAGGTCAAAGTTCAGTTGAGATCAAGTTTTAAAATAAGCTGAAAACATCCAAAAATACTAAGACCGATTGGAACTATGTCCAATTGCAGACAAACTTGGTTCATAGCTGCAACATGAAAACCTTCATGTTAATGAAGTCGTGTATACTTGTTATCATTCTTTATTCTCAAGGAGGCTATGTTTTCTTACCTGATAACGGACGACCTATCTCGACGTGTCTGTACTTGTTGTTTTGCTTAAGCATTTAAGGGAACAGGTTTTTTTTTAGAAATTCCATTTGACCTATCTCAACATAGTCGACTTTGTATACCTTGTATAATTTCACTGTCACACAATCGAACAACACCCTCTGATACTTCCCATCCGAGAACCGACCAAATACAAGTATTGGTCGGTTCTCGGATGGGAGCGGTTTTCGCAAGGCGAAGTATCAGAGGGTGTTGTTTGATTGTGTTACAGTAAAATACACGGTATACGAAGCAGACTAATCTCAACATGAAATGACAAAATTTTCAGTCAGGGGTCAGAGAAAAAAGTGGGAATCTCCCTTTTACTGTGTCACCATAACTGATCTTTATGGAGGAGTCGATTTCAGAACAAAATCCTTGCAAACGAATTGAAATCTCCCCTCATGATCAATTTTGACCCAAAATATCAATTCTAAATAAAAATGCAATGTCCAATTTATATGTAACTTTCAAAAGTAGCCAGTTTGAGCTCATTTACATTTTAATTTAGACAAAAAAATCACAGCAACATGCCAGCAAATAAGTAATATGAATGATCTCAAACCCCTCCCGCCAAAAAGAAATGTGTAGTGACACAAGAGGGCGCTGCACACTTTCTGAAACTTTTGTCATTTTATGTACAGTTGAAGTGGAAAAAAAAGACCTAATAACATAATAAATAACAAAAAAAGTATTTTTGACCTCCGTATAGCCCACTCCTAATTATAAAGACATGTAGGAGTAAATAGATAGAGACAAATTGAGAAATGTGTGGCAGATGTTTCAAACGTTGGCAATAGTTTGGGGAAAGTTGAAGAAAATATAAACCAGAACAGGGCATTCAATAAATGATTCATATTTTAACACCCTGAGTTGATATGATCAAATCAACACTGGTTTCAATTGTTATTTAAACACTCCTTTTTGGCAGACGTTTCAGTGGTGAGTTGGCCAAGACGGCCAGTCACTTGACGGCGGTAGATTTCATGGAGAATTTTGTTGCTAAGAATAAAGAGAAAAACGGTCACCATAGCAACATTGACTTTCTGCAAGCAGATGTCACCAAATTGGAACTACCAAATAACAGGTAAAATAGCAAAGACCGAAGTAAGATAATTATTTTTGTTTTGAAATAATCCAACATGTCTGAATTGACATACAACAAGTAGCCGCTTAGGCCACCAAACAAATTGTTTGATTGTCCATATATCACTTTCAAAATTTGTGTTGGTCGATCGGGAAAAGGTTTTTTTCTTCTTCTCCCTTGCCCTTTTTTCAGGTACCAAAAGTAAAATGAGATGTTATGCAATCCTATACCCTATTTAAGATTTTTAACAAATCTTACTGACTAGATTTTCTCAGAATTAATTGATGATGCCCATGTCCTATTGTTTGTTGTTTCAGTATTGACTTTATTTTCTCCAACTGGTTGATGATGTATCTCACCGATGAGGAAGTACAAAAGTTGGCTCTCAACATGCTCCGCTGGGTGAAGGACGACGGCTTTGTCTTCTTCAGAGAGTCCTGCCTTCCCCGGATTGGTATAATCTACGATGGTATGTATCTTCATTGCATCGGGACACATGTCACATGTCATAGGTGTGTTTCCTCCGAGATATTTAGTGAAAATATTGTTTCCTTTTCTGTATGAGTCAGAGGCCTAGATTGGTGATACGCTTACGCTGATACATGATTTAATCCCTAACTACATGTAGGCCTTTTTTGTGTGTTAGTTATCACCCATTCGTCTGTGTGTGTGATATATAAATCGTACTACATTTACAGGGAATAAAGGTCTTAAAAACCCTACCGTTTACCGCAATTCGGCATTCTACAGCGATATCTTTCTAGGAGTATCTCACACTGAAGACTCTGCTGATACAA
This sequence comes from Ophiura sarsii, assembly GCA_035610835.1. Taxonomy (NCBI): domain Eukaryota; kingdom Metazoa; phylum Echinodermata; class Ophiuroidea; order Amphilepidida; family Ophiuridae; genus Ophiura; species Ophiura sarsii. The sequence goes on along the minus strand of CM069458.1, from coordinate 61,945,570 downwards.
CAGCAGCAAAGAATAATGTGGGATTTGACTTGATCTTCAATAGAAGTATTCAAAGCTATGTAGAGGTAAGTATCAGTCATTGGGTTCAGTTATGTTGTTCACACTAAGGGTTTATGTGAAATTTCTTTGCCTTTGTGGGGTTTAGAAAACGCGTATAAGCCGCGGCTTATAGCACAGAATTTACGGTAATTTTGAGAAAATTATGAGTCTCAAGAACTGAAGCGAAGAACTTAAATCCGTTCAAAACTCCTATGTACGAGGGGGTATCAAAAAGTTCTTGAAATCACCCAGAAGTGAAGTAGCCAGAAACTTTTTTTCTTCATATGTGACCCTTTAAAAAGTCCATCTTTAAAAAGTCCCTGTGCAAAGTCACACATTTCTCCCACTATTTATTACCTGTCCACAGACCGCCATTGTAGAGATCCTCAGATTGACCGCCATTGATTGATTCTCAGATTGCCTCAGATTGCGTTATTCCCAAAACAGCAGTAAATAGTTTAAAGTGTTGACAGAAAGGGGTCAAAGGTCATTACAAACAAGCTTGGTGATAATAATCGTATGGGTAACATGGGGTGTACACAGATTGATCGCTAATGACCCCTACATGACCTTTGATCCCTTTCTGTCAACACTTTAAACTATTTATTGCTGTTTTGGGAATAACGCAATCGTATTGGCATTTATAATATAATGGCGACCTGGTGCTGATGAACTGTTATAAGCATATGAATACAAGAAAATGATAATTATTCTTAGTAGTAAAGAGCGCTACAAGATCGGAAAGTGTACTTTGAAACACTAGACCATATAGATAAACTTCTTTAGCAGCATAGGCCTATAAGGTGCAACTACTAAACAGGTGGAGAACCGTTATCATTAGCGTTATGTTTTCTTTTACCAAATATTTCCTCATAGCACTCATACCAGAATCAGTTTTGCTGGATGCTGCAGAAGAAACGCCGGGACACTGTCGCCAATTATGGCCACGAAACATTCCAGAAGTTTCTGGATAATCCGCAGTATTCACATAACAGTATTCTACGCTATGAGAAAGTGTTTGGAGAGGGGTTCGTGAGCACTGGTGGACCAGAAACCACACAGGTATGGCATTTGAAACGCAAAATCGTACAGGGTTCGTTAAGAAATGAAACTTTAATTATTCTTAGTTTTGTTCAAGTTAAATTTTGATGGCAAATGAAATGTGTAATTTCAATTGAGACCATTATTTTTCATAATATGTGACCATAAGAAAACCGTCCCACCATGAGCCAGGTCATTTTGTGTATTGACTTTTCTGTATAAAATAAACAAACACGTCGCCAGTTGGTTTTATTGACATAAATCCTTATAATCATCAATTTACAATGGAAATGGGAGGAGCAGTTTTTCTGACGAATGTCAACTTAAACGATCCAAAAAGTGAGAATCAATGACCTGAAGTATGGTGGAGGGTTTGTGCCATGACGGGATCAAGCGGAGTGAGTCCGATGTCAGAAAAATGGATTTTGATTTATATGTAGAAAGAAGTGACAAATTCGTACAAACGTCCATTTAGTGTGATGGTAACTGATGAAAAACGGCAAAATATCTTTGGCCAATTCCAAGAGACGAAACGTACCTATTGGTCAAGTAAAACCGTTTTTAATTTCAGATATATCTTTAACAGACTATAAACAGTAAGAGTGACTGATTTCTTGGGAACAAAATGCCCTATACCTAGCCAATCCAGATCAGGACAGCCATTCATTTGAACTCTACCCTAGCGTGCCTAGAGAAAAAGTCATATTTTTCTCTCCATAAGAACTAGGACTAGATGGAGGGATTCCAAGTCTACCATTAACTTGCACATCTACATCTTTGTTTATTGCACCCTGCACATCGGCATGACATGAATGATGTTTACAACTATCCTTGGACAAGCAGTGCTTACTAGGATTCCAACATTCAAGATTCAAGAACTACCTGATTGACTATTATAAAGGTTGCATTATAAAGAAACCTTAAAAAGTGACTATCGTGTCAATGATTTAACATATGAGGCATCACTACTGTGACTTGACTTGTAACAACGATCATTTGACTGCATAGCAGTAGGCTATCCCAGTATGCTAAATGCGTATCAATACATTCGAATGGATATCATACTATTCGCAATCCTACAAGTGTTAATATTGACTACAATCTTACAGAAATTATCCATTGTTTTCCATTCTCAGCATTTATATCGGGCTCTTATATGTAAATACAGAGAAAAAACCGAAAAAACATGAATTTATCTTTAGCGTAATTGCCCGTTCTGTAGTCCAACATTTCTCTCTGGCTTTGATCGCTTCATAACAAAAGTGAAACAGATATCAATTATCATTTATTATAAATGTGTAGCTATGATTCAGCTCTATAATCATGATAAATGTTACGAGGCTGACATTCGTATTATTAGCGATGTTATGAGTGACGCGGTAGAACTTATTCAATGACCTTCATAGAAATATAGTTTTAGTGGGGTTTGGACCATGCTGTAGCATTTGCCACAATGATGGACAAATATCAAACTGCTTGATCACGTCGCACACTTATGTACTCCTACGTCTTACTAATTCAACAGATCGATAGATATGCATATGAGCTGATTCTAAAACAAATGGGTTTTTCAATAAAAAACCTAATCTGTATCAAAGAGGTTTTTTGATTCAAGTTTTCAGTCAATTCAGTGTTTTAAGTTTTACTGTGAGTTTTAAAAATTCGGTGAGAATATTCATGTATATGGTTACGACTTTGTATTATGATTTAAGATATAATTTGGGTTGATTTTTCAGAGTTTTGTCACCATGTTGAATCTTGAGGCTGGTCAGAGGATACTGGACGTTGGTTGCGGTATAGGCGGAGGTGATTTTTACATGGCACAGGTAAACTAAATATAATAGTACGTAAACAAGTTACATACCAGATCATAACAACAACACTATTATATAGCTCTATGAAATTATAGAATGTATAGGGTGTCCCAAAAGTGTCGATACCTTTTTAAAGCTTTATATCTTCTGTAAAATAATTTGCAATGTCTAACTGAAAACATGTTTGGATAGAGAAAACTAGTAGAATTATTTTGATACCAAGCATGTTGTCCTTTTCTGGGGCCCCTTAATATATAACTCACAAAATGTGTTCAACTTGCAAGACGCCAGGTGTATGTTGCTGTGATCAGTTGCTGCCCCTTCCTCACATTCCATTCACCTCTTTGACACATGCAAATACATATTTTGCATATGATTGATAAAATATAAAAATAATCTGACCTACAGACCCTACCCTTTCAGCCCTTTTATGGCAAAGAATGTATCTTATATGTAGTTTCCTAACAATATACTTCCTTTTAACATGACCAAAGTTAGCTTTTTTCTCCAAAATTCATGTAGTGGTAAAAGGCAGTATATTACTTTTATTGTCTTTACAAGTTGCAACCTTTTCCTAAGTGAGGACTATTGAACCAAGTTAACACAATCCATGTTTAAAGGAAGTATTTTATTAGGAAAGCACATATAAGATATATCCTTTTGCCATAAAAGGGCTGCTTTGGAGGAGATCTATGGACAAACAAACATATTATATTGTTTTGGCCTAAGGCCGAAGGGTACACGACACTACTGCCCTCCGCAATGCTTTCCTATGGGGGAAATAGCTTTGGATGATGGTGTATATCTCGAGTTATCTTGCAACTCATATTATTAAATTTGTAATCGTATAAAAATGATTTGGTTTTATAATCTTAATATCAAATGTTCAATACTGAAATACCACCTCTTAGCGCAAATCGATATGTTTATTCAGACGCCGGTAAAATCACTAAATTACATTAAATCAACCCGTTTTTTCACAAAGTATAAAATGAATAGATTATAATCAATCTAAATACATCAAATTCAATGAATTTTTTGCCTAAGACGACCATATTTCAAAAATTCACTCGCGATTTCGATTTTTCGATTAGGTGACCCATTGATGGTAATAGTGGTGTGCATCCCCTGAGGCCCATCAATAACGTAAGCTACAATATACAATTTTGTGTTTTGCGTTTTGTGTTTCAGAAATATGGTGTAAAGGTAGTAGGCATGGATCTATCAAGCAACATGATTAAAATAGCTTTGGAGAGAGCTACACAGTACAAAGGCATAGGCAGTCAGGTAAAAACACAACCAAATGTGCTTAGTATAGGCATTTAAGCGACATGATTATCGCTATGGAGAGAGCTACACAGTACAAAGGCAGTCAGGTAAAAACACAACCAAATGTGCTTAGTATAGGCATTTAAGTGACATAATTGAAATAGCCATGGAGAGAGCTACACAGTGCAAAGGCAGTCAGGTAAAAATACAACCAAATGTGCTTAGTATAGGCATTCAAGCAACATGATTCAAATACCTATGGAGAGAGCTACACAGTACAAAGGCAGTCAGGTAAAAACACAACCAAATGTGCTTAGTATAGGCATTTAAGCGACATGATTATCGCTATGGAGAGAGCTACACAGTACAAAGGCAGTCAGGTAAAAACACAACCAAATGTGCTTAGTATAGGCATTTAAGTGACATAATTGAAATAGCCATGGAGAGAGCTACACAGTGCAAAGGCAGTCAGGTAAAAATACAACCAAATGTGCTTAGTATAGGCATTCAAGCAACATGATTCAAATACCTATGGAGAGAGCTACACAGTACAAAGGCAGTCAGGTAAAAACACAACCAAATGTGCTTAGTATAGGCATTTAAGCAACATGATTGAAATCGCTATGGAGAGAGCTACACAGTACAAAGGCAGTCAGGTAAAAACACAACCAAATGTGCTTAGTATAGGCATTTAAGTGACATAATTGAAATAGCCATGGAGAGAGCTACACAGTGCAAAGGCAGTCAGGTAAAAATACAACCAAATGTGCTTAGTATAGGCATTCAAGCAACATGATTCAAATACCTATGGAGAGAGGTACACAGTACAAAGGCAGTCAGGTAAAAATACAACCAAATGTACTTAGTATAGGCATTTAAGCGACATGATTGAAATAGCTATGGAGAGAGCTACACAGTACAAAGGCAGTCACGTAAAAACACAACCAAATGTGCTTAGTATAGGCATTTAAGCGACATAATTGAAATAGCTATTGAGAGAGCTACACAGTACAAAGGCATAGGCAGTCAGGTAAAAACACAACCAAATGTACTTAGTATAGGCATTTAAGCGACATAATTGAAATAGCTATTGAGAGAGCTACACAGTACAAAGGCATAGGCAGTCAGGTAAAAACACAACCAAATGTACTTAGTATAGGCATTTAAGCGACATAATTGAAATAGCTATTGAGAGAGCTACACAGTACAAAGGCATAGGCAGTCAGGTAAAAACATAACCAAATGTGCTTAGTATAGGCATTTAAGCGACATAATTGAAATAGCTATTGAGAGAGCTACACAGTACAAAGGCAGTCACGTAAAAACACAACCAAATGTGCTTAGTATAGGCATTTAAGCGACATGATTGAAATAGCTATTGAGAGAGCTACACAGTACAAAAGCAGCCAGGTAAAAACACAACAAAGTGTACTTAGTATAGGCATTCAAGCAACATGATTAAAATAGCTACGGAGAGAGCTACACAGTTCAAAGGCAATCACGTAAAAACACAGGCATAGGCAGTCAGGTAAAAACACAACCAAATGTACTTAATATAGGCATTCAAGCGACATGATTGAAATAGCTTTGGAGAGAGCTACACAGTACAAAGGCATAGGCAGTCAGGTAAAAACACAACCAAATGTGCTTAGTATAGGCATTTAAGCAACATGATTAAAATAGCTATTGAGAGAGCTACACAGTACAAAAGCAGCCAGGTAAAAACACAACAAAGTGTACTTAGTATAGGCATTCAAGCAACATGATTAAAATAGCTACGGAGAGAGCTACACAGTTCAAAGGCAATCACGTAAAAACACAAGCAAATGTGCTTAGTATAGGCATTCAAGCAACATGATTGAAATAGCTTTGGAGAGAGCTACACAGTACAAAGGCAGTCAGGTCAAAACACAACAAAATGTGCTTAATTACAGGAATTCAAGCAACATGATTGAAATAGCTTTGGAGAGAGCTACACAGTACAAAGGCAGTCAGGTCAAAACACAACAAAATGTGCTTAATACAGGAATTCAAGCAACATGATTGAAATAGTTATGGAGATAGCTGCACAGCACAAAGGCAGTCAGGTGAAGGCACAACCAAATGTACTTATAATATACAGTCAGAGGTAGAACGGGGCCCATTACAATTGAGGGCGCTCTATTGGTGACGCACTGCCGTCATTTTTTACACGGCGATTCATCAAGTGAGGGAAGTCTGTCGCCCGTCGGAATACGAACAAAAAACACTTTTCAAAAGAGGGCGGGCTTGGGAAAGGGACTGCGTTTCCAAGGGAACGGCCTCACGTCACAGTAATTTTCAAAATTCATAAAAGCCGATTTTGCCGATTTTAAACAAAGAAATAACTCTCTTATCACAGAGATAACCGTTACACAAAGGCAACACTTCTATAGGGCTTATATTTAATTTTAAAAATGATCACACTTACCCTTAAAATTCTATAAAATGGTGTACTCTCGTCTAGAAAATGGTGGTCTCATCGCAGCAAACCGGTCAAAAAAGACATAATTTTAGCTTGTGTCGTGTGATGTTGGGGTCAAAGGTTAAATTAAATCATCGAACCGGATGGTTTTCAAGCAACATGATTGAAATAGCTTTGCAGAGAGATACACAGTACAAAGGCAGTCTGGTAAAAACACAACCAAATGTACTTATATAGTATAGGCATTCAAACAACATGATTGAAATAGATATGGAGAGAGCTACACAGTACAAAGGCAGTCAGGTAAAAACACAACCAAATGTACTTAATATAGGCATTCAAGCAACATGATTGAAATGGTTATGGAGAGAGCTACACAGTACAAAGGCAGTCAGGTAAAAACACAATCAAATGTACTTAGTATAGGCATTCAAGCAACATGATTGAAATGGTTATGGAGAGAGCTACACAGTACAAAGGCAGTCAGGTAAAAACACAATCAAATGTACTTAATATAGGCATTCAAGCAACATGATTGAAATGGTTATGGAGAGAGCTACACAGTACAAAGGCAGTCAGGTAAAAACACATTCAAATGTACTTAATATAGGCATTCAAGCAACATGATTGAAATGGTTATGGAGAGAGCTACACAGTACAAAGGCAGTCAGGTAAAAACACAACCAAATGTACTTAATATAGGCATTCAAGCAACATGATTGAAATGGTTATGGAGAGAGCTACACAGTACAAAGGCAGTCAGGTAAAACACAATCAAATGTACTTTATATAGGCATTCAAGCAACATGATTGAAATGGTTATGGAGAGAGCTACACAGTACAAAGGCAGTCAGGTAAAAACACAACCAAATGTACTTAATATAGGCATTCAAGCAACATGATTGAAATGGTTATGGAGAGAGCTACACAGTACAAAGGCAGTCAGGTAAAAACACAACCAAATGTACTTAGTATAGGCATTCAAGCAACATGATTGAAATAGCTATGGAGAGAGCTACACAGTACAAAAGCAGTCAGGTAAAAACACAATCAAATGTACTAATAATATAGGCATTCAAGCAACATAATTGAAATACCCATGGAGAGAGCTACACAGTACAAAGGCAGTCAGGTAAAAACACAATCAAATGTACTTAGTATAGGCATTCAAGCAACATGATTGAAATAGTTATGGAGAGAGCTACACAGTACAAAGGCAGTCAGGTAAAAACACAATCAAATGTACTTAGTATAGGCATTCAAGCAACATGATTGAAATACCCATGGAGAGAGCTACACAGTACAAAGGCAGTCAGGTAAAAACACAATCAAATGTACTAATAATATAGGCATTCAAGCAACATAATTGAAATAGCCATGGAGAGAGCTACACAGTACAAAGACAGTCAGGTAAAAACACAATCAAATGTACTTAGTATAGGCATTCAAGCAACATGATTGAAATACCCATGGAGAGAGCTACACAGTACAAAGGCAGTCAGGTAAAAACACAATCAAATGTACTAATAATATAGGCATTCAAGCAACATAATTGAAATAGCCATGGAGAGACAGTCAGGTAAAAACACAATCAAATGTACTTAGTATAGGCCTAGGCATAATTCAAGCATGGAATTAGTAGAGGCAGAAGGAATAACAACGAGATAACCTAATCCGATTATCTATTCAACTTTACCAAGGATTGAACATCGCTACGTACCCTATGTGTTGAATCATATTGCCGACTGTAGCCAATTCGAAAGTTGTGCATACACATTTCGCTTTATACATTTCTATGTGCAATAAATGCTCAAAAACTCACGAGACGCGCCGATACATTGCATTTGGAAATGTTTATTTGTTAAATGTATTATAAACAAATGGCAACAAATATAACTAATTGAATAACACAATACGATAATATTGACCTGTTTTGACAAATTAAATATGATAACATTTCATTAATTAATAATATTAAAATATTCCGATTACATACGGGTAATTCAATTGCTCGCAAATTATACCTCAATTAACAAGACACACAATCAAATTTACCATATGAGTGCCCCAGACTGCCCTTTCTGATAGAATGCATCAAAGACAATCACATTTTATAAGCCAAACATACTCTGTCACAAATATCAAGGTCCATATAATTCAATATGGTTTTCTTATAGGACCGATATCAGCAGGAACAAACACATCATGATACTATTGCTATATCATTTTAATGCATTCAGATTCAACAACGTTATTGATACACCTGTTCAAAACTACCGCCAACGGACACACTACTAATTCCATGGCTATACAAAAGTGACATTATCACGTTACGCTAAGCTAGGATAATAATGCTCTCTAATCTCTAATAGGATTTAAATAACAATCAATGTTATAGCTCGGCAATGTGATTGAAGCTTTAATCATGGATCATTGTTATTCCTTCTGTATCTACTATTTCTATGATTCAAGCAACATGATTGATAGTTATAGAGATTTCTACACAGTACAAAGGCAGTCAGGTTAAACACAATCAAATATACTTTAGTATAGGTATTCAAACAACATGAATTCATGGAGAGAGCTACACATGTACACAATACAAAGGCAGTCAGGTAAAAACACAACCAAATGTATTTAGCAGTAGCGTAGCCAGGTGGGGTGGGTGGGTGGGGGGGGGGGGGGGGGCACTCTGGGGCAGAGTGGCCCCTGAAAACAAAATTGACCGGAAAATCGGGAAGGCAAAGGAAGGAAAAGAAAGGGGAGAAGAGAGACAAAAAGGAAGGAAAGGAAAAAGGGGAAAGAAAAGGGACAGAAATAAAAAAAAGGAAGACATGCAAATTAGTTTGAAAATTGCAGTTGTTCACGCAGGTATGGGGTCGCAACGCTTCTAACCATTTTCCGTTTGCCTTTGCCAATTTCACATGTTTGTCCAAGAGACATGTAAACACCCAAAACATGTATAAAATTGTAAAATGCATCTCTCATTTAAATATGAAACTTGAGAATTTTTTGACGTAATTAAAGTTTAATGCATCCTTTCTTGTTAACTTGAGAGTAACATAAGCAATTCAACTTACCCATGCTATGAATTGCCTATGACGTTCTAAATTTGAATTAAAATATGAAATTATTACAAGGTTTGTTGGCGGGATATTCAAATGTGAAAATGCAATGAGTGCCGTGTCAATTGAAAATTACTATGTTTCGTGGACAAACACGTATTGTGTTGTGCAGTACCAAAGGTTCACCAAAGAGAATCGGAAAATGCGATTGGCTTCATTTTTTCCACACAAAGTTAATGACAATATATCGTTTTCCACGTTTAAAACTTCAACTTGGTTTTGAAAACCGAAATAGATTCTTTCAACTA